>CM040243.1:194535995-195135995 GCA_022545495.1 Chrysanthemum lavandulifolium | reverse complement strand
ATCGTATTTCTTTAAGAATCACCTTAAAAGAAACACAAACTAGAAAGCGTTACGATTGTTTTGTTGTTTTATATTGTTTTGGGTTTTAACACTTTAGGAAAAGTGTTAATGATCTTTTGATTTATATAAACTTCTGAAAACTTTTACAAAGCGTGGTATATGTGCAAGTGCAGATGCGAAAATGCTAGAAACACGCTTCTGACCTCCCGTGGCGCAAAATTTGATCGTGCTAAGCAGTCAAGTCTAACAGACTTAAAACAACAAGCACAAATGCAATTAAGATCGAGGAATATAGGAATTCTGGTCGTTAAGTCCCACGGAGGATGAATTGGTGTAATAAACACTTGATCGGATGGTAGAATGATCACTAAGGATAGTGATCGATAGGGTTTTGGATTGAAAATTATACCTAAAGAGAAAATCTACAAATTAAAGCGACTTAAATGCAAATTAAAAGAAATAAAGATAAAATCTATTAAATAAACGCTATCACTATTTTTAAAGTCGATGAACGTTTAAAACCTACAACTTAAAACTTACGTTTAAAATAAAATTACGTCTCACGTACAAAATAAAATGTGAGTTTTAAAAATAAAAACCTATAAATATGAAAATGATATTTTTACAATCCTAATAATAAAATAAAATTATTAGAAAAGGAAATTATTTTTAAAACTATTTATTTAATTATTATTAATTAAAACTATTTATTAAGTATTTAAAATGCACTAAAATACAAGAAAATACAAGATTAACCTAGAAAATGAAATTATAATTTGGAAAAGTCTAAAATATGATAAAACTTATTTTAAAACTGAAAATATATTTTTAGACTTTTATGTATTTATTATTAATTTAAAACTATTTAAAACTAATAAAAATGCTAAAAATACTTTTTAAACTAAGAAAATTATGGAAAAATACTTTTATGACTTTTATATTTATCTTAACCTAAGAAAATTGAAAAATCATTTTTGGACTTTTATAATTTATTTGTATTAAAAGCTATTTAAAATGCCTAAAAGCATTTTAATTAAGAAAAATAGCAAATGAAGACCAAAATTATGAAACCTACAGGAAAATTATAAAATGATAATATGAATCTAAGAAAATGAAAACAAGTAGCTTATGTATGAGATTAATGAGTCATGTAATCGATTATCAAAATAATTTGAAAAATAAGCAAACAAGCTATAAAGCCTACCAAACAAGTGACTAAGGCTAATGTCTATCAAAATAAGCTATAAGCAACTAATAACACCTATTCTTATCAAGCTACAAACTCAGAACCTATGAAATAAGCTAAGCGCTATGTCTAGCAAAACAGTGAACACCCCTATGTTTGAGCTTATTCAGCGACAACGAAGTGCTAAAGCCAAAAGCGAAATTAGGCCTTATAGACCACAGGTGACTACTCTTAAACCAATTCTCAGACTCTAAATCACTAAAATGAGCTCAGTACAATTGCTGCAAGATCTGAAGAAACTGGTTCAGTCATGAATTTTGACTTTATGAAAACAGATGCTATGTTGACTTTCTTGAACTTTGCCACTGATTTTAAGTACTTAGATTGATGTAAATGATTGAAATGGAACCTCTGCAAGCTTTGTTGATGACTTTTGAACACAAAACAAAAGTTTGATTTGCCAAGATTTCAACAGTTAGGCTTATAAGACAATTAGATTAGAATTTTGACTTTAGGTGTATTGTAGGTGCAGACTAAGACAGGTATGAGTCCAAAAGGACTTAACAAGTATGAACCAATAAGAAACTACTACTGCAATAGCCTATAACACAGTTAATGCAGTTGAACCAAACACACCTTTATAGAACTGATTTGAATTTTTTCAAAGAGTTTGTCAAATTAAGAACATGCACTTGATTAAAAACCTTAGATTATCATATAAGGGAACTATATAAGCATAAAACAACAACATTAATCGTATAAAACTAAGAAATACAAAGTATGCTATATTAACTGATAAAATGAGATTTTTATAAAATACAAATTCAAAAGAACAAAGGACTGCTTTAAAGGCTTAATTATACTCAATTATAAGTAAAGATCATAAACACACAGAGATTTAAGCTAGTAAACAAGTCAAGCGATAAAATGCCAAAATAGCTTAAAAGAGCTTACAAGCGATTCCAATGGCGAGAACAAGACACAAAGAACAGATCCTATAGGCTTACCACTAAGCCACTAACCCATTTCCATCCAAAAATCAAACTGCATCAACTTCTTGATCATCAATCCTGTGATTTTTGAATTTCACTGATTTTTTTTAGTATTTTTGGTATTTTTCTCTCTTTACTTCTAAACTGATTTTTAAAGTTACTAAAAGCTTGAAATAGCTTTCTAGGAGCTTATGTGGGTTTACTCAGTCCAAACTAACAGCTTCTAACAACATTTCATTATATTGAGATATTTGAATTAGTAAAAATTGCATAACATGAGATAAGACCTCAAAAGTGAAATTGATGATATCAAAAGTTTTATATTACACTGAAAACATGAAATACAAGATTTAAAAGCTTTAAAATACACTGAGATTTAAAGTTTAAGCTAAAACGACAATGAAAATTAAAATTACACTAGATATGTTTCTTCATTGCTTCACCCTTGATATTTATTGACTTCAATCAACCTTTGTCGACCTCTGAACTAATCCCACAACATCCTGACCATTGGATTGAGCCAGATCATTGATTTGCCATTTGTCACTTTTGGCCAAATTTCCAACGAGGGTTTTAGCTTTAATTGGGTTTGGTTGAGTCAATTAAGGTTATTTGGAGTTTAGAAGAGTGGAGGGACAAGGCATGGAGGGTTGAAAATGGTGAAGAAACCAAGGCGGTTTTGGGATTTCACTATGGTAGAGATAGTGCTACTGATTAATACGGTTTGTGGTAGCGTTTTCTCTGGTTTGACTTTGTTTGACAGTAGTAATAACACGGGGTCATAATTGGGTGGTGGGGTTGTTAATCAAAGAAACTAAAGTGTGGTTGTAATAAGAACGCTTTTTGATTATCAAGTTGGATTGATTGGAAACATCTAAAAGGTCGTAAGATTAGTTGTTTACAATCAGTTGTAACCTTTTGTCTATAATCGGCTACCTTTTGTATTGACCATTTCTTAAGCAAATTTGATAAGACAAACGGATGTTTTTGTGTTTAAGTTTATGAAAGTAAACTTATGAAACTTGAATTGATCTTGAATTTATTGGTTAAACTTAAGGCTTGTATTTATAAACTAAAATCTTGACGAAGGTTTAACTTGTAAGAACAATAGATTAGTACACCAACTAATTATCATAACCAACATGTTAAGAAGTAGTTAACACAATCATACTAATCAGGGATAAGAAACTAGTTTAAGCAAGTGTAGTTTTAATCTTATTGAATTTGCTTAATCATCATTTTTCATGTTACTTGTTGTTTATATGGTATTTTGGGACGTGACAACCATTTACCACTTTCGTGTTACTTGCTATTACATAGATTCTTCACATCGTCACTACCAAATCCATGAAGAGTAACAGCGTCACAACTTACAACCTGATGTCGTCACAATTAAGTCGGTGCAATTCTAAAAACTCTAATTATGGCGAGCTGACGGTGTTACACCCATAAAGTGACGCAGTCATGATTGTAAATCTATATATACTTTTCGTAGGATTTTTCATTAGATGTAACACGTATTAGAAAGACTTTTGTGCATGAATTTCTACAGTTTTGTAAGGGTTTTCCAGCCCCCAAACTCCATATTTTATTGAAGATAAGTTATCCGTTTAATCATTCAATATGCCTATGTGTTGTTTGATTACTTGTTTATCTTTTCTTCCAATTAACATGCTAGGCTAACTTAATTAGTGTTTAATTTAGATTGCATGAAACCTAGTTATTGAATATTGATTTTCGTCTCTTGTTTAATTGGTTTTTGTTGCTTAGGAGTTACAGAACTAGCGTTATCTTAGGATTCCCGTGAAACACGTCTAACTAAACGCTCCACTATAGTGCAATAGATGGTTGATATTGTGGAAACGGTCGAAACGGTAGGGGGTGAATACATTTCCGTTTCAAACTTAAATTTTTTTTATCACATATAGAATAAACCATTGCATTTTCTAATATTGACACGATTATGCATTTAACGCATTACGGCATGTAAGACCAACCCCTTAATATCACATACGATTCCGCAATATTAATGGTTTATTATAAATCAAGTTTCACCATTATTAGTCCGGTTTATTTTTCTTTTCTAAGAAACATCCTTAAGACAGGTAACCAAACAATCACGAACATCAACCACATTGACAATCAACAATATAAAGCAAGAGTAAAAGTAAAGCGATAAGTAAAAAGGATACACAAATCGGCACAAGGATTTATAGTGTTCGGTCACAAAGCTCCTCTTCGCCTTACTCCACTCCCCGAGTACCCAACTCAAGAGTTACTTCACTAGATCAACAAACTCCATTCTTGAAGGATAAAACCTTATACAATGTTTCTTACACTTTATCCGGTACTAAGCTAAATACCGAGCTCTTCCATGAGGTATAGCCAAAGCTTCGTCGCCTACACTTTATCCGGTAGAGATACAAGAAGATGATACAAGAGAAGATCCAAGGCAATGTGTCTAATGGATATGAATGCCTAATCTAAATAAACTTCCATTTATAGGAAGCCTTCAATGAAGATTACAAGTTCCCTAAGCTTGTTGTGATAGATCTTCATGTATGTATGGTTGTGGTGGATGAGGATGCAAGATCTCTAAACATGATTTGAAGGATCACTTTAGTAGTTACGGATGCAAGATCTCTAGGCTTGCTTTGAAGGATCACTTCGGGAGTATGCTTACAACAAAATGAAAGTTAGAAGCATTATAATCATATGAGAAAAAGGTGTTTTACATGTTTTCCTACTGATCTAAATATGTTAGAAATGGTGGAGAGAAAGTGTGTGAAAGGTGAAAGAAACAAAGAAGAAATGGCTTGCTATTTATAGAAAAAAGACAAAAAAACGTTTCTGCCCCAAGGATCCCTTCTGAAAGGGATCCAGTTGCCTAACCCAAAGGGATCCGGCGGATCCGACGATGCTCCTATACATTGAACATGGAAAATGGGTTTTGGTTCATGCGTAATGGGTCATGGACTTTGGGGTATGGGTACCCAACTAGATACAATGAACCTAGACAATGGGTTATGGGTTATGGATCATGGGTAATGGGTAATGGGTAATAGATTATGGGTTATGGATAATCTATCATATTTTATTAACCATTTATTTAACTAGTTTTAAGGCCATGTATTTTATAAAAGTGTAAGTAACAAATGTTACTTATAATATTTTATAAAAATGGTTTTGACTTTATATAACTATTTAACTAGATGTGTTTAATGGTTTATTAGGGGTTTGATCATAATGCAATATAACAAATATGTACGAACTTGTGTTGTAGCATACAAGGATTTGAGACGTCGAGAGGTGTTGAAAGTATGTTGAAACAAAATATAATTACGAGTAACTTATCATTTTGCGTTATGTATTACATGTTTGTCATCAACAAAATAAACGAGACTATATAGATTAAATATCGTAATATTTGCACTAACAATCTCCCCTTTTTGATGATGACAAAATATTTAAACGTAATAGACAATAAAATGTAAAAGTTACTTGTATCCGTACTACCTTTACATTACCTTCTATGTTTACACTCTTCTCCCCCTTTTGTCAAAATAGTAAGGGTGTATCCTTGGAGTTTAAACTTCAATTCTCCCAAGAATGGCGAGTTTCATCATCCCTAGTGAGGTTAAATTGAAAACACCTTATTACTCCCCTAAGGTCTTTGTCCCTCCTAGTTGATTAACCTTTGTTTCCAATGGATAAATGGATCAAATTTTGAGGCATAACCTACATCAAGGTTAGTGATGTGCAAGGACATAAATAGAAAGAGTATATGATGAGAGAGAAATCTCCGTTTGGTCGAAATACAAAGGAATGTTGAAGAGTGAAGATGATGATGAATGCGTGCAAGCTCCCTCTTGTTGAGGGCGTCAAGTATTTTAGGATGGTTAAGACGAAAGTATTGAAAAATTTACAACGTTTTTGCTTTAACGAAAGCACCCCATTATTGAGGGCATCAAGTACTCCAAGTGAGTTTTGAAAATCTACAAACCAAAGGTTAAAATGTGCATATATAGTAGAAAATGAGCAGAAGAAGAGCTTAGTTAATTTTATGAATGCCCGAATCGGCCGAATCCTTTTCAGAAGGGATCCGCCGAGCATAAAGCAAGGGATTGTGGTACCTGCAACTTGTTAGTAGCAGTTTAAAGAAAATAAAGCATGAGAGATCATTAAAACAAGTCATACGATACACTCTATAGATGCTCGACGAAAAACTTCCCCTTGCTCGAGGGCGTCAAGAAGAACCTACAAAAAGAGAAGTAAACTTTGCCCAAGGACAAGTATGCCATATATGAAACCGTGTATATGAGTGGACCTAAAAGGAAAAGTGATTAGTGAAAATTTCACCCATAGTCGAGAATGCCATACACATCAAAGTGTATGTATGAACCTATAAAGAAATGATTAGTGTAATGTATGCTTCGACTTTCGAGAAGTGTAATCCTACTACTTGCATCATCATGGTTGGTTGTAAGGTTGTAAGGTTGTTCAAGGTTGAAATAATGTATTTGGGTATGAGACGCATTTCCTTACGAAATTCACTTGGCTTTTGACAAGATAGATGCTTGTGGAAAATAGTTGAACAACCATGGATTGTAGTGGTAGTGAGATACTAGTAGGTTGTGGTTGATACAAGTATTGAGGATTGTTAGTTCTCGGAGGTAAATCTTCTAAAGAGTTCAAGAAAGGATGAGGTGAGGTGTGGAGTGTATTAAATGTGATTCTACGAGGTTCAACAGAGGTGAATTGTGGCGGAGGAGTAGTGGTAGAGGTGATAAAAGGTCAAGGCTTACTAGGTAAAAGAGAAGTTGGTTCAAGAGGATCAAGTGATGGTGATGGAAAGTTTCAAGGTAAATATTTTGTAAAAATGACTTGGTTGATGACTCAATAAAAAGATTTTTTGTTTTTCACTAAATTTGACCTGCTTATTTAATGGAGCACTTGAGGTGGTAGATATGATGGCTTTGTAAGTAGTGAAAAAGGGGGGGAGCAAGATGGTGAGGATAATGCAAGATGAAGAATATGATAAATGTGCAAATGAGCACAAATTGACTTGATAATGAAATCGACCATTTTCAACCTACAAAAATCCAAACGAATTAGTATAAAAGGAAAACCATTATATCAACTAGTACACACAGAGAAATTGTTCACATAATATCATGGAAATAACAAAAGAAAACACATAAATAATCACATATATAAAACACGTTTATAAACACCAAAGGTTTCTTCTGTCATGAATATCACAAAAAGCTTTAAGGAGTAAGACTATAGAATAAGGTCTTAAGAGAAACAGATATTCCTATGTGTTGAGCTATTGTTTGAGTGGAGAAAGGAGGATTATAAATAAAAGAATCCATTTTTAACTGCTTTGTTTCCCGGATCCACCAGATCTTTTTCAAAAAGGATCAGGCTAGCTCTAGCCAAGGGATCCGGCTAACTGAGATAGAAAAGAAGAGAAATGATTATGTATTAACTAACTCTTAGCCAATATATTTTGAGGTGATGAGTGTAAGATGGTGTTTTAAATGGTAGAATCCTGAGAATTTAATATTAATGATGTGAGGTGAATAATGATGGTTTTTATGGATAAATGGGAGTGAAAGAACGCCAATAGGTGATAAAGGATGAAACTAGTTGGATTAGGAAGTGGTTAATGGAGATAGGAATCAGTGAGTGGTCAAGAAAAAAATTACAAAATTTCTTAAAAATTATAGGAAATGAGAAATTCATTTTAGAGCATTTTGAGGATAAAATGAGTAAAATAAAATTATGAAAAATATAACTGTTGTGTAAGTAAGTGGATTTGTATGTGAGAAAGATGGTGTAAGCACCGGAGCGGAAAAATGGTAAGTATTTGAGTAATGATAAATCAAAAATATCTTAGAAGGATCCTAAATCATCCATAAGAGAAGATGAGATTTACTGAGACTAAGGATAGCTCAATTGTGGCTGAGAGAGTATAAGAAACTAATCTAATAAGATCAAAAGGGTTATAGAGATGTAGAAATATAGAAAATGCATCTCTGTTTAGCCGGTTCCTCCGGATCCTTTCTAGAAGGGATCCGGTAGGTTATCCCAAAGGGATCTGAGGTCGGAGAACTAAAACAACATAGTGGGCTCGCGAAAATAACTCACACCTATCAAAACTCAAAAAATATTTACATAATAGTAAGTGTTGAAAGATACGGTTGAGAATAGTAAATCATTTGCACTGACAATGGCGAGCAAGGTACGTGTCGATAGAGAAGAGGATATATGATGGTGTTGTCTAAATAGTAGAGTTGTGATGTGCTAATTTAGGACAATCCTAGGCTTTATTTAAGTTAAGATCCAGGAGGTAGAGTTGTTGGTTGTGAAGATGAAGAAGTTGTAAAACACACGATGTGTTCTTATTTTAATGAAGTATTGATGAAGAGTAAGTGTTGGGTTAGAAAGACTTGAAGCAAGTGCGGTTTTTGAGTTGGTTTTAGCTAAGAGATTTTTTACCTATGTGTTGGTATTTTAAGTGTAAGAAACACATGTATATGCGTCCTTAAAAGATAATTATGTAAATGAATTTCCCTCCCACATAATTGGTGGACATCAAATATAATGAGTTTAGAAAAAGATAAAGAAGATAAGGAAGTAGATTTTTTAGAAGGTTGTTTCGATTTAATGAAGGTAATAAGCTAACTATAATTATTACGGATGGTGATTAGCATACAATGAACTTCATCCTTGAAGTCATTTATCTCTTCTTGATCAAAGCAAGATAATCGCTTGATGAGGTAATTGGTTGTGATTAACTAACCAAAGAAAAATAAAATTTACTACTTGTTTGATTAGTAATCCTAAGACAACGCAAAGTATTGCCATTCTAAACTTACTTTATGAAAACATAGGAGTAGAGATTTCTCAAGTGAGAGAATGAATATGAGACTACTACTAGCGGTGCTCAATTAAGGCTAAACACGACCATTTTTACGGGTGATTCCACATACCCAACTTCTCAAGGAAGCAATTCAACCATTAGGTCAAATTGAGTTTCTAGTGCAATAAGTTCTCCAGTATTCATTCTCAAGTTAGGAAAATTTATATTCCTACAATGGCCTATCGAAGAGTAACAATAATGACACTTTGCTTCGTTTTATTAATATTATGCCTGATAAAAATGCATAACAACTAATGTGACGAAGATGTCATTATAAATTGGTGTGACGATTTTTAGAGTTAAGGACGGATGAAAACAATATGTTTTAATATAGAGTGTGGGATGTGAGATTTCAAATTATGTTGTTGGGAAGCTTGAGTTTAGATTTTCGTATATGAACATTTATATTTGCGTTGCAAAATAATCTACTTCAGTATTTTGGATGAAACAATCAAGGGTTCAATCCTACTATGAAGCTTGGAATGCGATCATGGAGAAGAAGACGGGAAAGTACATCATCAACACAGGTGTGGGTTATGATCCGATGTACATTCTTGTTGTTTCAGAAAACAACACAAGAAAAGATGAAATCAAGAAATCATATAAGCACATAATACACTTATGTTGCACACAAAACAAACTCAACAAAAAGTCATTTAGTATATTACATGTTTTAAACATTATTCAACTTATATGACTTATCTAAGCATTTAAGAAAATAACAGTTTCAACACAACTAGATGTTATCGCAAACACTCCAAATAGAACATTGATTAAGAAATATTACTAAATCGACAAACAAGAGAATGAATAGCAAGGTAAGGAACACATATGTTACTCAAACAAAAAAGCACAAAAACTATTTGAAAGTAATTCAATTTAGCATAACGTACGAAATTGTTTTTCACCGTTTTGTGTTAAATATAAACATATATACGAAGCTCCAGTAGTTTGCTTTGTATTTATGAATATGACCAAAACCTTAGTTTTAAAAGAAGACACACTATTATTTGTGCAAATGTTATGACCGAAAAATGACTTTCTATTATAAATCAAAGATTCTGTAAATGTTTGTTTTGAATCAGTTTATGAAATTATTTTTATATGAAATTAGAATTAAATACCTTTAAAATGATAGGTGGCACGACTTCTACGGACACACAGTTAATTAGTTATGAATTTTTTGAAGTTTACCAAAAGTTGTCCTTTGCACAGATGGGTCCGCCAGATCCCTTCGAAAAGGGATCCGCTGTTTAGTGACAAAGTATAGCAACACGTAATTTTTTATAAGGTAAAAGGACTATTTTACCTTTTGACTTCTTAAAAGTTGACCTTGACTTTGACTTTTGACTTTTACTATAATGTAAAAGCAATTACTGTAACCGGTGGTAACTGGTAATTTTCGAAGTTAAATAATTCACTCTTCGAATTATTACTCTCTAAATATTTTTGTTCACCTCTGTCTATTTAACAAGAAGTTATCTCGCAAAACGTGAAAACCGCACACAACGGTAAACACAATAAACAATTTAATTTAAATTACTTTTATAAGTAATCTCAAAAATTTAATCACGTGAATTTTCCTCGCGACCAACACAAGACTAGGATGATTCCATGTGTTCAAAATACTCAAATATCACCAATAGTCATATTTTATATGAACTATTGCCACTTTGTCATTTTTATGTAAACATTTTGCCCTTTTACATAGTACGCGTGCTCAAACCTACGTTATTAGGTTTTAACAACATAAACGCACCATATTAGACTTATCACACTTTTAATATACCTAGTTGGAGTAATATGATAAGTTTTAATATTTTTGTAAGTATTACATTTATACGTTGCCCGATTTTAAGTTTCGTGACTTAAGGGTATAACGTTAGTAATTACCGGGACCAAACTACACATCGTAAACTCAAAGTTGTATAAAAACTACATAATAACCACCTCATTCCCTGAGATGGGCGTTTCTTAGTGTTTCATGAGACACATGTCTCACTAAGACATAACATAAACACATGTAGTTAGCATGTGTACACTTGCAAGAGAAAATTCACCAAACTAGCACTATCTCTTCATTTTGGACATGCCTAACACACAAATATGATGTTTAAGATAACAAAGGCGATAATATTAAAAGACCACCGCAAAACAAACAATCTCACACACATACTCTCATAATCACTATGTCACACACACCAATTTTGTAGATAGTGAGGAGACACACACGTGTTATCAAAGAGAAAGACACGTGACTATGTTTTAAAGACACGTATCAAGCAAGCTACAAAGCAGAAAGACATCATTTTCGGCCCATGTTCAAAAAACACATCAAACGGCGTCGTTCCCAGGCCAAGCCAACAAAGAAATAAACTCAAAAAAAGGTTATTTTCGAGACCCTTAAAATGACGGTTTCTTACGATAAAGGTATAATAGAGTAATATTTATAAAATGAAACTCACATTTTAGTATAGCTAGTCATGCATACACGTGCAATCCATGTATCTTAATTTTGTTTAATATAAAAAGCTAAACTTTATTAGCGTATAGCTACTTAAGAAGCTATTATACATGATATTGTAATAGATATAAACGAAAGAGATTTCTTACAAGTAATATTATATCAAAAAACTTAATTTTGACCCAAACTTTTATAAATACATTTAATTCTTATTGTTATCTAGATATAAAAACAGTATTTATAAAATACATACAAAAATCATTATTTTAGAATCATTAATACGTGAGTTTATTACATGAAATTCAATATTTTATAGTTTATTTAAACCATATTCACAAAATATGTATTATAGTCATTAATTTATAATCATTAATAATTGCACTACATTCCTATATAGTTATTATGTAAAACACATTTACAAAATGTATATTTGATTATTATTTTAGAATCTTAAATTACTAAATTTAATGAATGAAACTCAAACTTATAATATATATATATATATATATATATATATATATATATATATAGATATTGATATATTCGATTTTCATATTATTATTATTAATTTTTTTTATAGATTTTATATAAATTAAATTTACAAAATATATATCATAGTCATTAAATTATTACATTTCTAGATATTTATTATATACAACATATTGACAAAAAATATATTTTTTGTTATTTTATAATCATAGATTCTTAGATTTGTTTTTGCAATACATTTCTATGTAGTTATTATGTAAAACATATTTACAAAATATATATTTTATTATTATTTTTGCATGAAACTAAGTTTTTATAGCTGTGTATGTATATAGGTATATGAACTCAACGTATATACGTGTTTTAGGCATTACCTAATTTTTACATGTTTAAATAATTATATATTTAATATTGTTGTTGGTTGTTTTCTTAGAACTGGATGAAGATAATCAATAGCAGACAATATGTCATTGAATGGTTACCGGATATTAATTGGAATCGTGTTATCACTTTTCAAAGTAAACTATTCGACCATAATTTCTGGTATGGATATCTACTTAGGTAAGACCAAATATTTTTTATTCAGTTAGGCACAAATCAATAACCCTTGCGCATCCAAGTGTTTATGTTTTCTATGTATCTCTCATGTATATGTTATAATCTCTAATTATAGAGGAGATTACTCAAACCTAGTTGTTAATACAAATATCGTCATTAAACGTTATTTATATTTTTGATCTTTGCCTAAGTTTTGTTAACGACAAAAGTAAATTTAATTTATAAAAGCTTAAAGCTTGTCAAGTTTATTAGACATTAAAACAAGCTTTCTCAAACAATATATTCATCATTCAAGCATTTACATTTATGATTAGTAACATCTTGATATGACTCTAATCATTATGTAGGATAGTAGTTTGTAGAATGTGTTAGGTTCTTAAAACCAAACACTACTTAAGCATTTGCATATTTCTATTAATAGTAATACAACATTTTGACATCATGTATTACATCATGGAGATCATTGGAAGATTCCATTAGATATTTTGTGAAGATTTGTACTCTTCATATCTTGCACAATCTTACTTAGATAGAGTTGACTTTAAGCAAGATTTGATATCTTGACTGTCAGACTGGCGGTACCAATTGGGTACACGGGCGGAACCCTTTTTAGGGGTCCGCGGTCCGTGGACGCCTCTGTCAAATTGGCTATAAATAGCAATGCCAAGCCGAGTAGTTTTCATCCTTTTCTAACATACTCTCATACATATCTCTCTCTAACCTTTCTAACTCGGTTTCATATCATATTAGTGATCTCTTTGTAGCAAAGAAGATCAAGTCATATTCAAGCTTCAACGAGAAGTTGGAAGTCTTGTTTGTTTAGTGTTGTATGATCTAGTGTTGATCCATACTTCATTGTTGTATCAAACCATCATAATCTTGTGAGTGTGAGTGGTTAGTATTTTAGTCCTCAAAATACATTGTGTGTGGGAGTAGTTGTACCCTTGGAAAGAACTCGACATCTAGCTTAGTGTCGGAAATAGTGTAAGCGAAGTGTAAAGGTTTTCTCCACGGTGAAAGGAGCTTGTTGACTAGTGAAGTTAAACTCGAGTGTGAGACTCGGGGAGTGGAGTAGGGCAAGGAAAAAGAGTCCTTGTAGGCGAACCACTATAAACAACTTGTTGTGGTTTGATCATTTCTTTCCTTACTTACTTATTACATATTGCTTGCAAATTTCATTAACATACTTAAGATCAATATCAATTTATCTTTCAATAAGTTTCAAAACAAAGTTTTTAATCGGTAAACTATTCAACCCCTTCTAGTTTTCTACAATTGGTACCGAGCCTCGTTGCTCAAGAATTTCTAAAATAACTTGTATTTTATAAACTTGAAACGATCCATGGATTCGAAAACTTTAAAGAAGGGCAATCTATGCAAAGACCACCACTTTTTGAAACCAATGGATTTATCTATTGGAAAACCGTTTGAAACATATGTAAAATCAAAAGATATAGATCTTTGGTTTATTATTGTCAAAGGAGATTTTAGTTCTACAACAAAGGATATTTCCGTTGATGAACAAAAGAAATTAGTTGCTAAAAATAATGAAGCTAAAATGATGCTTTATAATGCTTTACCTAGAAAAGAATATGAAAGAATTTTATGTGTGAAACCGCCAAAGATATTTGGGAATCTTTAATTGTTACACATCAAGGTAATTCACAAGTCAAGGATAACAAAATTGATCTTCTTGTTCAACAATATGAACAATTTGTTATCCTCAAGATGAAACCATTGATTGTGGGTTTGCTCGTTTAACACTATCATTACATCACTTAAAGCACTTGATGAATCTTTTCGTAGTAAGAACTTTGTCGGAAATTTCTTAGAGCACTCCATCCCAATGGAGAGCTAAAGTGACCGCTATTGAAGAATCAAAAGATCTCTCAATAATGTCACTAGACGAGCTAATTGGCAACCTCAAAGTTCACGAAATGATAATGGAGAAAGATTCGAGATCATCAAAGGAAGAAAGGAGAAGATCAAACCGTTGCTCTTAAAGCAAAGGCGGAATCAGCGATGATGGTGAATCTTGTTCGATAGTGAAGATGAGGAGTATGCCATGGCCGTTAGAGATTTCAAGAAGTTCTTTAGAAGAAGAGGAAAGTTTGTAAGACAAACTCGAGAAGAAAAGAAGCCATTCGAAAAGATCGGGATGATAAGAAGATTAAAGGTGAAAGAAAGTGTTTTAGATGTGGTGATGCAAGTCATCTTATAGGAGAATGTCCCAAGCCACCTAAAAGCAAAACTCAACGAGCTTTTGTAAGTGGTGCTTGGAGTGATAGTGAAGACGATGAAGAATCAAGCAAAGAAGAGATCGCTCTAATGGCACATGAGTCAAATGAGGTACTTTCCGACTCTTCTTATTCTTCTATAGATGATGACACCTTGCAAAAACAATATAATCAATTGTGTGAGCTAAGTCTAAAAATCATAACTAAAATAAATTTTAAAACCAAAAGGAGTTTTTGGAAAATGAGGTATATGAGTTAAAAGAAAAGCAAAACGTCTTGAAAAGGAAAAGCAAATGACGATGATTGTAAATCATGTCAAGAGCTTAATCTTGAAATAGAAAACTAAAGCTCACACAAGAAGTTTTAATAGAAAATAACTCTAAGTTTAAAGGTTTAACAAAACATCGCTCTTGCCGATGAAATAGTTAAAATCCATAAAACACCGTGGAGACATGAATGGGCTAGGTTTCAATGAAGTATTAATTCCAAAGAGTCAAAACAAAACAGCCGAAAAGACGAACATTCATCAAAAGCTGCTGAAGATAAAGACGGACGAGACGGAACCAAAATAAGGGTTCCGTCCACAGCAAAAGGGTACCATGGTACTTCAAATGAGTAATGTAATGTTCGCAATACGGACCGCATCAATTTGTTAAAATAACAAAGAAAACCAATGATAATGTTAAACTAAAACCACCATTATATCGAGTAGGACTTGTTAAAATGAATTTAGATCAAAACTACTCAACAACGATATAAAACCTCTTTTGCCAAACGCCTTTCCTAAGAGCAACCACAACGTTCAACCTAACTACCAACACAACGGTTGGAATCAAAACATTCCTAGACCATATCAAACCCCAGATTACATGCCATGGAACCCTTACCCATCATTTCCATACATGAATCAAATAAATGGTATGTTTAACCCAAACGGACCCATGAGATATTGGGGACCAAATGTTTGAGTTATTCGCTTCTTAGGTATGCTTAAAAGTTGGATTGGAAACCGATGAATGGATAAAAGATAGTGGATGCTCACGACACATGACGGGCAACAAAGTCTCTTCTCATCATACCAAGAGTATGACGGAGGTAATGTCACTTCGGTAGCAATCTCAAAAGCAAAATCATTGGCAAAGGTACGATTGCTCATAACTCTCTAACTATTGAAAATGTTGCTCATGTGGATAGGTTAGGATTTAATCTACTTAGTATTAGCCAACTATGCGATAAAAGTACAAAGTACTATTTGATGAAAATGGTAGTAAAATACTAAAAGATGGTATCACCATAGCTAAAGGAGTTAGGAAAAATAACATATACGTCATGAAAATAGATAAAACATATAATGACAAACTTTGCCTAACAACATTAGACGATAGCTCATCTCTTTGGCATAGACGCTAGGTCACGCTAATATGAGACTTATACAAAACCTATCTTCAAAAGAGTTAGTTAGAATTTGCCAAAACTAAAATATGACCAACACTTTTGCGACGCTTGCAAAATTGGTAAACAAACACATAGTAGTCACAAATCTAAAAATATGGTATCTACATCTAAGTGTCTAGAATTATTACATATGGACTTGTTTGGACCATCCGCTATAAGAAGCTATGGAGGCAACTTATACACTTTGGTCATAGTAGATGATTACTCAAGGTTTACTTGGACGTTATTTTGAAAACCAAAATGAAGCTTTTGATAAATTTGAAATACTTAGCAAGAAAATTCAAAATCTTCTAGGTGTCAAAATTGTGTCGATCCGAACGGATCATGGTCGTGAATTTGACAACGAAACTCAATTTGGAAAATTTTGTGATACAAATGGTATAACACATAACTTTTCCGCCCACGAACACCTCAATCAAATGGAGTAGTAGAACGTAAAAATAGAACAATTCAAGAAATGAGTAGAACAATGCTTAATGAACAAAACATTCCTCAAAAGTTTTGGTGTGTAACATTGACACTTCTACATATATTTTAAATAGAGTCCTAATACGTCCTTTCCTAAACAAAACACCATATGAACTTTATAAAGGTAAAAGCCAACATTAGGATATTTTAAAGTCTTTGGTTGCAAATGTTTTATTCTTAACACTAAGGATTATCTCACCAAGTTTGACCCAAAGTCTTATGAAGGTGTATTTCTTGGTTACTCTCAAACTAGTAAAGCTTACATTGTCTTAAATAAAGAAACAATGATAGTCGAGGAATCGTTGAACATAACATTTGACGAAAGTCCACCTCCCTCTAAGACATCACCTTTGGTAGATGATGACTTAGTTGAAAGTCAAATAATTGAAAGTCAAATTAATAATAACAAGGAAGATGAACCATTAAATAAGGAAATTGTTAACATAAAAGAATCTAAAAGTCATCCATTAGAAAAGGTCATAGGAAAACTTAATCAAAGAACCTTAAGATCACAAGCTCAAAATCAAAGTAATCACTTTTGTTTTGTATCCACCATTGAACCAAAACCATAAATGAAGCAATAAAAGATGAGTCATGGGTAATGGCCATGCAAGAAGAATTAAACCAATTCGTTAGAAATGATGTTTGGAAACTAGTTCCAAAACCTAAAGATCAAACTATAATTGGAACAAAATGGGTCTTCAAATAAAATGGACGAAAATGGTGTAGTATCTAGAAACAAAGCTAGGCTTGTTGCACAAGGTTATAATCAACAAGAAGGAATTGACTATGATGAAACTTATGCACCGGTAGCTAGACTTGAATCTATTAGAATATTACTTGCTTATGCATGTGCTTATGATTTTAAATTATTTCAAATGGATGTTAAAAGTGCTTTTCTTAATGGGTTTATTAACGAAGAAGTGTATGTTGCTCAACCTCCGGTTTTACCGACTTTGAGAAACCACATCATGTCTTCAAACTCAAGAAAGCATTATACTGCCTTAAACAAGCACCTAAAGCTTGGTACGACCGCCTTAAGACTTTTCTTATTGATAACAAATATACTATGGGATTAGTAGATAATACTCTTTTACTAAGAAAAGGAATCACAAATTATTATTGTTCAAATATACGTTGATGACATTATATTAAGATCAACTTGTCAAGAACTATGTAATGATTTCTCTAAAATCATGCATGACGAGTTTGAAATGAGTATGATGGGTGAGTTAAACTTCTTTCTAGGACTTCAAATTAAACAACTAGAAGATGGTATTTTCTTTAATCAATCTAAATATATAAAAGACATGCTTAAGAAATTTGGTCTTGAAGATTCCAAACCAACTAAAACACCCATGTCCTCGGACACTAAACTCACCAAGGACGAAGAAGGTGATTCCGTAGATAACACTAAATATAGAGGAATGATTGGTAGCTACTCTATCTTACGGCTAGTAGACCCGACATTATGTTTAGTGTTTGTCTATGTGCTCGCTTTCAAGAAAACCCAAAGGCATCACACTTAGAAGCATTAAAAGGATTTTAGATATATTAAGGAACAACGTGTTTAGGATTATGGTATCCCAAAGGAACGGGTATAGAAACCATAGTGTATGCCGACTCGGATCATGCCGGTGATTATGTCGATAGAAAAGTACAAGTGGTATTTGCACTTTTGTTGGACATTGTCTCACCTCATGGTTTGCAAAGAAGCAAACGGCTTTAGCCATCTCTACCATCAAGCCGAATACGTCTCTCACCGGAAAAGCATGTCAACAAGCTCTTTGGATGAAGCAAGCTCTCGAGACTACGGAATTCATCTCAACGACATTGTAATCTTGTGCGACAACAAAGGAGCCATCGATCTCAAGAAGAATCCCGCTCAACATGCTCGTACAAAGCACATTGAAATCGTCATCACTTTCTTGGCGACAATGTCCAAAAGGAAACATCTCAATCGAGAAAGTATCCTCCAAGACAACATTGCCGACATTCTTACTAAACCTCTTAAACGAGAACCTTTAATCTTCTTAGACTTGGTTTAGGGTTAATGGAACCAAACATGTAGGATAAACATAGTCTAAAACATTAGAATAGTCAAACCAAAATAATTTTGTCTTGTATCTCGCATCGTAGCTACGGCACCAAACGACAACACGGACGGAACCAAAATTTGGTGCCGTCTCGTCCGTGGTGTCTCTGTACAAAACAAATTTTATACATAACACCTTCTTCCTCACAACCCACTTTACCAAAACGTGTAAAACTTAAACCAAGCTCATTATTGTCATCTTCCCACTCTCTTATCATGAAGATAACATCATTGTAAGTATCCTAACTACATTTCATCTCTTAATTCTGAGTCTAGGATTCTTATTTATGCACAAAACTATCACAAATCATTACATGGGGTTTTATGTATGCTTTTATACCAAATATGAATTCAATTGGCAAATTGCATAACTAGTCATTCAAATTAGGTACTACATTATCATATTGCATAAACAAATCATGTTTCCCACTAATTGATAGATAATAAATATATGGCCTTATTCAAACAACCAAACACCCCATGTCAAAAGTTTTGAAAAGCTTCTCACTTATAGGAAAACATTTTCATTGATAATACAAATAGAAACGTTAGAATTTTCATCACTTGCATGCCCTTGAATACTAAAGGTATTGCATAACTAATATGCACTCCCGGGTATATTCAAATGTGGCCACATTGAATTAGGAGCATTTGGGTTATCTCATGGTATTTGCCAAACACTCCACTAAAACCATTTTATGCATAAAATGAGTCGAGATAACCGCAACTCCAAATTGTTTTCATATAGGCACACACTAGAATCAAAAACGTTAAAATTCATCTAAACTTTTAACATGTTAATTCTTGTTCTTAGGAATAACCATGGTAGCCGCAAGATTCTATGATCACAAAGACACTCTTAACTACATTCCCAAACATCACAAAACCAAAGGACTCACCAAGGAACAAGTAGAAATATTTAGGGTCTAGAATCTAGGTATTTCCACGAGGTAGAACCATTCACTCATCCTTCCTTGAGCATACCAATCTTCGTGAAGAACTAGCCGCCATTCAATTCGATTGTCTTCTTGACATTGATGAACCAATTTGTCCTAGGTTCGTATTAGAATTCTATGCTAGTGTGACCGGTTTAGTGATGAAGATGATGAGTTTTGTCTTAGCTTTAGAATCAACCAAAATGACTACACCATCACCTTAAGTGACTTTGCTAGAGTACTAGGAATTCCCAACCGTGGAACTTGTGTCTACACGGATAAGTGGTCACCACCGCACTTGATGCAATCAATGACCGCCTCTCCCTACATAACCCGGTTAGCCGATAAGGATGTCATCCGTGAACACCTTTTTAACCCAAAAACGGATACAACCCGAGTCACCCGAAAGGGAAAAGAGGTAGACCGAGATCCATATGGAATGGAGCTCAATGAACTTAAGCATGAATTTAAGAAATGGGAGGAGTTACTTAGAGCAAACGTCATTAGCACCATAGGGAATAGGGATCACATAAACGCTTGTCTTTGTCACATGCTTTACAACTTGTCCACCCGAAAACCATTCAACTTAGCCTACTACATAGCTAGGAGAATGATTGATATTCCAACTCAAGGATCCGTTGCTCTTCCATACGGGATGCTTCTCACCCGTCTATATAGAAACTTCGCTCCAATTCCACCAACCCCAAAAGGGATGCACCTTCAATATGATCTCATCCCTCACATCTTTGTGCCCTTAAGTGATGCTAGAGTTGCTAAGACTAAAGGCAAGAGAGCTAAACCTCCAACTCCTTCATCATCATCATCAAATAGCTCCGAGGATGGTCTTCCAAGCTCTCGTCTTCCACCTCAAGAGTATTACACATCTCTTCCCGAAATTGAGAATGAATCAGCAAAATTCAAGCAAACTAAGGGAATGTTCAAGTGCCTTGGTAGGATGATGAACAAAATTTACAAGAAGTTGGACAAATAAGGGTACTTTAAGGAGTGTTTGGAACAATGCATTATCGTTAATGTTTGATACTATTTAGTTGTTTTTATTATGTAGGATGATAATATAACTTGAAACAATGGTGTATGCTAACAATCTCATGCGTGGGGATAGCACAAGTATGCTATCAATTTTACCCATTTTCACTATATTGTGAAAATCAATAAGCCTTGCTCTTAATCTATGCTCCACTATGTTTACATATGTGTTATTTACTTTTCCTAACTAGAAATGTTTAGTATAACAGTTTTGAGAAAAATTTTCGATTTGAAATTTCGCTTTTAGGAAACTTTCGTCCAAATTTCAAGACTCACGGATCGACGGCACCTTTATTTTGGTACCGTCCTTTATGAATTTTGGTACCGCCATATCTCAGACAAGCGGACCAGACGGCACCCTTTTGGGTTCCATCTGTATGATTTTGGTGCCGTGGATCCTCCTGTAATTTTCAATTTCGACTCTTTCGTAATTCCAAATTATCTTCCATCACTCATAAATCAATCTTAACTAGTTTATACCGTTATTAGAACTAGTATTATTCACTAAGGGATGTAAGAAATCCATTTCCACCAAAATTCAAAATTTGAAAAATCCACCCAAGGAGCCCTTTGGCATAAAGGAAGGAACCAAAATTTTGGTACCTTCAAACCGTGGTAATCTGAATATTAGGAAATTCCACTCACTAGAACACATTTATTGCATATCTTTTCTTCCTCACTCCATCTTCTTTGTATGGATTGACTTGGGTGATATGACTAGCATTCAACCCACTTCCAAATCATTAGGAACCTCATCTATTCAATGGTTCAACATCAAATCAAACCTTTTCTCAACAATTTCCCACCTCTATAAATTGAAAGGCTTTACCATGATCATCCTCACACCTTCTTCATCCTCACTTACTATCTAGCAAATCAAAACCCAAGATAAAAATGACTAAATCATCACCAAAACCTTGCAAGAAAACCGCTAGAATGAACGTAAGGCCTTGTTGCTTTGTTAATCTTAGCTCATCATCCGAATCTTCACCACTCACCATCTCATCTCCCATTAGAGATGATACACACCTTACCTTGGCTACACCCACTTCATCACACATTGTGATCACCACTCCACCACCATCAAAAGCACCTACTTCACCTCCACCGCACCCATCCAAACATCCAAAACACCTCACCACCTTCACCAAGGTCTCCCACTCTCACTCCCATGGAGTTATTTTCACTCCACCAACATCACCAAATCCTTTCCTAGAGGACTTGGAAGACTTGCCTCTAGGCCAAGTCATCCACCACCATTGCCATCATTTGGCACCATTGAGCGAATCGCTCATGAATCACCTCGGTCATCCATTGACCCAAACGCCCATTAGGGCCAAGACCTCTCCTTTTCCACCCCATTCACAAGGACATTCATGGTCCTTTATACGGGATCATCCACTTTCATCATCAATGTCCCTCATATTGAGGACATTCCGAGAGCATGTGGGATGACAATCCCACTAGAGAGGAGATTCAAGCCGAACTCCACAACCTCCACCAATTCAAAGGCATGGTGGATTCTCACTAAGTGAGACAATGCAAATGCAAAGTGCTTTACTTGCATCCATCATGACCACTCCAAACATCCCCAACACCACCAACACATCCACCATTCCACCACCACAACCTCCGCAAACTTTCTACCCACCAAGACATGGTTGCTCAACTTGTGAGCAACGGGTCAAACCGTGGAACGGACCGGATTATGGTCCATGACTTCCACGAAGAAATGAGGTTCATCCTCAACCACATTCTTGAGCGCCTCAACGCTCTTTCCCATCCACCATCTCTTTAGGATGGTTTTAGAATAGTCTTTATTTGTTTTTGTTTTAGGATAATTTTGTTTGTACTAGAAACACATCATTGTGTTCTCTTTTCATGATCTTTACTCATGAAAATTTTAACAAATGAATGTTGTTTATTATGTTGTTGGTGTCATTACATAGTGTTTGGAAATGCTTGTGAATGATCATTATTACTAACATTTTTTGTAGCTTTATTTTCACAATCCATGTATCTTCCCATTAAAGCACCCAATTTAGGGGAGCTTTGAACAAGGGGAGATAATAAGCTCTGCTCATTACATTCAAGATAGCCTCTCCTTTTGTTGAGACAAAAGGGGAGAAAATATAGAACTTGAAATTATTTATATTTGACTTTTCCGAAAAGTCAATCGCATACTTTGACTTTCGAAAAGTCAACATCATGCATCAACTAGTGAATTCTTTGACTTTCATAAAAGTCAAAATTCATACACTTATATTATCATTTCCTTTTCAAAGTTCTAAAACTAATATTTTATAACTCTTGTACAAACTTTGTCTCTTTTATAAAATAAATTTATATTTTGTCCTTAACAAAAGGGAGATTGTTAATACAAATATCGTCATTAAACGTTATTTATATTTTGATCTTTGCCTAAGTTTTGTTAACGACAAAAGTAAATTTAATTTATAAAAGCTTAAAGCTTGTCAAGTTTATTAGACATTAAAACAAGCTTTCTCAAACAATATATTCATCATTCAAGCATTTACATTTATGATTAGTAACATCTTGATATGACTCTAATCATTATGTAGGATAGTAGTTTGTAGAATGTGTTAGGTTCTTAAACCAAACACTACTTAAGCATTTGCATATTTCTATTAATAGTAATACAACATTTTGACATCATGTATTACATCATGGAGATCATTGGAAGATTCCATTAGATATTTTGTGAAGATTTGTACTCTTCATATCTTGCACAATCTTACTTAGATAGAGTTGACTTTAAGCAAGATTTGATATCTTGACTGTCGATGGCGGTACCAATTGGGTACACGGCGGAACCCTTTTAGGGTCCGCGGTCCGTGATCGCCTCGTCCAAATTGGCTATAAATAGCAATGCCAAGCCAAGTAGTTTTTCATCCTTTTCTAACATACTCTCATACATATCTTCTCTCTAACCTTTCTAACTCGTTTCATATCATATTAGTGATCTCTTTGTAGCAAAGAAGATCAAGTCATATTCAAGCTTCAACGAAGTTGGAAGTCTTGTTTGTTTAGTGTTGTATGATCTAGTGTTGATCCATACTTCATTGTTGTATCAAACCATCATAATCTTGTGAGTGTGAGTGGTTAGTATTTTAGTCCTCAAAATACATTGTGGGAGTAGTTGTACCCTTGGAAAGAACTCGACATCTAGCTTAGTGTCGGAAATAGTGTGTTAAGTGTAAAGGTTTTCTCCACGGTGAAAGGAGCTTGTTGACTAGTGAAGTTAAACTCTCGAGTGTGAGACTCGGGAGTGGAGTAGGCAAGGAAAAAGAGTCCTTGTAGGCGAACCACTATAAACAACTTGTTGTGGTTTGATCATTTCTTTCCTTACTTACTTATTACATATTGCTTGCATATTTCATTAACATACTTAAGATCAATATCAATTGATCTTTCAATAAGTTTCAAAACAAAGTTTTTAATCGGTAAACTATTCAACCCCCCTTCTAGTTTTCTACACTAGTCATTGGAATTATGGGTGCATAATAACCCATTAATCACCACATAATTAGCCTCCATAATAATAGGGATTAGTGGCTACAAGACTAATTAAACGTGATCACCAACTCAGTTATAACTGCCACTTGAATAGGTCAAAACCATTACAAGTTAGTTATGATTCAGTCCGAGCTTGTTGGTACACTCGCTGGTGAGCTTTCCCCTGAGAGGGTTGTTCCCTGAGTGTGCTTACTGAGAAGTTCACTTACTGATGTCATTAACCCTCTGATGAAACCACTCCCTGATGAGATCCATAAACTTATTACTCAAAGAGTATAAAGCTAAACTCACCAGCACAATGAATACCATTCAGTCCAAAGTGTCACTCTCTGAAGAGTGAATTCACTGAACTTCATCAGAGACTGAACAATACTTAACCACTATCAGAATCAGGGTGTTCAGGGCCTGATGGGTGTACACTCCGTACCTCTAAGCCCATTACCAGGTGTGAATAATCCCCCAAGTGCACCAAATTTTTCAACAATATTCCACAAATTTAGTTCGCTTCCTTTGCATGAAAATAAAGATTAAACAAAACATGTGCATAAGTGAAAATATCTCGATGATTGAATTAGCATCTTAGAATTTTTAAATAATAAAGTATGACGTATTGATTAACCTCGATACGGCGTATCTATTTTCTAAAATCTACAGGCTTAATTTTTTAAAACGTAACGGAAGTATGACGCATAAGCTTTCGCTTATACGGTGTATTTATATTCTTTGAATTAAGAAATTTTATTTTAGAAAATTTAAATATACGACGCACTGGTTCTTGTCAGTACGGCGTATATATCTATCTGATTAAAATCCTGATTTTATTTTTATTTTGAGAATACGGCGTATCTAGAAAACTGGATATGGCGTATCATCTGCAGATATCAGCAGCTTTTATGGTTCGCATTCCCTTTTCGTTCTTAGTTTTCTGTGGTTATACTTTATCAAACCTATCCTACTGATGATTGTTCCCTCAATTTCAGGAAGTGCAGGACCAGGAGTTTTCATCAAATTTTTTGATCAAGGACCTCAGTTTGAAGAAGATTGTGGAAACCATGGTAGGATTAAGGGAGCGAATGGAACTTGACTTGGAAGCTCGATTAATTGGAAAAACATTGATCCAAAATGGATCGAATGACCCAATCTATGGTTGTTGCATTGAACTAAATGACCTTAATGTGTCAATTGAGCTTAATGATCAAGTAATGGAAGATGCTGAGCCCGAGGGTGAAAATGGAGAAATTGGAGACCTACCTATAATAAATATGCTTAATACTAAGAATTACGATGAATTTGAAGGGTATCCTAGTTTATGTTTATGTAGGAAATAGGATTAACATCAATGGTGCCTACAATTTGAAATTCTCATGCATGATTGGTTTCAAACATGTTGATGTTAACTTCTTCCCTATTCTCTCAATTAACGTAATGTCTAAAGATTTCTACAACTCTTTATGAGCAAAAAGCTGGAATACAATGAAAAGAATGTGGCCGGAGTTTTATGAATGTACCTATCTTTGTTGGCGATTTCTCTTTGTTACCGATTTTGTGGTAGTAGAAGACATGGATGCATACCGTGACAAGGACATGGGAGATGTGATTGTTGGAAAACCATTTTGCAAACAAGCTTGCAAAGAGACAAAAAGATTTTCGGGGTTCATTACTTTTCATAATGGTAAAGATAGTGTAACTTTTCAAATGGCCCGCTCAAATGAAATTCAAACACCTATCCAATGAGAAGTGCAACAAAATCAAACCATTACTACAAGTAAGCACACTCGATATATTGCAAGGAATCAAACACCCATATTGAAAGCTAATGGGATTCTACAAGGGTGTCGTTGATTTGGGACTAGAATTTATCCGAGATGAGAAGATGGTCAAAATTCTCACACATGGACATGTGAGTATACATGAAATGGAATAGGAGCTGAATGTGATTCTAAAGACTCTGGAATAAAGAGAAGTGCTTATCGGGAGACAAACCGGAGTTTAATTTTGTTTACTGTTTCAGTTTCGTGTCTATCAGACCTGCACGTCAATACGACACATCTTCTATAAAGGGTGCGGCACATCGATCGTGCTGGTCATATCTATCTTTTATTTTTCTGCACATTTATTTTAATTTTGCACTTTAAACTTTATGTCAGATGGTTTTTATACGGCGCATCCTGGTTTGGGACGCGGCGTATCACATCTGACTCGTTATTTATTTTAATTTTATCCTAGGCTTGATACGGCGTATCTTAATTAATAAGGTACGGCGCATCGACTGACCTGATGATGTACAGTTTTATTTTATTTTTTTAGCTAATGATAGCGTGGTTCGGGGTCGAAAAACTTCCTATTCCGCGAGCAAGATTTACAACCCACTAGATAGTGTAATTAATTGTTGCAATGTAGTATGGGCAAGCCCAGGGGGTTGATCGTTCTTTAGGGGAATAAAGATGCTAGTGGAGATGTATGACGAAAAGGTGAGGTGAAGAAAATTCTTTTTAGTCTTTTATAATTTTTTATGAAAGCAAGTAAAATCTCGGGGTTTGAAGAGTGGGGGTTGATAATTCTACCAATTAAGCGACTTAACAATTTAAATTAAAAACTAGTTAAACTAAATAAAAGTAAAAAAACTATGGATCAAGTGAGTGTGTTTCTTATGATAATTAAAAACGTGTTCACTTAGATTCTCTTTCTCTCTAATTATCTTTTACTGGTTGGTTGAATTGTCACATCCTCATTCTAATTGATGCGTTGTATTCCATGTTAGTCACAGGGTGGTGCCTAATTCCCTAATTCTATGAATCGTAACTCTCCTCTAGAACATTCGGGAACGCCAAGTACCGAAGTATCTACCCTGAATATCCTATTATCCTTAAGCTACAACTCACACAATAAACACAACGATGGCCAAAAGTGCACTCTCAAGGCTTTTTGCTATTTAGGACGTTCAATCTCGCAACAATTTTAGAAGAAGCCAGTTTTCCTTTGTTAGTACAAATAAGCCGTAAAAACGTTTATTCATATTTTACGATCTTCTAATGTTTTCTCAATAACAAATGTAAAATCATTTAAAGAAACAAATAAAATACGTAAATGGTTTGAGCCAATAGTTTTCTAACACACTTACGTTTTCACATAAAACACTAAAACAAGTATAAGTGATTTTATGATTTAGTAATACATATGTACAACAACTAGTGTTTACATATTGGGCAAATATATACATAACTAGTATGTATTATAATGGGTAATATAAATGGGTAGAAACTTAAGTATTTGATCAATTGACCAAATACATTGAATATAGTTGGGTACAACCCAAAGTCCATGACCCATACCCATGGAGCTTGACCCATAACCCATTGCATGACATCATGCTTAAGTCATACATGGTTTTAATCCATGGCCCATAGTTTTAATCCATGAACCATGGACTAGATGCATTGCATCTAATAGATACATTGTATCTACTTGGATACCCATGACCCATAACCCATGACCCAAAACCCATGGGCAAAAGGGAGCGTCCCACGGATCCCCAGTAATACACTGGACGGATCCCTCAAGTGAGGGATCCGTGGGATCCGTAGAACAATAGTTGTTTTTCATCTATAAATAGTGAGCCATTTCTTCCTTTTGGGTTGCCAATCCCACACATACTTTCCCCAAGTATTGTAACCTTCTAACCACAGATCCTAAGGATCTTTTCTATGTATTTTATCTTTTGCTTTTGTGTGATTCTCTAGGTTCCTCTTAAAGGCGAGATCACCACTTCTTGAAGTCGAGCAAGCTCAAGTCCATGAGTTGCCCTGCTTCGTCATCATCAAGACTACTGAGGTTCTCTTGTTGATAGTTCTTTCTTCCTCCATAGAAGTGTTGTGTTGAAGGCATTAGTGAAGGATGGCGAAAGAGTCAAGATGAAAGTATTAGTGAAAGATGCTTAACATCCGTGTCAAAAGCATTAGTGAAGAATGCTACAAAAGTCAAGACGAAGGTATTAGTGAAAGGTGCCAAGCACTCTTGTCAAGGGCATTAGTGAAGGATGCCAAGGTCGTATAATCGATGAGGTGCATCGTTATACAAATAGTGATAGTTTGTTTCCAAGGATGTTGATATCCTTGATGGTGTTGTAATAAGGAGTGGGTCTCCTTTGGGGTTAGGTGTTGTGTAGTGTTGGGTAATAGTTCCTCCATTGTAATGGAACTCGGTACTTAGCCTAGTACTGGATAAAGGGTAGGCGACGTTGTGGTAGGTGTGGTTCTCCTTTGTGAAAGAACCCGATGGTTAGCCTAGTACCGGAAAAAGAGTAGGCGACGTTGTGAAGGCTTCTCCGCCATAAGGAGTTGGTGTCGTGTAGTGATTACGAACTCTCGAGTAGGTGACTCGGGGAGTGGTGTAGGGCAAGGAAGGTGTCCTTGTAGCCGAACCATTATAAATACTCGTGTCGTGGTTATGTGCTTCTTACTCCTTATCTTTCATTACACATTTATATATCTATCTATCAATGTCCAACATACACATCTAAATAGATTGACATAAGTAGATCTAAATATTTTAAAACGAAGTTTTAATTGATAAAACTATTCAACCCCCCTTCTAGTTTTCCACAATTGGCATCAGAGCTTCGTTACCAAGTTTCTTAGAGTATGCTGTACTTTAAAAACTTGATACGATCCATGTATGTTTGAAAACTACAAAGAATGAAATCTTTTAAAACATTTTTTTTCTCATGTTGGATATTGATAGATTATTCTAACATTTTCTCTTCAAGAAATCTCCATGCTAGGATCTCTCCAAAACCTTCATTTCTATTCAAAGAATAATGAAGTCAAGGAAGAACCTAAAAGTAATCACAACCTACTTATTCTAAGTATAACGGATTACTTTAAGAGTTCATGAAGCACTTTTGGTCTTATGTCTTCACAAACCAAAATCAAGAGCATAGGGGTATGTTTACTTTTCATTAACTAGCTTATATCTACATGAATATGTTGATACCATTTATTTTTCTTAATAATTGCTAGTCATTTAAAACTCTCCTTTCGCCACTTTCCTGACTTACTCATCATCGGGAATAGTATTCCTTTTCATCTCGCCAAACTAACGCCGTCGTCACAAATGGATTCTCGATAATTAATTTATCAAACCCCGTTGACTAAATTTTTTTTAACCCCAAAACTATTTTTGTTCCATAAGCTATTTTATAACTTATAACAAACATATTGCCAAACATTGTTTTTCTGTCTACAGTAGCCGGATCCCTCTAGTTGTACTAGCCGGATCCCTTATACAAGGGATCAGGGGAACCGTGGGACAGAAACCAACTATACGCTTTTCAAAATCAACCCTGCTCATTTTCCCTCTCCTCATAAAACACAAAAACGACTCAAGAGCTGATTTCATCTCCATAGGACTCCATATCCTCAGGCATTCATTTCTAGAACATCATTGTAAGTAATTACACTAACATGTTCTAATTCTCATCATTCTCATCCTAGGTTTATGGTTTCTCAATATTTCTTAAATCAATTGATAAAATTAGGTTTTCCAAAATTGATAATTAGAAAGGGTTTTTCACATAACTAAGATTACATTGTGTTTACAACATTGTTAATACAAATCAAAACAATAAACCCATCTCAACAAATTTTGCCTAATTGGAATATTTGTGTTTTTAGGACCAACCATGCCTAAAGCCACCCAACAAGACCACCATGATACCGTCCATTACCTCACCCAAAATTATTGAAAAGAGGGCTTGTCAAAAACCGATCGCAAAGTCTTCAAAAGACTTGAAAAATGACTTATCCACGAAGGTCGTGTGGTCAAGGAATGTTTCCTTGAAAATACCGACATTCGTCAAGTCTTTTCGGCAATCAACTTTGATTGTCTTCTTGATATTGATGAACAAATTTGTCCGGTTTTCATCTTTGAATTCTACAAAAGCGTTAGGATCATTCGAAACACCAATGATAGCATTTCAATCGCCTTCATCATCAATAAACAAAACTTCACTCTACCTCTCAACACATTTGCTCAAATCCTTCGCATTCCTTGTGAAGGAATTTGTATGTACTCTCAAGATTGGGCAATATCCACTCAATCTTTTGCTCTTGATCTCAAACCAATATACCATACTCCTCTTGATGAACCCGAAACCATTCGAGACACTTTTTCAAAACTAGAGCCGACCAATCCCGTCTTAACCGAAACAAAAAGCTCATTCACCGTGATCCCTTTCAAATGGAACTCTTCGAAATGCACCCCATTTTTAGAAAATGGGAAGAAATTCTTAAGGAAAACGTCATTAGCTTAGTCGGTAACAAGGATCATCCAAATGCATGTCTCGTGCAAATGATTTATTGCTTTATTCACCAAAAGCCATTTAATCTTGCCTATTACATGGTAAAGAGAATGGCCGGGGTATTCAAAGTTGCCAACATGGTACTTCTGTATGGTATGCTCCTAACACGACTTTGTAAGTATGTTAGTGCATTGCAAGCATCTCCTATCAACGATGATCATTACCTTTCCGATCACGTCATGGTACCTCTTACCAAACAACCCCCTAAACGGTTCATGGTCAATGGAAGAAAACCTAAGGCTCTCCTGGACTCCTCGGACGAAGAAGAAGAAGAAGGAGAAGTAAATGTCAACCCCGAAGCTAACATCGACTTGGACCCCTTTGACTACTATCAACAACTTCCAACTCTTCCAAATGAGACCGCGGAAATCAAAAAATTAAGAGGTATGATTCAAAACCTGGCTAACTAAGTTATGAAGTCAGGAAAGAGGAAAAGAAAGGATTGACGAAAGAGACTTTAGGATTATGCTTGTTTTTAGACATTTGGTTTGTGTATGAATCATTATGTTTTGTTTTAGCATGCTTGTTTGTGTTATCTTGGATAATTATCATTACTGCTATTATCTATGATATGATTTATGTGATAACATGTTTTTGTTGCTGTTAAGTTTAATGGTTATTAGTGCATATAGTTTGGTGCAAAATTTGCATCTCCTTCTGTGATGGTTCTGATCTGCAGTTACCGGATCCCTAGGATTAGACTAGACGGATCCCTCCTCTGAGGGAACCGTGGGATCCGCTACAACAGATGAGCAATACAGATTCCCACACATCAAAACAGCTCACTAGATCACTTCACACTAGCTAAATATAAGACCTTAGAACCGACTAAGTCTTCTTCAAGCATTTGAAAGCTTCAATCTCACCCATAGCTTACCTAGGATCTAATTCAAAGTGCTTTTTATTTCTCAACTAAAAAAAAGTCACCATATTTCCGCTTCAAGACTCACACATTGTTTCTCACGTCTCAAAACACTTAGGTAGATATATTTATCAATTTTAGTAAATTGTTTCTAGTCATCCTTATGTCAAAATGGGTCAAAAACTAGTTTTTCAATTCTTTTATTTTTTGAGGATTTCTCAAACTCCATCTCAAGCTTACATATGATCTCTAGGATCATTTATTATGACTTGACACCATCAAAATTCCTAGTGTCATCCTTGAACACCCATTGGTGATCATAAAGTCTCATTTTCCTTCTATAAAAGGCAATCATTAGCTACATCACTCATTGCCCTTGATCATTTAAGTACCCTTCTATTTAAGATACTTAGGAAGACTAAAACACTCAAGGAAGTATAGGTGTTAGACTTCACAAACATCATCTTTTCTTTTTCCTTGCTGCTGATAGCCGGATCCCTAGGATTAGCCTAGACGGATCCCTCAAAGGAGGGAACCGTGGGATCCGGGTGACAGACTCATGTCAAGTCTAGCTTAAACAATCATTTCAAGCCCATCTTGCTAACTTGAACACTCCACGTAATCTTAATTGAGTCCCTAGATCAGTACAACTCTTAAGTTGAATCTTGTGCATGCTAATCATCACATTCCAAAGAATCTTAGTGGCTTAAGTCTTGAATGCACTTGCCAAATTCTTCCCTTTATAAGTCATCTTGCTAGAAACCCTAAGTCATCAAACACAACATAATTCTCAGTAATTAGAAACATCTTCCTTAGTCATTTCATCATGAGGAAAGCTCCTAGTGCTAACTCATCAACCCAAGAACCTCCCAAGAATGTTAGGATTTAGTAAATCCATTTATTAAAGAGTCGGTCACCTCAAGTATATGTAATTGTTAGAAAGCTCATAGTCGTAGATTATTTAATGTTAAGTAGTTTTTAGTTAAGTAACACCGTGGAGGACGACTGGTCTTTACCCACCTGTATGCCCGATCCATGCCCGTAGGTGGCGATTTGTGTAAGACTATAAATACTCTACCTCCCAAGGTAGAGAGTTAGAGCTCATAATAATACTTTCATTTTCTCTCACTAAGTTCCCAAACCTCTAACTCTTTTCTCTCTAAAACCTCATCTTGTACGCCTCTTTTGATTGTGATATGATGTGTTTGTGAAATCCAATATGTTACAAATGGTATCAAGAGCCATGGTTTGATCATCTCTTACATATCCTTGGATTTGTAGTGGTTTTAGATGGTTTTGAGTTTGAAAAGTTTAGTGGTTTTGCATCATTTGGATCATTTCTAGTGTTAAAGTTTGAATTTTGGGTGTACTTTTGTGTTTAGAATCATTGTAAGTTCTTGGGTTTTGATTTGGTAAGCTTGAATCAACGTGGTTGAGCTTGTTTTGGATTGAAAAGTGTGTTTTGAATTTTTCTTGCTAGCGACTTGGTTCTCGTAGTGTTTTTCATCGTAGCGACTTGCTTCAGTAAAAGGTAGCGAGTTGTAGTGTTAATTGTTAGCGATTTGGTCCTAGCGACTTGTCTATTGAGACAAGCCGACAAACAGTACAACTTAGTGGATTCTCCACTACGGCTAGCGACTTGGTGAAGTTAGAGACTTGCTTTCAATTTTGTTAGCGACTTGTACTTAGTATTCTTAGCGACTTGGTGTTAGCGACTTGGACCTTAGTGAGTTGCTCTTTAGCGACTTGACTGTGTAGCGACTTGTGTCCAGCGACTTGGGTCTTAGCGACTTGGTCTTAGCGACTTGGTTCACAGGAAATTGAGATCTTAGCGAGTTGCTACTTAGCGACTTGGTGCTTAGCAACTTGGTTCAAGAATTCTTAGCGACTTGGTTGACTTTTGTTTGTAATACGGTTTTCTCTTGATTTAGTAAAATCCCGTGAAAGAATCTATTTCTCGGTTTAATCATTGAGTTATAAAATCCCGTGAAATCTGTAAACATGTCTACCAATGTGCCTACAATCATTTCTATCAGTAGCGGAGGACGTTCAAGCGGTGGTTCAGATACTCGTCCACCCATGCTTGATGTAACTTACTACGACTCTTGGGCTCAACGAATCGATTGTACTTGCCTTGGTAAGGAAAATGGAGTTAACATTCTCAAGTCAATTGATGAAGGACCGTATCGAGTTGAGACAACCAGAGACATACTTGACATCTGCTGCAGATGGCTCGGTGATATTAGGACCGGATGGACCTAAAATGTATGATGAATTGGTGATAAGGAGAAGAAGAGATCGATGCGCACATCATGGCTTCTAACATCATACTTGTGGTTTACCTAAGGACATTTACAAGTCGATCAATCACAACATCAAGCTAAGGTGTATGGGATAATGTCAAGATGCTTCACCGGTTCGAATTGACTAAGGAAGACAGAGAATTACAGTTGTATGATGAATTTGAGCACTTTAAGATGAAGCCGTAAGAAAGTGTCTATGAGTATTACGTGAGATTCCACAAGCTTGTGAATGATATGAGGAATATCAAATGACCATGCCAAATATTCAAATTGAATTTAAAATTTGTGAATAACATGAATCCCGAATGGCATAAGTTTGTCACCTCGTGAAGCTAACCAAAGGATTGAAGAATACCAACTATGAGCAACTTTATGCATTCCTTCTTCGTAATGAGAGACATGCTATGTTTGAAAAAGGATTCTTGAACAATTCAAAACCAACCAGGAGAAACAAGTTCGTCAAATGACTCTACGACTTTTTACACCAATGTTGGAATTACTACCAAAGCTTCTCAAGTCATACCCATCGTAACGGAAATCACAAACTCATTCCCGATCCAAGTTTCAAGCAACCCGATGCCAATGCGGTCATGAAACACTTTATCAATCAACGGCTCTTATGGTTAAACAAAACTTAACCTTCACTCCACATACTAACAATCTTCACACTAACAAAGAAATCAAGATCGCATCCAATCTACACAATCATGCTTTGGTCGAGATGGAAAGGTTACGGTGCAACCAACTCAAGGAAGACAATATGAACAAAGAAGAGGTGGAGTAGGAGGAGGGTATGTGGCAAATTAGAATAGGGAAGGAATGGTAATCGGGACAAGCAATGCCAATTAAGTGCTACAACTGTGGTGGTGATGGACACATAGCAAGGAACCGCACTTCTCCAAAACGCCTCAAAATGCGAGTACTTCAAAGACAAGATGTTACTTGTGCAAGCTCGGGATAATGGAGTGTGTTGGATGAAGAGGAGTCTGTTGTTTTTCTTCGAGGGCAATGCCAAGACATATGATGCGAGATGTGGATGAGCGACCAATTCGGAGATAGGTCATAATCATCGAATGCCTTTCAAGTTGCGATCGTGATGCATACGACTCGACGTCGATGATGAACCCATCGCATGCACAATTTTCATGGCAAGCATTTCTCCAATGGTCTCTCCAAAGTTCTCATCATCACAAAGAAGTGGTCCATCCAAAGAATCAATCATCTCGAGGTATTAAAACTATACGATGATGTTGATGAGCAAAAGATACATGACAAAGTACAATCAACTGAAACTTTTGAGTCGATATTGAAAATATGGGTAATATCAATGTTGTCCCATATGATCAATATGTGAAACAAAGTGAAGGTAAGATCGTACCAAGTGATGCATCTTCGCGGTCAATGATGACTATATCTTTGATGAATACACTTCATGTGCCCCGATGATTCTCGTTATTTCGAACTAAATGCCTATAAAGAACAAGTTGCCATTTATGAACAACGTGCTAAGTTTGAGTTAACTACTCGTGAGCGGAGTTGGATAACCAAATGCGTATAATTATCGAATAAGTAATTTTAGAGAAGAATTGTTAAAACAAGAGTTAAACTCCTTACAAGAAAAGATTTCTAAAATCATAAGCAAAAGCAAGAGCTTCAAGATAATGTTAAAGTGCTTAAACAAGAATTTAATGCTAAGGAATCAAAACTTTTGAATGACTTTTCAAATCTAAAACTTTGAAAACAAGCTTGAAAATAAGTTGTACGTACAAGGAACACCATTCAGATCGCTCACATGATCACTAAGCATAGAGTCTTAAGCGATAAGCACAAGATCCCCATTATAAAGGAATCCAACCCTAAGTATGGTAAGAAAGCAAAAGTCGCTCAAAATGTAATATATGATGGCAATGAGATTCTTAAACCTAGATGAAACCTAGTTGCATTGAGTGCACCGAGGAAGATATAAAATTAGATGATGCATCTAGGAGAAAATGGATATAAAGCTTAACGATCCCGTGCAAAGAGAATAACATAACGATCAAACCCCATGATTACACTAAGGAAAATTGGATATCCTTAAACAAATTAAGCCTCGAGACTCTATTAACCCCTCGAACAAGTGTTCGAAAAGGATATGGATATGCAAAAGTCGAAAATCTTGTTGAAAAGAATCCCTAGTAGGAAATTGCCTCAAGAAACCGTGTATCCTCCTAATACACCAATGCATTTAGTTCCTAGATCTATTGCCACTAATAGCAAGGCCTTAATCGGTCAGATGTTGTTTATCACCGTTTGTTGATTTTGAGAAACGTAAGAAGAGAATCACACCTCTGTGGATAACTCGAGGGGAAAGGGTTTTGAGCAAACTAAAGAATGTTACTTAACTGAGGTCATACCCTTCTTTAAACAATTAAAAGGTCAATTTGAGAGTCTTCAAATAGGAATTAATTATGATATTAAAGAAATAGAAAAGGGATTTGATGCAATGATAGTTGAGATTAATGATTATGAACAGGAACTCAAATATAATGAAGTTGAAAGGAAGAACTTGCATATCTTAAATGAGAATTTGATTTCGAGTTGTGTGGCTCAAGATGTGTTTTATATTGTTACTAAGCACTCTATTACTGCTTCTCGATTTCATGAATTATCTATTGCATTGAAAGTTTCCCATGATCGTGTTATTGAGCTTAAAAACAAAAACTCAAAACTAAATGAGAAAATTATCTATTGCATTGAAAGTTGAACATTTTGATTTGCAACTAAAATATCAACATCTTAAAGAAAATGTCAAAACCTCAAATATCAAGACATCCTCGATGTTCCGAGTTTGATGCGCTTTTCAGATAAACAAACGATTTAACAAATTCGAGCTCATTGTAACACGATCAGAAAATTGAAAGCCCAAATTTCACAATTAAAGGGCGAAAAGAACAATGTGACTGGCTCCCAAATGCCTTCTCCTTTAAATTCTCAGTATTCTCAAACTTTTCATCTTCAAAACTTGGTTAATGCTTTACAAAAGGAAAACGAGGGTTTTCTTGAAGAAAATGAAAAAGTTAAACGACACTTTAAAGAGTTATATGATTCAATTAAAGTCACTCGTGACAAGAACAACGAAAAAATAACGTCTTTACAAAAAGAAATTGAGAATCTAAGGAGACAGGAAAAAGGGAAACTGCCACTTTTCTTTAATGAGAATGTTGCATCAAAGTCATCCTAAGACTGCAAGTATACTGTGACTGTTAAATACATTCATCCTCATCTTAGGAATAATAAACTTGTGTTTCATAACTATTTTGCCCACCTTAAGGATAGTCTAGAATGTCTCCGTGAGATTGTGGAAGAGGATTTCATAAATAAGCCTCTTGATAGAGAAATTAGGTTTGCTTGAATTCAGGCCAAACGATCTCAGGAGCTGCTAGAATGTTTAATGGCAACATGTCCTAAATCCTTAGGTGCGAAAGGAAAAGCGGTGATGCCTTGTTCTATGCCTAGTGCCAAGCATACAAACCATTCTATGCCCAGTCTTAAGAAAGTGAACACTAATGTGCCTTCAAGTAGTTCAGATCCCTGCACTTCTAGTTCAGGAATGCAAAAAGTAGCAAAACCAACTAATGTTCCAATTCCCTCTACAGGAGTAAGAAGTGGCAACAAAGCAAGTGGGTCAAAGCCTCAAGGCAACACAAAGAATGATAGGACCTTGCATGCTAGGAATGTTCAGTAGAAGAGAGTAGAAGATCACCTTAGGGAGAATTTAAATAAGACTAATCGTGTTGATTCTAGTGTTAGCTCTAAGCGCATCGTGATTAATGCGATTCGCTACTTTGGCAAAACATGTAATGATGATTGCGTGGTTTCATTATTTATCTTGAATGTGGTGTGAATGATTTGTCTAATGTTGTTAAATGCCCAGTTAAAATTTTTAATGTTAAAATTCAAGCTAAGAAGGCAAAAAGGCAAAGGCGAAAGAAAGTTAGAAAACAATGGAAACCCACAGGAAGGAAATTTAGTAATATAGGTTATCAATGGATACCTACTGGCCGTAAGATTAATGAGTGTTGCCCTAAATTTGCTAAGTCAATGCTCACTAGAAAATGGATGCCTACTGGTAAAACTATTCCCTTAAGAAGTGAATATACTTTGAATAGGTCAAATACGGACACTAGCACTACATCTATTTCTGATGGGTCCATTGCTTCTACTTCTGATGTGGGTGTTCCAATCACTGTTACTAACCAAATGGAACCCATTCTTGCATGGGGATCCCAATTATCCAGTTATCCATTCTTGTCTGTGTTCAACTGCAGATTGTTCAAATCGCTCGTGGTACCTAGACTCAGTCGCTCCAAGCATATGACCGAGACCGGTCACGGCTCATGAACTTCGTGAGTAAATTCATCGAATCGTGAGATTCGAAACGATCATTTTGGTGCTATTATGGGTTATGGAGATTACGTGGTTGGAGATAGTGTGATTTTGGTATATTATGTTGAAGGTCTTGGACATAATCTATTTTCGTCGACAATTACGTGACTCGATTTAGAAGTGGCCTTGAAAACATACTTGCTTTGTTAGAGAACTTGATGGTGTGGAACTTCTCGAGGCACTCGTGGTTCAAACCTATACACCATATCTATCGAAGATATGATGAAATCTTCACCCATCCGCTTGTTGTCAAAGGCTTCCAAAACTAAGTCATGGCTATGGCACCGCTGCCTCAATCACTTGAACTTTGGTACCATAAATAATCTTTCCGTAAAGGACTTAGTAAGAGGATTACCCAGTTAAAGTATGAAAATATCATCTTTGTTCACTTGCCAATTGGGAAAAAGCACAAAATATGCCCACAAACTAAAACCCACAAACTCAAGAATGGAAGTTCTTCATACCCTTCATATGGATCTGTGGACCAATGAGAGTGCAAACGATAAATGGGAAGAAATACATTCTAGTAGTTGTTGATGACTACTCGATTTACTTGGGTAAAGTTTTTGAGGACAAAGGATGAAACTCTAGATGTCATCATCAAACTTATCAAACAACTTCTGAGTTCGACTCAACAATATTGTTAGAATTGCTCAATGCACAATTGCACGAGTTTGTTAACAAAGACTTAATTCGCTTTTATGAAAGTGTTGGAATCACCATCAAAGAAGTGTTCCACGAACTCCTCAATGTAACGGTGTAGTTGAAAGACGAAATCGAACTCTTGTGGAAGCCGCAAGAACAAGGCTAATTTATTCAAAGGTTCCAATGTTTCTATGGGTCAAGCCATTGCCACGCTTGCTAAACCCAAAATCGCTCCCTTATTCACACCTCTCATGGAAAAACTCCATATGAACTTGTCCATAAACGAAAACCCGATCTATCCTACCTTCGTGTGTTTGGTGCTTTATGTTACCCAACTAATGACGGTCAAGATTTAGGTAAACTAAAAGCTAAAGGACATTGGAGTATTTGTAGGTTATGCACCAAAAAAAGGATACCGAATCTACAACAAGAGAACCCGAAATATCATGGAAACAATTTACGTTACGCTCGATGAGTCGACCGGTCAAATGGCTCCGGGACAATCCAGCTCGAGCCGCATTTCAACCTTCATCAAGTAGTCCTATCGGTTCTACCCTTGTTTCTAATCCTCACCAAAGAACTCCTTATGTACCTCCTTCAAGATGATTTGAAGAAATTATTTGATCCAATGTTTGATGAACACTATGAGCCAAGTGCTAATGATATGTCGCTTCTATCATCAGAGGTCGCTTTATCCTCGTCAATGAAGTCAACCTTCGCCAATGTCATTAAGTCACGAAGCGCTGCAATGGATCACTGTCTCATCAACAAATCACCAATCATCGAGTGTACACAATGGAAATGTTGTCTGTTACAGATGATGAAAACCCTTTTCCTCCTCCGTAAGATGAACCATTTGAAAATATATTTGCTCTCGAATCATCATCGAACCATCGTTATCGGGAGATATCGACTGCTACTTCAGCCTCAACAACAACCACATGAACATCTTAGAAAATGGACACATGATCATCCATTGGACAACATCATTGGAAACCTCTTGTCCAAGATCCACACGGAAAGAACTTGCAACCGATGCCTTATGGTGCTTCTTCAACTCCGCACTCTAAGATCGAACCAAAAGACGTGAAAACCGCCATGAATGAAGACAATGGTTCAATGCCATGCAAGAAGAAATTCATGAGTTTGATCGACTAGATGTATAGGAATTAGTACCGCTCCAGATTATGCAATGATCATTGCTTTAAAGTGGATCTTCAAAGTAAAACTTGATGAGCATGGTGATGTTTTAAAGAACAAGGCTCGATTGGTTGCAAAAGGATACCGCCAAGAGGAGGGTATTGACTTTGAAGAATCATTTGCTCCTGCTGCTCGTGTCGAGGCAATCGAATTTTCTTGGCTAATGCCGCAAGTAAGAACATGGTAGTCTATCGATGGATGTAAAGACGGCTTTTCTTAACAGAGATCTTAAAGAAGTCGTATACGCCGACCAACTTGAAGGCTTTGTGAATCCGAGCATCCTACTCACGCCTATAGTTTGAAGAAGGCTCTTTACGGTTTGAAGCAAGCTCTAAGGCATGGTATGATACGCTATCAAAGTTTCTTCTATCTCTTCGGATTCGCAAAGGAGCGGTTGATCCGACATTATTCACCGTAAAGTCGCAAACATTTAATTCACGCTCAAATTTATGTTGATGATATTATTTTTGCCTCGATCGACCCCAATGAATGTGATCGTTTTCAAATGAAATGGGTTCCAAATTTCAAATGTCAATGATGGGACAAATGTCATTTTCTTGGGATTACAAATTTCACAAAGTCCCGGAGGCATTTTTATAAATCAATCTAAATATGCAAATGAGATTTTAAAGAAATTTGGATTTGATTCTAGTGACCTGTTGACACTCCCATGGTGTGTCGAACTAAGTGATGGTTCACATTCTAAACAAGCTCTGCTGGATCTTTTACTACTGTTTCAATAAAAATATCTTGTTCATATGTTAAGACTCTAAAATCGCAAAGCTTAGAAAGAACTTAATTTCGAAAACCTTAAGCGTTTATGCTAAAACTAACGATCTTATTCTAAACTGCAATGTATACATTATTAATCTTCATATCATGAAAATCATTCCCGTAAACTTTAAAGACTAATAATTTCCAGAACGAAATAATTTACGATTTTAAAAATGTTCATAACATTAGGGTTAAGTGTTTTATGTTTAATGATATAACCTGGATTCCATCATAACAAATATTCATAACTATTGTATTAGAATGGTAATTATGAGAACTATTTATACTTAGAACGATAGCTTTTTGATAATTTCAATCAAGTTTGAAGTGTTGCAACATAGTGACTCAAGCATCATGTGAACATGTTAGTCATACTATGTTTAATCTCGACTCTTCAGACTAACTTAACATATTCAAGAATTATACTGATACACACTGACCTGACCATCAAAATTGACAGCACAAAGATCTACAACCATTTAAGTTTCTTTAAGAAACTCAGACCCTAATTCAAAGCTTAAAAATATAATTACAATTAAGTACAAATACGTTCATAACATAAAGTTTAACATTAAACTAAAAATATTACTTTAGTTTGTGATAACGTAATATGAACTCAAAATCTAATTCATTCAACAACACTTATACAAGATTTGATATAATACTTGACCTAACTTCTACAAAATAATTTATAAAATATAAATATCAAAGTAATAATTTACATGAAGATTGGATCATCGTTACATTAGTCGATGAGTCCCAACATTGACTGTTCTGCAATATGCGGTTATCTGGTCATTTATATAGCTTATGTTAAGTTATATCTTATGGAATAAGAGTCTTGCCTTGGATTATTTTTCGAAATCATACCATTGAATGAACTGCTTGGAGTAGCTGGATCAATGCTCGTTCTGCCATTTGCACTGTTGTGTGCTCTTCAAGAGCTCCTTTGAAATCCAACTTACCCAGTATTTTGTGACTGTAACATTCGGATATGTACTGGGGTTATGACCTCTTAAGTCATGATCATAAACTCACATGAGTTTTTGTTAAACATTCTAGTTTCTTAATTCTGAGTTGTGATGTAAGATTGAAAAAGATTGAAAATCAATCCAAATTTAAACAAAAGTAATTTATAGCATAAATTCAAGCTTGGATTTAACATCAGTAATAACTGAATTAAATGATATTTCAAGATCTAAGTTGTAAGATACAAAGTGAGATAGAGTTCAAAGAACTAGCAACGATAATAAAGGTTTAGAATGTTACCTTATGAAAACCTAAAAAAAAGATAGATGAAACTATGGGTTATGGTGTTAACTTATACATTAAGTAATGATAGAAATAATACGTACAAAACACTAATGAACTATATTCAATAATTATGTAAAATAACTTCATAACATAATAATTACATGAAGTTTCCCTTGCTATACATCCTTATATCTGGTTCTATTGCAGACATTTAACCATACATACAGTTGCTACACATAATTACTTATACATAGCTGGTATACCTTGACATCTGCAATCTGGGAAAGAGAAACGTAAGATCTGAAGTCTCTGAGACTTCCTATGTTATCATTGATGATAATCTAGTTTTGTCACCCATATAATTCCATTCTGAACCATGATCAATCTAATGTTACTTTTGATTTGACTTTACTGTCATGTTCCTTACAATCATCACTTAGTAACTACACTCATCATTAAATCGAGTAGATCAGGTAACTAAATCTGGTCCTTGGATAAATGGCTAAAATGTTGATCTTTAATAGTTCTCAGATCAGCAGCTTAGATAGCTGCCATATAGATATGTCTTGCTAATCATTTGAGAATCTAGGAAGCATTAGAATAATTAAAGCATTTAAAAGTCAATTGATAGCAACATAACCTTATACTATTGTCTTCAAATGTGATGAATTCTACATCTTATCATATGTACAATGATAAAATATGCAAATAGATGTCCATTACTTATATTAGGTTTGTACAAGCGTTGGCACCATTCTTTCCAATGCTCATCAACTACATTAGACCTTACTTGTAAAGGATAAATGTCACTCTAGTGGATTGGATGAATGAGTTGGAAGATGGTTAGCTTTGTCCATAGACTAAGATTGCAGGATTCATCAAAGGTGGTAGTTATAACTCAGTGTCGACTCAGATAAGTAACATAGAATGTCTACAAACTAAAATCTTACAGATTACATATATGTCTACTTATGTCTAATTGTTACTATCTAACATTACGTATTCAATGATACTACTCCTCAAGAAATAAAAAATTAGTATAACATTACACCTCATATGTTATATTTAGGTCTACAAATGTTAGTCTACTGACATACGTCAATACACCCTATATCATCTCTAAGCTATTATTGAATAAGAATAGAACTATGATCGCAATACTTAAAACATCGAATATGATAACATAACTATGGATCTTTGTCTAAATTAATACTTTCCACGAACCCATGAATGTCCTTTAATCCAAAGCAATTCACATGACTTCAATAGCGATACAAACTATCAGATTAGATAAACTATACCTAATATAATGAGTGCATACAGGCAAGATGCTACATTGGTATTGTGAATTCTACAATGACTTTGAATTGGAGATCCGGAATTGACATCAAGACACTAGCCAAAGATAGCTTGGTGTAACTGGTATAGACTGATAGCCGTGATTAGATAAGTTAGAAACCAAAACTATACTAGTCATTGACTATTAATCTTTAGTTGATTTAGTCACCTGAATTGTAAATGTGGTTAGTAAAACATGTAAGTATTATGTCAAACTATCATAGACCTAATCGACTCTACTAAGATTTGACAAATAGCATGAAAACTCTTTACATAGTCCGGTAGTTATTCTGTAACACACCCCTAATTCTACCTAGGTGAAGCACTTATCACTAGCTACCTTTATTCAAGCATGCTAGGTAGTACATTGCATTTACTCAAGAGTGGCAATCTCAGTTAAACTTTCCACTAGTAACTGTATCCTAAGTTATAAACTTAAACAGATATTACCCTTTAATAGTTATTTACTAGGAAGATATCATTGAATGGATCAATATTAGTCAATACATCAGGACTATCAAAGACTGTAAAACATCAAGCTCATATAATATTGACTAGATCATCATCTATATCGGTCTTCTAAACTATAAGTTACTTATTATAAATAATGTTAATATTGACTATAGATATTCAATATTTACTAACATCTAGTTTCACATACATTAAACAATAATAGTTAATCTAATACTTGTCAAGACTACTTAAATTAGCATAGCATAATACTATATATGTAATTAATTCAAATGGTTTCAAACTTAAAAATAAGAACAAACTACATTGATGGCTGATTTGAGATCATATGTGACATTGTAATCAACATTAATGACAATCAGCTATATAAGGATCACCTCAGTGCACGTAATTAACTGTCTTTTAAATTTAATGGAATTGACTCATTAAGATCGAATTGTGAAAACTATGACAAAATGTATGGACCATTTACTGAAATGATCTTATCCATGATACCGATAATAGAATTTCAATTACAATATGATCTTACAGATGCCAATCATGTATGATACATGTCTTGACCTAGTTGGTCTATATTATTCCTGATTTCAGTATTTATCAAATGTAACTGCGACATTAATGAGACTAAATAGTCCTGTTGTCATACTATATATCATGAACTAAATGTAAGTTTAACCATAATTGGAACATTGTAAATGTAGATCAAACAATTAGACATATTTGAAAATACTAAAAATATCAAGTACTGTATGAGTTGCTCTTAAGACACATCATATTTAGTTCCTAATTGAGACTATAAACATATTATCCAGATGTGATACTTAGTAGTTGAACTAATCCTCTTATCATATCTACGTGTATTTATATGCTATAGTCTAATGTTACAATAGTGACCTTTAACAAATCTACTAAACGATACTATAAATAGGATACTATAGTTCTTATACATCAATGGTGTCACTGAGTCTTATTAGTTGTAGCTACAACGATTTGTTACCAAATTGTAAGATTCTACAAACAGAGTCTTTAATCAACAATTTAAGACTTATATCAGAATTATATCCTATTATATCTTCGAGCATAATATGAAAGCACATTTGACATCTAAGAATCTTCACCTTACATTTCACATTAATCTATATGCTTATCAATGATGCACTTACTTTAATAAGCATTAATCTAATAACTACTTCATAATAAATCTAAAATCAATGCATCAAAATCATAAATGATAATGCTCTCTAAACAATAGTTCATCGGTGGTTGCATTCTCATGCTTAATTATGTCTATTAAAATTAGCAAATCATACAAGATGTCAAGCTGCATAGATTATACCTACATTGGACTCTCTGAATCTATTAGTCTAAGTCATAAATGGTTCTATCGACCAATTAAAGATCAATGAATGTACTATCTAACACAATTAATATTACATTGGATCATATCTAAGTTAGAATTAACATGCTAAATACTTACAATAATGTAATTACCATATATTAACACTTGATCCTACCTTAATACCTCTTGGAACACCTGTACATGCAGCTTTAAAGTTATTAATTATCTAATAGGTATGCTAGAAAGTTTAGTCCAATCATGATTTAGAGCATTAAATTATCATGAAGGTTATGCAACTCATGAGTCATATGATGAATTATTTATCAAATTTAGGTTGGTTTCCGATTACCTACGCATGTAATCTTCACAACATGATGTATATTATTCTAGCTATGATCCATTAATTCTACTTTTTACAATATTGTCATTAATACACGTATGATTTTAACACTATCTATATTAGACTATTTGCTACTAAACTTACAGGCAGCTTCTATCGTATGAACCAAAACCTCCACATAGGACAAAGTCGATTTTTAACCACATATCGGTCCTTGTACCTTGATATCCAATCGCCCTAAGCCCATCAAGTACCATCGCAGAATCAGAATGATAAACTCCATTCTCATCATTCAAACGAAGTTGTCTTCTGATCAGTTCTTCTGTCACTACATACTCTGTTCCGTCAACTCTTGCAACAATCTCTGTATCACTTCTTTTCATAGCCGACGCCTAAAATTGAGTAACCAAGGATTCATATATAGCATTTGGAGAATGCGTTAAAGCATACTGAATCTTTGATCTCTATAAGAATGCAATCATCGGCCTATTATGATCATGTTTGAATTGAAGCGCCATGAGAGATTTTGAAAATTAGGGTTACGATTTACACAAATGGAAGTGTTTTGAATGAGAGAAACAAGTGAATCACTTAAAATGGGACAAATATATGCCAGTAGAGAATAAATAGAAATTTCCCAATTTTGGTCAAAGTTGACCAATGATGACGTGGACTGCTACTTTTACTCATATTCACTTTTAACTTGGTGAAAGCGGAAACCATTCTCAATAAGTATACCAATCGCAGAACAGTTAAGTATTCAAGAAGCTTCAAAATATCTTTTCTTTGTTTCACCCACTCGCATTAAATCTCATTACCACTTGAAACCGTCTATAAAACAATCCCAATGCACACATACCTCTTCATCAAAAACCCCCAAATATCAGTCCAAACCCTAATTCCACCAATACTCCAAAATTAGCCATCAAAAACTATGAGTACCAAACCTGAGATCATAGATCTCACAACATCATCCTCATCATCATCATCATCATCAAGTGAAGATACCAATCCATGGCTTCATTACTTTCCAAAACCATATCCACGACCAAAGAAATCACCCTTTCTCCCTTCATCAGAAGATGATAGTGTAGTGAATCCAAGTGAATCTGCTGATGATTCTGATGGCTCCTATAAGGAGAGAACATCTTACTCCCAACCTCCAAAGACCTCGGCCTCAACGAAGGCCACGAGTAAAAATCCACCACTCCCTAAAGATAGAGGTGGTTCTTGGTCTTCTGCATCGGGTTTTGGTGCATCATCACATATCGTATAAGGGAAGAACTTAAAGAGGGTAAATGGATTGCATTTTGGTTGAAATAAATAGATGAAGCACAAAGGACACATTGTTTTTCTCCATCATCATATGTGGTCATTGTCATCATCAACGTTTGCATCAATCCATCCTCTCCATTTTGATCCCTAGCATCTTCGTCATACTGGTCATGTATCTCCAGCCATCAAGATAGAATGAATGGGTGGTTATACAAGACTTGACAAATGCATATCCAGCATTTAGTGTGAAAGATGTGAGCGATCATGCAATCCAACAGCCTGTTAGATGTTGGAATAGATGATATGTAATAGATTAGGATTAGTAGATCATGTAGATGCATTTGATGTTGTTAGTACTTTGTAAGCTGTAAGCTGTAAACTATTTCTTGAATGAATGAATGAACAATTTGCTCAATTTGCTTCAGTACTTCTTTTGAATGAACCATATAACTTCAGTACATCATCTTCTGAGGAAACAAATGACTCACTTCAGCACTTTGAATTCTGTAGAAACAAGCTTCAGCTTTCTTGACCATATCCCAACTGAACAGAACAATCACTCTGCAAAACAGAACAAACACAGAGACATACAAACCAACAAGAAGAAACACACTAAGATTACATTAGTTGGTTAGAGTTAGAGAAAATCAAACAGATATACAAAATTACATAGCAAAATGCAAAGTTATACACAAATCCTCCCCGAGGCATATGCCTCCCCGAGGCCTATGCCTCCCTTAAACTTTGCGATTAAGGGTTAAGCATACCGATATGGACCACAAGGTGTTGAAACCTTGGTCCATCAAAAGCCTTTGTTAACAAATCGCCACATTATCATCAAGATGAATTTTGACCACTTTTATCAAATTTTTATCATATGCATCTCTTATAAAGTGGTTCCCGATTTCAATATGTTTTGTTCGATTGTGAAAACCGGATTTTTAACAATGCATATGGTACTTTGATTATCAATAAAATTGTTGTGTTCATGAAATTGTACCCATAATCCAACAAGCGATTTTGAATCCAAAGAACACGTCACACAATTTGCAAAGACAACGTACTCGCTTGATAGATGAGGTAGCCACAATAGTCATTTCTTGCATTGCCAAGAAATCAATCTCTTTCAAGGAATTGGCAACCTCCGGTGGTGGACCTCCTATCCAGATTAGCACCAAAGATAGTCACTATCACTATATGCTTCCAACTTAAAAGGAGACTCTTTTGGGTACCAAAGACCTAGAAGAGGTTGGCCTTTGAGGTACTTAAAGATCTTCTTAATGACATTGAGATGAGAAGTCGGTGGAGTAACTTGATGTCGTGAACAAACACTCATGACAAAAGTAATATCGGGCCTTGAAGTCGTTAAATACATCAAAGAGCCAATCATGGACTGTCTGGATGAACATTCACGGTGGATCGGCTTCATTGTTGGTCTTTGTTTTGGAGCTTCATAAGGTGTAGTGGCGGTCCTTACACCCTCCATACCAAACTTCTTCAAGATGTCCTCACATATTTGTCTGACCGATAAAGATACCATCAGTTTCTCTTGAACTCAAGACCCAAAAGAAAGTCATCTCTCCCATGGCACTCATCCGAAACTCTCCTTCATAAGCTCCTCAAACTCCATGCACCAAGCTTCCTTTGTGGATCCAAAATAATGTCATCCACATACACTTGCACAAGAATAATGTCGGTGGAATTCTTCTTTAGGAAAAGAGTCTTATCAATTGCACCTCTTCTATAACCATGCTTGGAAGAAATGTAGAGAGCCTAGCATACCGTGCTCGGGTGCTGATGTAGTCCATAGAGCTTTGACTACCTTATAAACATGATTAGGATGATCGGATCTTCAAATCCTTTAGGTTGAGTGACATAAACCTCCTCTTCAATTTCACCATACAAGAAGGCTCCTTTAACATCCATTTGATAGACCATAAAACCCATATAGGATGCATAAGCTAAGAAAATCCGTATGGCCTCAACTCTTGCCACAGTGCAAACACTTCATCATAATCGATCCTCCTCTTGTCTATACCCCTGCAACTAATCGGCTTTGTTTTTAATGAAAACACCTCGAGCATCTCTCTTATTCTTGTAATCCATTTAGTCCCAATAGCATACTTACCATCGGTAGTGGTACCAACTCGTTGATTTTGAAAGCTGTGCATCTCATCTGCATTGCTTCAAGCCAACTTGAGTCTTCAAGAGCACGAGTAACACCGGTTGGTTCCACTTGAGAGAAAACAAGCAAAAAACAATGTTCATAGTCCGTGTGATTGTCTCTCTCTGATTTGAGACATAAGAGATAAAAGCCACCGACCATATTTAGACGCGCCACGGTACCTCTTGTTCTAACAGTGCATTAGGATCACCAACAATATTCATTGTGGATGAACATTGTTGATCCTTGTAGTAGTAGTGGTGTTGACATCAATGGAGGAATCAAGATTAGTCATGATGGGTTCAAAGTCGATATCATAGGAAGGTGTGTTGAAGATTCTGCTTTAGGTTGATGATGACCAAGATCGAAGGTTTTGGAAACCTTGTATAAGGTTCTCCAAGGTGCATTGACACTCTAGTAGAAGTAGGAGTAGAGTCAACATGTCTTTCACCGAGTTGGAGAGGTGAGGATAAAGCAGAACCACTTTCGGTGAATTGGCGTTTCCACCGAATGCTTCACTTGTACTATTTTCAACATTCCTCTCGACTTCTAAATTGGTCGCATACTCTTGTTTCTTGATCCGCAAGGTCCTCAAAGATAATGGAATTCATCTTCACCCACATCAAGTATAGTCTTTAGAAGTGTCACCTTCAAAATTGTTAGGGAGAAGGAAGGCACTACAATGGGTTGTTCATCATCATCGGACCCACCGTCGAATGAGCATCCAAAGTTCCCTGCCTTTGGTAGTTGGAGATGCTTGAGAATCGCATTTTGATTAGCCATATGTCTAGAATAACCCAAGTAATCGGTCAAGTAATCAAGGTCAAATGACCAAATATGACCCCGTCCTTGAACATTAGGCTTGTCTTCTAGATACCTCGATTCAATGTCTCCTCAATCTTCTTAGCGATACATTGTAAACCCCGTATGCCTTACTATGAGCGAATACCCACAATGTAACCATCATCGACTTTCTCATCAAATTTTCCCAACGGATCACTTGTTTTCAAAATTGTCACTTGATGACCAAACGGTTTAAGGTAATGAATAACAGAACTTTCCTAAAAAGAAGTTCATATGGTGTTTTAAGGTGTGGTCTAGTAATGGACACTCTATTTAGTACATAACAGTTGTACCAATGACTTGATTCAAAACATGGTTGGAAGTTTAGAGTCGCTAGCATTGATCTTGCACCTCTATTAAGGTCCTATTTTTCTTTACGCCACCGCATTTTGTTGAGGGTTCTTGGAGTGCTATAGTCCCTTTTTATGCCTTTTGACCTAAAGAGTTCTATTAGTATAGCATTCTTGAACTCTGTCCCATTATCACACCTAATGCCTTTCACCTTTTTGTTCAACTGATTTTCAATAAGGGTAACAAAGTCTGTCAACACACCAGATGTTTCATCTTTGGTCCTTAGAAAGAATACCCAACAAAATTTGCTATATCCATCAGTGATCACCAGACAAAAATATTTATGATCAATGCTCCTCACTTGAGTTGGACCAAACAGATCCATATGAAGCAGCTGAAGAGGTTAAGAGATAATGCTAACTGCTATAACAGGAACACCTTTGTATGAGGCTCTGTGCTGCTTTCCTTTGTTGCATGCAACACAGTTATGATCATTGGTGAAAACTTTGGAAGGAAGACCTTGAACAAGACCCAGTTTTGAGAGCTGATTTATGGTCTTGAAGTTGACATGGGCCATCCTTCTATGCCATTTGGTGGACTCATCCACGAATGCTTTAGCTACCAAACATGTTAAGTCACCTGCTGGTTTGACATTAGTTAAGTTGAATGTATAAAGATTGTGGCTACGAGGAACTTTCAGCAGAATTGAAGTTTCTTCTGGGAGTTTGAAGTCTTTAGATAGCACAAGACATTCATCCTCTGTGAAGAGTACTTTGTTCTTGGTGTCACAGATTTTGAGGCTCGAAAACAAATTGAAGTGTTGAAGTTCCTTGACATAATATACATTCTCAAAGTCCGGTGAGGTGTTTTGATGGTCCCTTTCGATGAATTCGCCATCACTTCCTCCAAAGGTTACATTGCCTCCTCCTTCAATGGGTACAAAGTTATGCATCATATCCCTGTTTCCGGCATACTTCTTGAACAACCACTATCAACAATTCCAACATCTTTATGCTTAAGGGATGATCCTACAACAACAACAAAATATCTGAAAATTAGTACACTATGGAGGCTCAAGTCATTCTTGACTTGAACCGACCTTATGGATCATATGAGTTGTGCCATGTAGAAGTATAAGATCCACTATTGTTCTTGGGTTTCCATTGAAACTTAGGTCCCTGTTTATTCCAAGAACAACTCTTTGAGGTCTTAACAAAGAATGTCCCAAGTACCCTTTCCCATCGGTCATAGGGTTAACATATCTAGGCCAAAACCATTTTTAAAATATTCCTTTGGTTGGTTGAACATATGGTTTTACAACTAGTTTCCTCCAAGAAAAAGGAGTATTGGTATAAGTTGCTTGTGGAACATAAGGTGGTATATCATTAACATTGGTCCACATTGGTCTAGATTTCCTAGAATCACCACACCTATTCATTCTTTGCTCATGATAATCACAATCCTTAATTAAATGAAATTTACTTCCACACAAAAACATGTCTTCTGCTTAGAAGATTTATTCAAACCAAAGATGTGTTATTACAAGCGTAAGTATTCAAACCAAAACCATGAAAAGAATTGTTTTAACAAGACTATTATGCAAAGAATTAAAATGCATGTCTTTGAGGCAACTGTCTTGAAGTGGATTCCTTGGCAAAGAACTCGACATGCTTATTGGTAGTCTTGGGTGCAGCGGGGTGAAGACTTGGGAAGGTCGGACTTGTCATTTGAATCACACTCTGTAGACCCTTGCTTGGAGGACTTGTCTTTGTTAACACAAGAGACAAAGTCATTAGAAGAAGTATCGTGGTCCGCAAGTCCCTTGACTTTTTGCCATACAGATGGTGTGATCCATCAAAGTCATTAGGAATGGAAAGGTCAACGGTCATGTGCTCACCTCTAATAGGTCCACGTACAGCATGTAGGTCACCTTGTTTCACAAAATTAGCTAGGCCTGCTGATGTAGATTTACGTGTGTCATCCCTAGCTTCTAGGCCAACATATTTCTTAAAACCTAAAGCCACTGTAGAATTAGAAGCTTGACTACTATAGATAAAACCAGCTAACTTATTTCCATTCATTATCCATTCTTTATGCCTAGCAATTTCCTCATTAAGTTTCTCCTTAAGCTCTAGATTTTCTGACTCTACATCTGCTCTTAACTTCTCAGACCATTTTAACTCATTTTTAGCACATTCGATATCCCTTTCTAAAACACCTATTTTCTCATCATACGCTATTTGATTCTTCTGAAACCAAACCTTTTGTCTTTCTAGAGTTTTTAAAGCCTGTTTATAGGCTTCAACTTCCACATAGCATTCATTATATTTAGGTTCCAAAATATCATAAGCTTCTTTGAGTATATTATAACGCTCACTACAACCAAACAAACAGTTTTGTACCTGAGAGATGCCCATCAAGGCAATCTAATCATGCCTATCCTCTGAAGTACAACTTGCAATCAACCCAACATTATCATTATCAGGACCATCATTATCATCCTGCTCATGTTGCTTCCAGTCCACATTGCTATCAAGAGTGACCAAAGCAGCTGATCCCTTTGAGGTTCCTGCCTCCTTCTGATACTGCTGATAAGAAGAGTATCTTGTCTCATCACCAGCTTTCCTGTCTTTGCATTCTCGAGAAGTGACCCATCCGTTGACATGTGAAGCATTTAACCTTCCTCTTGTCAAACCTTGTTGGATCTCGTCCTTTGAATCCAAACCTTACGCGACTTGCGCTCAAAGTTCTTGATATCCATGGAAAGCATGGCCACCTGCCACCTCAGCTTCATCTCTTCCATCTCAATCGGGTCCACCTGATCAAAATCCTCATAAGCCAGATCCTGCTGAAGATCATAATCAGCAAAGAAGGATCCTAGAACATCTTCCATAATGTTACTCGATTTAGAGTGAGAACTTGATGAAGGAGCAGCATAAGATGATGATGAATATGGGCTTGGACCATAACTTGTCTTTGGAGTAGAGGCTCCAACGAATGCAGTGTGACTAGCAGAAGAAGATGATCTAAAAGGGCTTCTTACATCATGTTCAAGAGCTTTAAGTTTGTGGTACAGCTCATCAAAGGTAATCATGTCCAAACCACCTTTAGCTTTTAAAGCAATGCTTACGTGTAGCCAGGATGGAGGTAAAGACCTCAGAAACTTAGAATTACAATCATCATTATCTCGGCTTTGCTGCGGTGATTCAACCGACTTAAAATCTTGTGAAACTTGTCATAGCCCTTGTGTATTCCTTCCTCTTCGAGATTTGAAAGTCCTAAAGCTGTTGTCTCAAGATGGACTTCTTGATCTCCTAGACTCCTCATTCCCACCGAACTTTGCCTTAATTGCTAACCATATATCCTTAGCATCTTGCATGAAGTGAAAATCACTCAAGTGATCCTCGTGAATAGCTTGAAGAAGAATGGTTCGACCTTGGTTTCTCTCGAACCGCCAAAGAACTCTTCAAGATGATTTGGGAGGAACATTCATCATCTTACCCGTAGCATCCGTGGTAGTTCTCTTCAAACTGTTTCCTTCAAGACTATCTCCCATAGATTCTAATCAATGTTGGAAATCCGATTCGCATCTTCATCACCCAAAGATCATATTCCTCCCTTTTAAGGAAAGGAAACTTAGCATTGCTATTAGAGACTTAGTTGTTGCAGATGGGTGGAGTTTTGGTTGTTGGTGATTTCAGTATCAACATCTGAACCAGGCATGATGATTTTGTTATGGTTGTATGGGTGTTTCAGAAAAACTTGTCCTTAGTATCGTAGAGACTCTCACGAGGCTCTGATACCACTTGTTGAAACAAACAGACCTTGATAGATCTTGAGCTCGTGGATCGTTATTTATACCTATGTAATCACAAGCACAATAAAAGACAATCTCTACAACTTGTATTTAGCAGCGGAATATAAACACAAGTAACACAAATAACTAAGAACTCTGTGATCCTTTATGGATCGTTATATTAACTAAAACTTTGTTTTTCCAATCGGTACATAACTCATTCTAATGTGTTCCTTTTATAGATAAGGAACCCTAAACAAAATCGCTAAACCGTTTCCCAAGAAACGTATAAACATAAAACTAAATAAGATATACACAATCACTTCCTAATAAAGCTCATGTATATCCAAACTAAATATACTAAACACGGAATAACCACTTCCGCAGAAACAGGACTAATAACTATTATACTTCAGCAGATTATGTCTTCGACAGAATCCACTCTTCTTCAGTAGAAACACTTCGGCAGTAATTTCAGCATAATCCAAACTTCACATAATTCCCAACAAATACATATCTCACTTTGATGTTAACATTATTTGTTATATCACCATTGTTGAATTCTGTCATCAGACAGACGGATCCCTGGAATTTGCCTAGACGGATCCCTCCAAGGAGGGAACCGTGGGATCCGTACAACAAAAGACTAGTTTTCTACTAACTTGAGTCTTATTTGCAGGAAATTATGCATTATATACTTGTTTTCTAACCTTTGTTTTGTAGATTTTCAAAATACACATGAAGACTTTGACACCCTAAGCTAGGGGGAGCTTTGTGTCAAACCATACATTGCAAAATCATTTGCAATAGAATCCTCATATGGATTACATTTCGCTACATCCCCTTGCAAAGTTGCAATCATCAAGGGGGAGCATCTTCGTCACTAAGACGAAACCATTTGCAAACATAGCTGCAATGCATTAGCTTAGTGGTTTTTATTTACTTGACGCCCTTACAAAGGGATGGACTCGTCAAGGGGGAGTTAAGACGAGAACTCTTCCCGTCACTTGCTCTATATTTTTTTTCTTTTACATGTTTTTCTTAAAACATTGTCTTAGTTTCTTTTCGACGCTCTTTTTGTTTCCACAAAAAGGGGGAGAAGAGAGTAAAAACTCCAATTCGAACTTTTACGAATTTTAGTTTTTCCATAAAATAATTTTATGTTTTGTCATCAACAAAACGGGGGAGATTGTTAATACAAATAAGCCGTAAAAATGTTTATTCATATTTTACGATCTTCTAATCTTTTGTCAATAACAAAAGTAAAATCATTTTAAGGAAACAAATAAAATACATAAATGGTTTGAGCCAATAGTTTCCTAACACACTTACGTTTTCACATAAAACACTAAAACAAGTATAAGTGATTTTATGATTTAGTAATACATATGTACAACAACTAGTGTTTACATATTAAGCAAATATATACATAACTAGTATGTATTATAATGGGTAATATAAATAGGTAGAAACTTAGTATTTAACCAATTGAACAAATACATTGAATATAGTTGGGTACAACCCAAAGTCCATGACCCATACCCATGGAGCTTGACCCATAACCCATTGCATGACATCATGCTTAAGTCATACATGGTTTTAATCCATGGCCCATAGTTTTAATCCATGAACCATGGACTAGATGCATTGCATCTTATAGATACATTATATCTACTTGGATACCCATGACCCATGACCCAAAACCCATTGGCAAAAGGGAGAGTCCCACGGATCCCCAGTAATACACTAGACGGATCCCTCAAGTGAGGGACCCGTGGGATCCGTGGAACAATAGTTGTGTTTCCTCTATAAATAGTGAGTCATTTCTTCCTTTTGGGTTGCCACTCCCACACATACTTTCCCCAAGTATTGTAACCTTCTAACCACAGATCCTAAGGATCTTTTTTATGTAGTTTGTCTTTTTTGTTTTTGTGTGATTCTCTATGTTCCTCTTAAAGGCGAGATCACCACTTCTTGAAGTCGGGGAAGCTCAAGTCCATGAGTTGCCATGCTTTGTCATCATCAAGACTACTGAGGTTCTCTTGTTGATAGTTCTTTCTTCCTCCATAGAAGTGTTGTGTAGAAGGCATTAGTGAAGGATGCCTAAAGAGTCAAGACGAAAGCATTAGTGAAAGATACTTAACATCCGTGTCAAAAGCATTAGTGAAGAATGCTAAAAGAGTCAAGACGAAGGCATTAGTGAAAGGTGCCAAGCGCTCGTGTCAAGGGCATTAGTGAAGGATGCCAAGGCCGTATAATCGATGAGGTGCATTGTTATACAAATAGTGATAATTTGTTTCCAAGGATGTTGATATCCTTGATGGTGTTGTAATAAGGAGTGGGTCTCCTTTGGGGTTAGGTGTTGTGTAGTGTTGGGTAGTAGTTCCTCCATTGTAATGGAACTCGGTACTTAGCCTAGTACCGGATAAAGGGTAGGCGACGTTGTGGTTGGTGTGGTTCTCCTTTGTGAAAGAACCCGTTGGTTAGCCTAGTACCAGAAAAAGAGTAGGCGACGTTGTGAAGGCTTCTCCGCCATAAGGAGTTTGTGTTGTGTAGTGATTATGAACTCTCGAGTAGGTGACTCGGGGAGTGGAGTAGGGCAAGGAAGGTGTCCTTGTAGCCGAACCACTACAAATACTCGTGTCGTGGTTATGTGCTTCTTACTCCTTATCTTTCATTACACATTTATATATCTATCTATCAATGTCCAACATACACATCTAAATAGATTGACATAAGTCAATCTAAATATTTTAAAACAAAGTTTTAATTGATAAAACTATTCAACCCCCCTTCTAATTTTCCACATCCTTATTCTAGCGTCTACCAATTAGAACAAGAGACAACCTAACAATAATCAATAACTAGGTTCCATTGGATCTAAACAAACACTAATTAATTTAGTTATGAATGATAGATAAGCAAGAACACAAACAACCAATCAAACATAGATGAAACATGGCGATATATTGGATGAACAAACTTATCTTTAAGTGTAAAAGGGGATTTGGAACCCTAAAATACTACCCAAGTCGGACCTCAAATGAACTAGGGTTTGCTCTCCAAAATAATTCACACAAAATACTGAAAATTCAAAGTCTATATATAGATTTTACACTCGCGACAGTGTTGCCTTTTGATGGTGACGATGTCTGATCTCCATCATTAGGTTTTCGTCTTGACCAAGTCATCATTGGGATGGTGTCGGGTAGAAAGTAGTGACGGCATCTGGGTTACTTCTAGACGTCGTCTTGGAAGGATCTTGGTCATCTGGTGTGAAAAGAAAGAGTGATGGCCTTTTGGAATAATGTGTGACGCCGTCACTTGTTGAGACCAAAATATGTTCGGAGCCGTCGCTTGCGAGTTTTTGGAATACCCTATAAGTGACGGCGTCGCCCTTGGAGTTGGGACGCCGTCAGGCTTCAGAATTAGCCATATTTTCTTGACTTTGTCATTTTCTTCATGTTTTCACTCTTTCTCATCCAAAAATGCTTCATTCCAGCAATTTGCTTCCAAAAGACCTAAAATGTGAAAAGAACGATTTTAAGCAGTAACGGGTACAAAATGTAACAATTTAGGGCTTAAATGACCCCCTAAAATGTATGTTTTAAATCCTTATCAAATATCCCTACACTTGGAATTTTCTTGTCCTCAAGCAAATGTGCTTTTGGCTAATCAATTTATGAGTTAGGGGTCATTAGCATTTATTTAAAACAATTTATAACAAGTACAAGTGCCACAATAGTCAAAACAAGCACGAAATTTATATTTTAGCACCTCACAATTGGTGTTTGGATTTTCTCATCTCTCGGGTTTATATGAAATATAACATGTAAGAAAATGGAAGATAAACACTCACTACCAGTCATAGCACATAGATTACCAAAGGCTTGAGAATAGATCAAACCTCCACCACTTTTGCGTAAGCACCTAGGAATAACAATATAAGAGGTCTTTACAAAAGGTTATAATGTTATGCTTCAGGTATGGAAGAAAAGGGTTTGTTGGATATAGGGAAGTTTAGTGGTGGCAAGTCAAAAATCTAAATTACATGCATGTAAAACGCGGCGTTGCTAAACCAAGACTCGACTCAGTAACACTAAATAAAAACTTTAAATAAAACATAAACTTAAAACATAAATCATAAAGATAGATGTAGGATGGTATTCCGTATGTTTTTCTCTCTCTCTCTTTTTTTACTTCTCTCTATTATCGGTTTTTTTCATTCATTTTTACCTTACCATCCTCTAAGATAACATTAAAAAAAAGTACTTATAAGAGCATCCCCACACTTGAGTATTTATTTTATTAACAATAATTGACCCGAATTGAAAAGATCAAAACACTTGGAGTACTTATTTATGTAGACAATGTGAATTTGAATTTAACATTCTTACCCGTCACTCCATAAAATACTACTTTAACCCATGAGTCCCAATCGTCCCAAAACTGTGTACAAAGGATATGACTCGACTTAGCAAACATGCAAGAAACTAGATAAATGAACTAATGCATTAAAGATGAGTGCATACAAGGTGGGCTAAGGCGATTTGGGTGTAATATTTGGGGGTGGATTGTAAGCAATGCTCTTCATCAATATTCCGGAAACCGGAACATCACAAAAACCGCGAAAAGATAGGCTCTGAGGGGTTAACTAGGGGTATCGTGTACTAAAGATGAGTATGTGGAAAACTAGAAGGGGGTTGAATAGTTTTACCAATTAAAACTTCCTTTTAAACTATTTAGATCGACTTATGTCAATCTATTTGGTTGTGTGTGTTGGATGTTGATAAACAAGCATATAAAGATATGTAATGACAAGATAAGAGTAAGAAGCAAAAAACCACAATGCGAGTATTTATAGTGGTTCGGCTACAAGGACACCTTCCTTGCCCTACTCCACTCCCCGAGTCACCTACTCGAGAGTTTGTAAACACTACACCAATCTCCTTATGGAGGAGAAGCCTTCACAACGTCGCCTACCCTTTTTTCGGTGCTAGGCTAACCACCGGGTTCTTTCACTCCAAGGTGAACCAAACCTACACAACGTCGCCTACCCTTTATAAGGTACTAGGCTAAGTACCTAGTTCTTTCACACCAAGGTGAACTACACCTTCACAACATCGCCTACCCTTTATTAGGTACTAGGCTAAGCACCTAGTTCCATTGCAATGGAGGAACTACTACCACACTACACCAACGACTAATCCCAAAGGAGATCTAATCCTTTACAACATCATCAAGGACATCAATATCCTTGGATCTAATGTTAGTCTATCTAGTACATCAAAACACACCATATCGAATGTACATCTAAGGAACCTTTCGTTAATGCCTTTGACTAGATCTACAAGACACCTTTCACTAATGTCTTGTGTCTTAGCACCTTTCACTAATGCTTCAAGTCTTGACTTCTAAGCACCTACCACAAGTGCTTATGCTATAGACGATAGATACTCTTCACTAATATCTTCGTCTTGACACTTGAGACACCTTTCACTAATGTCTTCAACACTACACTTCTTTGAAGAAATAAAGGAATCATCAACAAGAAGACTTCAGTAGCCTTGATGATGAGGAAGCTTGGCAACTCATGGACTTGAGCTTGCTAGACTTCAAAGGTGGTGATCTTGCCTTTAAGAGGAACCTAAAGATCACACAAAACAAAACTACAAACATAGATCTATTGGATCTAAGGTTAGTGAGATTTAACTCAGCATGGGAGAAAGTGTGTTAGAAAGGGGTGAGGAATAATGAAGAAATGGCTCACTATTTATAGAGGAAAAATCGTACTGTTCCCCGGATCCCACGGATCCCTTCCACAAGGGATCCGTCTAGCGTTAAGATAGGAATCCGTGGGACACTCCTTTTTACCCATGGGTATTTTGGTTATGGGTTATGGGTTGAACCATGGATCTCTGGCTAGATACAATGTACCTTTGAGTGCAATGCACTTGGTCACTTGGGTATGGGTTGATCCATGGGTTATGGATATCATCCATGTATGATATAAGCATGATGTCATGCAATGGGTTATGGGTCAAGATCCATGGGTTATGGGCTTTGGGTTGTACCCACCTACATTCAATGTATTTGCCTAATGGGTTGTGATACTTAAGTTTCTACCCATTTATATTACCCAATATACTACATACTAGTTATCTGTATATTTTATCCAAATATGTAAACACTAGTTGTTGTACATATGTATTACTTAAATCATAAAATCACTTGTGCTAGTCATATAACTCCTATCCATGAGACGCTTTATTAAGACTAAAGTTTTACTCGTAAGTGCCATAAAAATTTTAAATTTGGTGCTAAAATTACCCTAACAAATATTTCTCATAGTTTTTTACACAATTTACCAAAGACAATGCGAAAATCAAGTGAGTGAATAGTTTCTAAGTTCCCGTTTTATTCTTTCTCCCTACACTTAAACTGAACATTGTCCCTAATATTCTCCAAAAGTATCAAAGTTATGATAGAGAAAGGTAAAATAAAATAGAGAAACTAATACTCCCTTGATTAGCTCGGTAGGATATGTGTAGAATCGCGGTTAAATTCTCCTCCAAAAACAATGAGCAAGTAATAAGTGTTGATTCCATCATGCACTTCATCTTCTTGTCTAATATAACCTGCACACTTATTAAGAAAACAAAAATGAAACCTCATGTAAAATCGGCGGTAAAAACTATATAAAAACAAAACTATACTAGAAAGCAAGTAAGATATCATGCTTGTGAAATGGATGTTTGCAAATTTCTAGAAAATTAAGAGTTGGAAATTTCCAAAAATTACAAATTAGACATAAAACGAAAAAAATCTGGAAACTGTTTATACATTTACTGACGCCTTCGGGTGTTAATCCCGACGCTGTCAGGTTGTCAAGACAGAATGAGTCCGATGCGTTTTTCAGAAAAAATTTTGGAAAAATTACTTCTTTAAAGACCTGAAAAAATTCCTGCAAAACATCTATTGTGACTCGATACAAGAATTCGACTCTAACAAACACACATATATACAATTTCAATTATTGTTAATCTCATCCTTATATTAGTTCTAAAAACACATTTGATCTTCCCTACACTTATCTTTTTGTAAAACACCTTTATATGCAATTAAGACGAAGTTAAAAACAAAATAAACCATTTTCATAAAATAATATAAACATGAGAAATAACCAATAATGAAAAACATATATATAAAACACAAATTAAAAATGAAAAATAAACAAACAAACAAATAATCATGGGTTGCCTCCCAAGAAGTGCTTTTCTTTATTTATGACTCTTGTAGCTAGACTCGAAACCATATCGCTATGTACCTAGGTGAGTAAGTTCATCCTAAAGGACATCGGTAGGATCGAACTTCTCTTTTAATTTCCAACTAGTATGTTTAATCTGGTATGCCTTTTCAAACTTCTCACCATTAGGATCATAGTTTGTCATCCTAATGTGCCACTCTTCATTCCTATCACTAGGTGGCTTATCCCAATTCCAGTTATGCTTAGGCTTATTGCTCTAAACTTTTCATCTATTCATACAAAGATTAATAGGCAAGGTTCCTAAGAATTCAGTCATCTTTCTAAACATTAAAGTATCCTCGAATGGATTCACCTCAGTGTCTCTAGCCAATTTTTGCTCTAAGTAAGATGCGTTATTCATGAATGCCTCTTCTAGATAGAAAGGTCATTGAGGGCCTATGAAATCTCCATTAGTCCAAGGTCCATATTTAGATGGTCTCCTATATAAGTGATCAAATGAGGTGTTTGTTCATCCTCATTATCATAAGAATGTTTCTTGACATCATAGATTGACCTAGCACTTCCTTCTACCACTATTTTGGACATTTTAAAATCGATTATAGCACTAACGGTAGCTAAAAATCCTCTTCCAACCAACAATGGACACGTGGTATCATTAGCCATGTCTAGTACATGGAAATCTGCTAAAAGAGTTAATTTTCCTATATTTACTACCATGTCCTTCATTATTCCTACCGGATATGCAAAACTTCCGTCCGCTAAACCTATGATTGTTTTCAAACTTCCCTAGGTTAAGGCTTTTATGTAGAGACAACAGAAGAAGGTTGATGCTTGATTCTAGGTTGACTATTGTGTCGAAAGCTTTGGAATTTCCAATGCTACACGGAAGAATGAATGAGCCAGGATCATTTAACTTCTTAGGTAAGCTATTTTGCACAAACGCGGACCTGCTTTCTCCGAATTTTTGTCTTTGATAATAATTTTCTCTCAAAGCATGATCGTAGGGTGCATGAGTCAAGACTTCAAGAACCTGTTTTTCTTGGTAGAGCTCCTTAAATTCCTCTTCTAGAGTAGATTTGGATTCTTGGTTAGTTGGTGTTTCAAGATTTGGATTGACCATTAACTTAGGTTTTTGGTCTTTTGGGGTTGTTTGCTAGAAACATGTTTTGATAGCGGTAACCAAGTGGACTTGCGGGTGTGACGGGCATGGACATGCGCTTTCCCTTGGTGAGGAAGAACATTGGTTCGATGGAACCGAGTTTACTTTTGGGTTCTTGACGGTGTCACTTGGGAGTGCTCCCGCAACTCGTTCATTGAAGACTTTAAAGAGGGTGTCGAGTTTATTTGTCATTTCGCCTTGTTGTCGTTTGAAATCGGCTTCAAGTTTTGACAACCAAGCTTCTTGAGATGACATAAATTTGGATACCATCCCCTCAAGATTATTGGGATTACCGGTGTTGGAAGGGTTGTTGTAGAGAGTACAATTCGAAGATGAACCGTTTGGTTGGAACCTATTAGGTGGAGTTGAAGAGTTGTTTTGGGCGGGTTTGAGTTTTGGTTCCACCTAAGTTAGGATGATTCTTCCAAGAAGGGTTATAGGAGTTGCCTATGTTGTTTTCTCAGGTTTGAAAGTGTACCACTTCTCTCCCGCTACATCGATACACGTGGAGGCGTAGTCCGCAAAATCTTGTTCGGGGAGTTTTGTGCAATCACGAGTGTCACGGGGACCACTACATAACTTACAAGAGGAAGTGATTTTATTCACTTGGCGTAAATGATAAGGATTTAAAAGGTACCTTTTTGAGGGGTCATTTATGCCCTTAATTGATCACTTTTGTATCCGTTACTATTTAATTTCGTTCCTTTTCACTTTTTAGGTCTCTTGAAGGCAAATTGCTAGAATGACACTTATTCGGATGAAAAGGCGCGAATATACGAAGAAAATGGCCAAAGTCAAGAATCGAGACACTCAAGCTGCTGGAAATGTAGGGGACGGCGTCAAGTTCTATTTGTGACGCCGTCGGAACATGTTTTGTAACGACTCAGTAGCCAAATTGCTTATTTACAAGTGACGGCATCAGGTTTTAAAAGAGTAGGGCGTCGCAGCTCAGACGACCTAAATTTGATCAAGACGGCGTCAGAGACAGAAGGCAACGGCGTCATGGGCATAATGTGACGCCGTCACGATGATAATGTGGCCAAGAAAAAAACTTAATGAAGGCGACCCGACGACGTCACAATTAAAGAGTGACGCCGTCGCAGTTTGTAACACTATATATAGAATCCGAATTTTTTAGTTTTAGAGAGGTAGTTTTGTGGAGTAAAAACCTAAACCGAACCAAGGCTGTCTTGTACAGTATTTTAGGGTTCCATACCCTATCTTACATCAAGATAAGTGTTTTATTTCATTAATTCAATTATGTCTTCAATTGATTGTGTGTATGCTTGCATGTTCTCCATGTCCGGCTAATTTATTTGTGTGTTTGCTTAGGTAATATGAAACCTAGTTATTGAATATTGATTGTTTGTCTCTTATCTTAATTGTGATTGACCTAGTATTGTGATAGGTCATTCGTTGTGTTATTAATGCTTGATTAATCTTTGTTGAACCTTAGTTTATAATCACCTAGAGTTATTGTAGGCTAAACATCCAAAGAATACCTTAGTGTTAAGTTTATGAATCCTAGAGATTTTGTAGTCATTAACCTTTGGTAGCTTCAAAGAGTTAGGGATAAACGCATACCCTACGACCTTAGAGACACAATGCGTTAAGAATAAGGACGTGACAATTCAACCATCAATAGGAGATTATTAAGGAGTAATAAAACCTAAGTAAATACATTTTTAATCATCATATGAGCACACAACAATAGACATAGACTACCCCTAGCTTAGTTAATTAGATAATTAGATAAGTAGAGTAATTGGTAGAAATACCAACCCCCCGAATCCAAACCCTGAGATTCGTACCTTTCCATTTCCTAAAAAATATAAAAAAGATAAAAATAATCTTCCTCAACCCCAACTTTAGCGTAGTAACTTCTCACTAGCATTACTATTCCCCTAGAGAACGATATCAATACCCGTGTCTTACCCTAATACTACACTACAATGATTAGGTTCACTCCCTAGGGTGTTGAAAAACTTGCTCGATGAAAAGGAAGTTCCTTTGACCCCGAACGCTCTGTGTAAGCATATCAAGTTTGTGGCGCCGTTGCCGGGGAATAGAATAGCTAGTTAGGAGTCCACCTCGTTTAGGTTTCCTTGCTTGATTCCTATCTAGTTAGATTTTTTTCTCATTTTTAGCTTCCTTGTAGTCTATCCCCCTTCTTTGTGTTTGTGTTCGTAAAACCCTTTTCATTTGTCGCTATGGCAAGTGAAGTTGCATTCGAATCATTAACAAATGAGGAACAATTGAATTTCACAGATTGGATTGCTTTTTATTGTTCTAATGAATTTGTGAGTGATCTTAGAGATATCCAAAAGGAGACGGGTGTAAGGTTCGATGGATTTGATAAATTTTGTGCTTGTGTGGCTTCTATTCAACGATCATTGTTAGAATCAACTCCTTTTAGTGAGACCCTCTGGAAAACGTTTGAGAAAAGCCTCCTAAGCATAAACCATCAGTTGTCACAACTTGAGGAAATGGATAAGGAGGATTTATCCAACCTTAGGCTTCATGATCAAACAGACCTAGTTTTTAAGAACATGGAACCTAAACCCGAACAAGATTGTGAGATGGTTATAGTTGAACTACCTAGTTTCATGCATGGGATAGATTTCACCAAAACATATGACACGCGTGAGGAATCCTTTAGGCAAATAGAACATAGTGATCAAATTTTTGAGAATGATTCTTATGAATCAGACCAAGAATTTGAAATGGCTAAAGAAGGATTTGAGATACTTAGGAGTGTATTTGGATTAGATCATACTAAAACACATGATGAACATTTAGGAGATCTAGATATAATGGATAATGAGGTGGAAACTCCAAGCCCACAAGCCCTACCATCACTTGAGGAACACACATCGCCTATAACTTACCCGGAAGAAGTAGAAGAGACTATAGGAACCCCGATTGATATAGAACCTTTGGACCAAACGCCACTATAGAATGTAGGTTTAGATGCTTGTTGTCATGACCTCTCTCTTAGTCCTAGGGAAGTTCCTAATTTTGATGAACCGGAGCCTCAACCAAAAACCTTACCCAATTTTCCGTCTTTAGATGTGACTCTTGGAATTGAATTAGGCCCCAATCCACCCATCAAAATAAATAATCTGGGTAGTTGCTTGATAAAGGTGGTAGACTCTAGGCCATGTAGAGTGGAAGCTAATATAGGAGTAACCCATGACCTTACACACTTATATCACCCATTCATGGTTGATAACAAGAGACATTATGGGTTTAAACCGGGTTTATTAGGTCAAGATGGATCCTTAACTAAGAATCTTTTGAAGTTGATAGAAGATGATCCATTTTTAAGAAAGAGATTTGATTTACCTGCTACACCAATAAAATTAGGTAAGGTTATAATGAATGGAGCACACCTCTTTGAGCATATAAATCACCCATCACCCTCTTCTCACGTAGCAAATTTCCACCCTAAGGGTGTGTATCGCTACTATCACCCGTACTTAAGCTTAAGTGTAGGAAAAACTTCCCCTTTATCGGTTAAATAAGGGTAGAGTCAAGCTCGTGACTCAAACAAAAACAAGCGCTTCGTGGGAGGCAACCCATGCTTAATTGTTTGCTTGTTTGTGTGTCGTATATCTTTTATTGATTGTTTCTTCTCATGTTTAAATTTGTAAAAATGCTTTATTTTGTCTTTAACCTCGTCTTAATTACATATAAAGGTATTTTACATAAGGGATAAGTGTAGGGAGGATTACACACGTTTTCATAAGAAACGTGAACATGAGAATTACAATTATTTAAAAGATATACATGTGTGTTTGTTCGAGTCAAATGCTTGTATCGAGTCATAATGGATGTTTTGAAGGAATTTTTCCATTTTAAAGATAAAATTTTCCGAATTGTTTTAAAATCGCAGATCAAAGATCTGTCAGATAACTTTGACGGTGTCAGATCGCAACCTGACGGCGTCAGGAGGAGCAGATCAGCTTACTACCTTCTCGTTTTCTGAGCTACTTATAAATTTTTGGAATTTTCTAGGTCTTAATTTTCTATAAAATCTGTAAACATCCATTCCACAAGCATTATATCCTAGTTTAGTAGAGTCATATATATATATTGTTACCGCCGATTTTACGCGAAGGTTTCGTTTGTTTTCTTCAAGTGTGCAGGTTTAATTTATTAAGAAGAAGATACATAAGATGAGAAAGAGCTTTTCACGCAAACATTCTTCTTGAAGAAAGATGTAACCACCACTTCACACGGATCCTACCGAGCTAATCAGGGGAGTACTAGTTTCTTTCGTTTTTAATTACCTTCCATTATCATAACTTTGATACTTTCGGGAACATTGGGGACAATGTTCGGTTTAAGTGTAGGAGGAAAATAAAGCGAGAACTTTGAAACTATGCTTATCCTTGATTATTTGCCTTGTCCAATTTCATTTGTGTAATAAACCATGAGAAATATCGGTTAGGGTAATTTTGGCACCAAATTTAAAATTTTTCATGACATATAGGAGTGGGCCATTAGTCTTAATAAAGCGTCTCATGGATAGGAAATTATATGACTAGCACAAAAACCCTTTACCACTAAATTTCACCCAAAATGTGAGGATCGCCCTTAGATTTGTAGGAATTAAAGCATTCATCTTTAATGCTTAGAGTGTGAACCGGTAGTGTAATAGATTCTAGAACTTTTTTTGTGAAGCATTCTGAGATCTCTAGTAAGACTACACTTGTTTAGTTAGGAATAACTAAATGATAAGAGGCATTAGGATAACCCTTGTTTGATACCCGTAATATAATTACTTCTTCCACATTGGTTGAGTAATTCCCCACACTCTTGCGTTGTACTCATCTTTAGTACACGATACCCCTAGTTAACCCCTCAGAGCCTATCCTTTTCGCGGTTCTCGTGATGTTTCAGTTTTCGGGAATATCAATGAAGAGCATTGTTTACAATCCACCCCCAAATGTACACCCAAATCGCCTTAGCCTACCTTGTATGCACTCACTTTTAGTGCATTATTGTTATCACACTAAACCCTTAGTCCAATTATCTAGTTGCTTGCATAAGTTGCTAAGTCGAGTCATATCCTTTGTACACAGTTTTGGGACGATTGGAACTCATGGGATAAGTTAAACTTTATGAAATGACGGGAATGGAACGTTAAATTCAAATTCCCTTTATTTGCGTAATAATGTACTCCAAGTGTTTTGATCTTTTCAATTCGGGTCAAATTAGTGTTAGAGTAATAAAAACTCAAGTGTAGGGATGTGCCTATAAATCTCTATTATTTTGATGTTATCGTAGAGGATGGTAGAGTAAAAGTGTATGTAAAAAAAAATCGAAAAAAATAGTAAAAAAAAGAGAAAAAGAAAAAAAATAGAGAATTGAAAAAAAAAATCATATGGGCTACCATCCTACATCTATATTTAAATTTATGTTTGTTTATTTCAGTTATCTAGAGTTTAGAGTGTCGAGTCTTGGCTTAGCAACGTCATTTTTCGCATGCTTGCAACATAAAGATTTTTGACTTGCCACCACTAAATCGCATATCCCACCAAACTCTTTGTTTCCGTACCGTAAGCCTAACGTTACAACCCTTTAAAAGACCTCTTGGATTGTCTTTCATAGGTGCTTACGCCAAAGCGATGGAGGTTTGATCTAGCCTTAAGCCTATGGTAATCTATGTACTAGGACCGGTTAATGAGTGTTTATCTTCCATTTCCAACTTGTTATAATTCATATACACCCGAGAGATGTGAGTACCCAAACACCCCATGTGAGGTGCTAGTATGTAATTTCTGTGCTTGTTATGACTTTTGCGGGGCTTATATGTGTTGTGGATCATTCTAAACTAATGCTTCATGACCCCTAACTTATAAATTAATTGGCTAAAAGGACATTTGCTTGAGGACAAGCAAATACCAAGTGTAGGGATATTTAATAAGGATTTAAAAGGTACCTTTTTTAGGGGTCATTTAAGCCCTTAATTGATCACTTTTGTATCCGTTACTACTTAATTTCGTTCCTTTTACTTTTTAGGTCTCTTGAAGGCAAATTGCTGGAATGACACTTATTCGGACGAAAAGGCGCGAATATACGAAGAAAATGGCCAAAGTCAAGAATCGAGACACTCAAGCTGCTTGGACTGAAGGGACGACGTCAGGTTCTATTTGTGATGTCGTCGGAACATGTTTTATAACGACTCAGTAGCCAAATTACTTATTTACAAGTGACGGCATCAGGTTTTAAAAGAGTAGGGCGTCGCAGCTCAGACGACCTAGATTTGATCCAGACAGCGTCAGAGACTGAAGGCGATGGCATCACGGGCATAAGGTGACGCCGTCACGATGATAATGTGGCCAAGACGAAAACTTAATGACGGCGACCCGATGGCTTCACAATTAAAGAGTGACGCCGTCGCAGTTTGTAACACTATATATAGAATCCGAATTTTTCAGTTTTAGAGAGGTAGTTTTGTGGAGTAAAAACCTAAACCGAACCAAGGTTGTCTTGTACAGTATTTTAGGGTTCCATACCCTATCTTACATCAAGATAAGTGTTTTACTTCATTAATTCAATTATGTCTTCAATTGATTGTGTGTATGCTTGCATGTTCTCCAAGTCCGGCTAATTTATTTGTGTGTTTGCTTAGGTAATATGAAACCTAGTTATTGAATATTGATTGGTTGTCTCTTATCTTAATTGTGATTGACCTAGTATTATGATAGGTCATTCGTTGTGTTATTAATGCTTGATTAATCATTGTTGAACCTTAGTTTATAATCACCTAGAGTTATTGTAGGCTAAACATCCAAAGAATACCTTAGTGTTAAGTTTATGAATCCTTGAGATTTTGTAGTCATTAACCTTTGGTAGCTTCAAAGAGTTAGGGATAAACGCATACCCTACGACCTTAGAGACACAACGCGTTAAGAATAAGGACGTGACAATTCAACCATCAATAGGAGATAATTAGGGAGTAATAAAACCTAAGTAAATACATTTTTAATCATCATACGAGCACACAACAATAGACATAGACTACCCATAGCTTAGTTAATTAGATAATTAGATAAGTAGAGTAATCGGTAGAAATACCAACCCCCAAATCCAAACCCCGAGATTCGTACCTTTCCATTTCCTAAAAAATATAAAAAAGATAAACAATAATCTTCCTCAACCCCAACCTTAGCATAGTAACTTCTCACTAGCATTCCTATTCCCGTAGAGAATGATATCAATACCCGTGGCTTACCCTAGTACTACACTACAATGACTAGGTTCACTGCCTAGGGTGCTGAAAAACTTGCTCGACGAAAAGGAAGTTCCTTTGACCCCGAACGCGCTGTGTAAGCGTATCAGTAAAGGTCTAGGAGCTTCGTAGGAAATCATGAGGAATTTGACATGATCTTCAAGTTCGAGTATCCTATGATTGGAAGGTTGTGAGTCAATAGATGGAAAGGATAATACCTTGACGGTTTTGGGCAACTCACGGGGTTCATTCCAACATTCATTGTCATAAAGGAGAAGGTCCTCTATAGTTCCCCACGATTCTTCCACAGTTAATTCATTAAGCTTACCACCGGCCGCTTGGTCAATGGTTTGCCTTGTGGTGAGATTTACATGATCATACAAAATTTGGACTTGGAGCCAAAGATCAATGCCATTGTGAGGGACTTTGTGGAGTCCTTGAATCGAGTCCATGCCTCATAAAGGGTTTTACCTTGACGTTGTTGAAACATCAAGATATCATTCCTAAGCTTAGTGGTTCTTCCCGGTGGGAAAAATTGGGCGAGGAAACGGGTGGTAAGATCACCCAAAATTAAAATGGATCCCACAGGAAGACGCTCAAGCCAATTACTATCTTGGCCTCGGAGAATTGGAAGAGACGCAATCGCATAGTCTCCCGAGTGGTAGCATCAAGCTTAATTGAATCAACGATTTTTAGGTAATCATTGAGATGCTGATTAGGATCTTCGGAACGAAGACCATGGAATACACATCCGTTTTGCACCAACCGGATGGTGTCGGATCGCAGGGCCGTAGTTAGAGTTAAACGGGGAAGCTCAATGGTGTTCCTATAGCCTTGAAGGCTCGGTCAAGAGTATTCACCAAGAGTATGGCCTCTTAGCGGGTCTTGTGGTTGTGGATTTGGTGGTGGTAGTGGATGTTGTGGTGGATCGTTGTTGGGTGGATTATCACCTTTCATGATGAAAAGTGATAAGGTTACGAACAAAAACACGAAGAAGGGGGAAAGACTACAAGAAAGCTAATAAAAAAGAAAAAGCTCACTTGATAAGAATCAATCGAGTAAACCTAATCGAGATAGAAACCTAACTAGTTATTCTATTCCCTTACAACGTCGCCAAAAACTTGAAAGCGTGGTTCGGGGTCGAAATACTTCCTTTTCCGCGAGCAAGCTTTAAAACCCACTAGGCAGTGTACCTAATCGATTCAGTGTAGTATGGGCAAGCCCAAGGGGTTGATCATTCTATAGGAGAATACATATGCTTGTAGAGATGTATGACGAAAAGGTGAGGTAAGGAAGATTCTTTTTATTCTTTTATAATTTTTTATGAAAGCAAGTAAAATCATGGGGTTTGAAGAGTGGGGGTTGGTAATTCTACCAATTAAGCTACTTAACAATTTAAATTAAAAACTAATTAAACTAACTAACTAAAAAAAAACTATGGATCGATTGAGTGTGTTTCTTATGATAATTAAAAATTTGTTCACTTTTTAAAAGTAAAAGCTATGGATCAAGTGAGTGTGTTTCATATGATAATTAAAAAAGTTTTCACTTAGATTTTCTTATCCCCTAGTTATCTTTTATTGGTCGGTTGAATTGTCACATCCTCATTCTATTTGATGCGTTGTATTACATGTTAGTCATAGGGTGGTGCCTAATTCCCCAAATCTATGAATCGTTACTCTCCTCTAGAACATGTGGGATCACCAAGTACCAAAGTATCTCCCCCGAATACCCTATTATCCTTAAGCTACAACTCACGCAATAAATAAAACGATGGCCTAAGTTCACTCTTAGGCTTTTTGCTATTTAGGACGTTCAAGCTCGCAACGATTAAAGAAGAAGCCAGTTTTCCTTACTCTAGCGTCTACCAATTAGAACAAGAGACAACCTAACAATAATTAACAACTAGGTTTCATTGGATCTATGCAAACACTAATTAATTTAGTTGCGCATGATAGATAATCAAGAATACAAACAAACAATCAAACATAGATGAAACGTGGTGATAGATTGGATAAACAAACTTATCTTTAAGTGTAAACGAGGGTAGGAACCCTAAAATACTGCCCAAGTCAGACCTCTAACAAACCAGGGTTAGCTCTCCAAAATAATGCATATAAATACAAAAAAATCAAAGTCTATATATAGATTTTACACTCGCGATGACGTCGCCTTTTGATGGAGACGCCGTCATTAGGGTTTCATTTGACCACGTCATTTTTGGGATGGCATCAGGTATGAACTAGTGACGCCGTCTGGATAGCTTCTGGACATCGTCTGGGTAGAGTCTTGGTCTTATAGTGTGAATAGAAAGAGTGAAGCCCTTTTGAATTAAGGTGTGACGTCGTCACTTGTTAAGACAAAATTATGTTCTGAGCGGTCGTTTAAGAGTTTTCGGAACACCTTGTGAGCGGCGGTGTCACCCTTGAAGTTGGGACGCCCTCAGGCTTGAGAAAATGCCTTGTTTTTTTTTACTTTGTCATTTTCTTTATGTTTTCGCTCCTTTTCTTCCAAAAATGCTTCATTCCAGCATTTTTCTTCCAAAAGACCAAAAATGTAAAAAAGGAATGATTTTAAGCAGTTATGGATATAAAATGTAATGATTTAGGGCTTAAATGACCTCTAAATATGTATGTTTTAAATCCTTATCAAGTGTAACCATGAATATCAATCTTAACATCTCTAGAAATTTTTCTCCCATACTTGTCCAAATCATACTTTCCTTGTCCATAATTTTCATAAAACACATTTGTGATATAGTTATCACTTTGATCAATATGACATTCTGCATCCCATGCTCCAAAACCTTCTATTCCACTAGGCGTGGAATATCTCATACTCGAGTCATCATAATCTTTAAGCTTAGCCTGAGTGAAAGTGAGCACTCATGGGTTTTCAGTTCACACTTCATTAGCTCCACATCTTTACCATTCTCTTGCAATTCCACGTTCTCAATGTAACACTCCCAAACTAGTGTCCAGTGGAAGCGTACGTGCATTAGGGTGCTACCATATTGGTATCACAACATAAGGTACAAAGAATGGTTTTATTTCATTCATTTAGAATAAAATTCATTATTAAAAACATTAAGTTTACATTATATGAAAATAGTGCGGAAATAGGCCCATAAAGAAATCAAAGCGGTCCATATTGTCTATCAGAGTTGCCTATGACCATGCACCTTGCCAAGCATCTTCCAATTGTGAGCTATCGCATTAAACCTGAGAATACATGCTAAAAAGGTCAGCTTACGCTGGTGACTTCATATGGTTTAATCACAAAATTAGTAGTGGACCTGATAGAGTTTATTTGCTATGTGGGACTATGGATATATATATGCTTGATAAGGTTTTAAAATGTACCTTTTTTAGGGGTCTTTTAAACCTTTATTCGATCACTTTTGTATCCGTTATTACTTAATATTGTTCCTTTTCACTTTTTAGGTATCTTGAAGGCAAATTGCTGGAATGACACTTATTCGGACGAAAAGGCATGAATATATGAAGAAAATGGCCAAAGTTAAGAATCGAGACACTCAGTGCTTTGGAGCGAAGGGACGGCGTCGAGTTATACCTGTGGCGCCGTCGGAAGATGTTTTGTGACGATACAAGAGCTAAATTGCTTTTTCAAGTCACGGCATCGGGTTTTAAAAGAGTAAGGCGTCGCAGCTCAGACGGCCTAGATTTAAACCAGACGGCGTCAGAGACTTAAGGCGACGGCGTCACGGACATAAGGTGACACCGTCATAATGATAACGTGGCCAAGACGAAACCCTAATAACGGCGACCCGACAGCGTCACGAATTAAAGGGTGACGCCGTCGCATTTGTAATCTTATATATAGAATCTGAATTTTTTAGTTTTCATGGTGTAGTCTTTTGGAGTAAAAACTTAAACCAAACCAAGGCGTTCTTGTATAGTATTTTAGGGTTCCATACCCTATCTTACATCAAGATAAGTGTTTTACTTCATTAATTCAATTATGTCTTCCTTTGATTGTGTGTATGCTTGCATGTTCCCCATGTCCGGCTAATTTACTTGTGTGTTTGCTTAGGTAATATGAAACTTAGTTATTGAATATTGATTGGTTGTCTCTTATCTTAATTGTGATTGACCTAGTATTACGATAGGTCATTCGTTGTGTTTGTAATGCTTGATTGATCTTTGATGAACCTTAGCTTATAATCGCCTAGAGTAATTGTAGACAAGTCATTCAAAGAATACCTTAGAGTTCAAGTTTACGAATCCTAGAGATTTTGTAGTCATTAACCTTTGGTAGCTTCAAAGAGTTAGGGATAAACGCATACCATACGACCTTAAAGACACAACGCAATTAAGAATAAGGACGTGACAATTCAACCACCAATAGAAGATAACTAGGGAGTAATAAAGCCTAAGCAAATACATTTTTAACTATCATACGAGCACACAACAATAAACATAGACTACATACACCTTAGTTTAGATAATTAGATAAGTAGAAGTAATCGTTAGAAATACCAAACCCCAAATCCAACCCCGAGATTCGTACCTTTCCATTTCCTAAAAACATAAAAGATAAAAATAATCTTCCTCAACCCCAACCTTAGCGTAGTAACTTCTCACTAGCATTCCTATTCCCAGAGAACGATATCAATTCCGTGGCTTTCCTAATACTACACTACAATGATTAGGTTCCTTGCCTGGGGTGTTGAAAACTTTCTCTGAAAAGGAAGTTCCTTTGACCCCGAACGCGTGTAGCGTTATCAAGTTTTTGGCGCATTGCGGGAATAGAATAGCTAGTTAGGAGTCCACCTCGTTTAGGTTTCCTTTCTTGATTCCTATCAAGTAAGCTTTTTTCCCATTTTTAGCTTACTCGTAGTCTATCCCCTTCTTCGTGACCTTTGTTCGTAAACCCATCACTTTTCATCATGGAAGGTGATAACCAACCACCATTCATCAACCTGCCACCAAATGACCCGCCAAGAGGCCGTACTCTTGGTGAATACTCGAGACCAAGCCACCTAGGCTATAGGAACACCATTGAGCTTCCCGACCAACCCCAAACTACGGCCTTGCGATCCGACACCATCCGGTTGGTGCAAAACGAATGTGCATTCCATGGACTTCGTTCCGAAGATCCTAATCAGCATCTTAAGGATTTCCTTAAAATTGTCGATTTCATCGACCTCGATGCTACTACTCGGGAGACCACGCGTCTGCGTCTCTTCCAAATCTCACTACGGGACCAAGCTAGTAATTGGCTTGAGCGACTTCCTGCCGGCTCCATCTCAAGTTGGGATGATCTCACCTCTCGCTTCCATGCTCAATTTTTCCCACCGGGGAGAACCACTAAGCTTAGGAATGATATCTTGATGTTCCAACAACGTCAAGGTGAATCTCTCTACGAAGAATGGACTCGATTCAAGGACTTACTCCATAGAGTCCCTCATCACGGCATTGATCTTTGGCTTCAAGTCCAACTCTTTTATGATCATGTCAACTTCCCCACTAAGCGATCCATTGACCAAGTGGCCGGTGGAAAACTTAGTGATCTCACCGCGGAAGAATCATGGGGTATCATAGAGGACCTTGCTCTCTATGACATCAAAAGTTGGAACGACCCCGTGAGCCACCCAAAACCGTAAAGGCAATCTCCTTGCCTCCCTTTGACTCATAACCTTCCGATCGTAGGATGCTCGAGCTTGAAGATCAAGTTAAATTCCTAATGAGCTCCTACGAAAATAGTCTTCACGCCAAGTGAACAAAGTTTCTTCCTCGTGTGACTCGTGTAATGGTCCTCATAACACGCGCACTTGCACAAGATTCCCCGAAAAAGCTTCCGTTGACTACGCATCCTCGCGTACTAATGGAACGGGAGGAAGATTCCCTACCACACCCGGACCTAGGACTTTTAATGACGCCCGAGAAGCATGGAAGGGTAAGCCAGACTTTTATTAGGGACAAACCAAAGAATTCACATTCAATGATTTCTCATGGCCCCCATCTCACGGCCCAACCAACAAAACATTGAGGGGATGTTGCAACACCTAGTCGCATCCCAAGAAGCTCAAATAGCTAAGCTCTTAGACCGTTTTAACCAACAACAAGCCAAGATGTATAGAAAGATAGATAACCTATAAGTTATAGGATTTCACAAACATACTAAACCATAATCACATGGGGTGTTCAAGTATGTTTAGAGAGAGAAAGTTCTAGAGAGAGAAAGAGAAGAGAGTTGGGAACTATGTGAAACAAAAAAAAATGGTATTGAAGCTCCAACCCTCTACCTTGGGAGGTAGAGGGTATTTATAGTGTCTTACAAATAAACGCCACCTACGGGCTGTGGATCGGGCATACAGTGGGTAAAGACCCGTCCGTCCTCCACTGTTACATAACAAACTACTTGCTAACATAACTTGACTACGACTACAAGCTTTCTAACGAATACATACACTTGAGGTGACCGACTCTTTAATGACTAAATTTTCTAGTTCCTAACAATCTCCCCAAGGAGGTCACCTCAATTAACAATGAATACAAGCAGATATTACATTAGATTGTTCTAGGATTCTTGATCAAGTTCTTTGCTCGATGGCTCGTAGTCTTTGATTCTTCATGTTCCGCATGTTTAGATACTTTCAAGTGGAGGTCTTTAAGCGATCCACGTGATGATGAGTTTTGAGCCAAAGATTGAGATTATCATCAAACAAAGATCTATGACTCTACCTTTGTGGTGTTGGTATTATGTGATGTAGTGACATTTGGTGACATGCTCACATTCGGATCATGATTTATTCTCATCGAGTAGTGGAAGCTTTCGTTGATTCATGATATTGGCGCGTGAAAGCGAAGCATGGAGTGAAAATATCGAGTCATTGATGCACTTATCATGATATCTTTAGAGATGAATGTGTAATGTGAGCATGCGGCTATGGATTGACCGCATCATTACGATCACCGCAAACGTCGGGCATACTGCATACAACATTAGCAATAAAGTGCACAAAGTGTCTTTGAACACTTTCGTTGAATTGAGGTACACGACCACGGTTCCCGTTGATCATTACAAATACCGCTGTGATCGGTATAATTCGAAGAATTTCCTTGACAAGGTTTCGCAATGCTCTAGTTGTTCTCAAACCGAACATTTCAAAGAAGACAACACATAGTGAGTGAACCCAATTGAAATTCACCGATTGATGAAAAGAGATTTGACAAGAAACAATCATGTATTGCTCAATAGAAATTGTTTTGCAATACAACAAAGGTTTTAATGAAAATCATTTATCAATCATAAACACCTTTATTTTGAAATATTAGTACACGATCGATGTGCTATAGAAAATAGTTTTTAATCACAACGACCGGTTTTCAAAGGTATCCGTCAATCCATAACTCGAACCGAGATTGATTCAAAAGATTGAATTGCCCATTGTTTTCATTCGGTTGTTACATAGTTGATCTATTGGATAGATCTCACATGCCACCCACCAGGAGCTTGTTCGATGTTGGCTCCAGAAGGCTTTCCATCTTCATTGTGAATATGTATACATATCACTCAGATGTTCTGGCAATACCACACGGATAATGCGTTGGACTCAAGATATAATCTCTCTTTCCACATTGTGTGAAACAGAGAGTCTTCATTGAAAGTGTCCTAATGAGATTTATTGATGATCTCGTGGCTCTAGACTCAATTTTGCATATTTGGATCCTATGTCGGAGACTAGGGAGAGGGTCTCCTTCTTCAATATCAACAAACTCTAAGAGAAAGTCGATAGATAATGTCGGTTCCCCGTGAGAATGAAACAAGTCATTTTAAGAGAAACTTGAGTAGTTTGGGAAGATGTAGGGCGCAAGCGTCCTTTGGGTTCATGACGTCTTGTCTTCAATACCAGTGTTACCTTAGTAACCACCGGTAGTATATGAATTGAACCCGTATCCGCCCTAAGGTTGAATTATTGGAGGCTATTTATTTTCACTCTTTTCACATTCAATTCTTTTCATTCTTCAACCCCTTTAGTGCTTACCGAGACTTCATAACTAAAACCTTGTTGGGTTTATTCGATTACTAGCTCGTCTCATCCGAACTCTTCCCATATCTCACATTTCTCCTTTTTCATCATACCTAAGGACTTCTACACTATCTAGTGGATTGTCCTCGGTAGATCCCTCCTGCTCGGCGGATCATGGGAACAAATACCTAACCTTATCGTCCTTATATCACCATACATAAAGTAAAGTTGTTCGGTCTATTTGGTATCGTTCATCTGCCATTGGAACCAATTGAAAACCATTTGAAAATCAATCCAGATACTTGTGATATATTATCAAAGCATTTTGTATCTGAATTGTTTTTGATATTTTTAGAACACGAGCTCCCCCTCAACATTTGCATCAAGCATCATTTTGTTATAGAAGTAATTTTCATGTTTGAGGGGTTGGCTTGCATCTAAGAGTAGTTATATAAAGAATGTTGTTTTCAAAATAGTTGCTCCCCTCAATATGTGCATAGAAATTTGAAAATGTTTTGCACATATTAGGAAAAGACGCACATTGAAATAATTTGATCACGTTTCAAATCTTTGTGGTTTAAGATAGATGCTCCCCTCAACATGTGCATGGAAAATTTGAAATCGTTTGGCATATGTGGGAGGAGAGCTTGTACATCCTTATAAAACCATGTATCGAATTATCAATTTAAATCCAATTTAAATCACAAAATCTCCCGATCACAATTATCAAATCATTTGAAATATGTGATCTCTGAGATTTAAATTGATATTGAAATCGTTTAGGAGAATTGTGACTTGATTATGAAAACGTTTTAAGCGATTAGGATCGGATTTTGAGACTTTAAACTCCATTGATTAAACATGCATGATTATCTTTTGAAAACAATTGTATGACAAATAACCTTTTGATTTAATTGAAATCATTCTCCCTCTCAATCAATGACATAAGTTGTTGATTGAGAGATAGATATTTTTGACAAATGTTAAGTCTAGATGATTTTCAATAATAGAGTCCGAGTTATTTTTCAAAACAATTAGTTTTCATTAGATAGTAGGTAATTGTTTATAGAATCAGAGCATGAAATTTGAAAAACAAAATAAGGCATGGCTCTGTTCTTTCTTTGAAAACGGGTTACTGCCTGAAATGACAATAAACCAATATTTTTCTCCGCCTCATTTTTTTTTGGACTATGTACATTCGAAGAACATCTAAAGACCCGTGACATTCTTTGAATATCAACACAAAGTCCGTAGATATTATCGAATCGAGGAAAACATGACAAAAAGACAATATTTTTAGATTTTTTCAAGATTTTCAAAATTTTTATGGATTTTTGGAAGTTTTTTATTTTTATATTTGTTTTTGAAGGTTTTGTAATTTTGTATTTTGTTTTTCAAATAGATATTTATAAGAGATAGATGAGTAAGGACCTTTACTCCTCGTCTTCCTCTTGAAGATGCTTGAGTGTTTCCGGTTGTAGACTCTTTAGCCCAAGACGTGGAAGGATAAACTCAAAACGTTCTCTAGGAAGAGCTTTGGTGAAGATGTACGCTAAGCGGTATTCGGACCTTACAAAGTATAGTTCCACCACACCGTTTGCAACTTGTTCCACGATGAAATGATGTCGAGTGTCGATGTGCTTTGCTCTTGAGTGTTGTACGTTGTTGCATGAGAGAGCAATATCACTTTATTATCTGTCTGAGGAATTTTTTGAATTCAAAGCCATAGTCGGATAATAGGGATCTCATCCATAGGATTTGAGCACAACAAGATGACATGGCTATGTATTCAACCTTTGTAGAGGAAATAGAAGTACTCATTTGCTTCTTTGAAGACCATCTCACAAGCTTATCGCCCAAAACCGAGCACCTCGGACGTACTTGACGAGTATCTTGGCATCTGCATGATCGGCATCTGCATAGGTCGTTAGTGACATACCGGTGTCCTTGGTACCAAAGTACCATATTGATGGTTCCTTGGAGATACCGAAGACCCGCTTAATCGCTTCAAAGGGCTTTTGGTAGGCTTAGCACGGTATCTAGCACACATGCATACAGTGAGCGAATATCGGTCTCTTGGCCGTGAGGTACATCGAGGATCAATCATACTACGATATTTTGTTTGGTCAACCATGATCCACGAGTGGTCCTCATCCGATTTAGTACGCTCAATCATGGGAGTGTCAGCAGGTCACTAGAATCAAATCCAAATTTCTTTAAAATCTCATTTGCATATTTAGATTGATTTATAAAAATGCCTCCGGACTTTGTAAATTTGTAATCCCAAGAAAATGACATTTGTCCCATCATTGACATTTGAAATTTTGAACCCATTTCATTTGAAAAGCAGTCACACCGATTGGGGTCGATCGAGGCAAAGATGATATCATCAACATATATTTGAGCGTGAATTAAATGTAGATAAGACTCAGATATCTGTGAAGTATGTCAGATTTTAGTGTCATACCTACTTAAGGATATATTTGTTTATATTAATGTGCAATTATAGTATATGTATGTGTATTCAGAAGCTGTGCATAGTTATGACTTTAATTTAGTAATAGCTCAGATATGATAACTACCTTAGAATAATTATTGTAATGTATTTGAATCAAATTACCATGATACCTATGATTTGTAAGGATTAAAACTTAATAATTTTAACATTAGTCTTATGACTTAACACATAGATTAGATTACCTACTAGACAATAATACGTATCTAATTATAATACATTTAATCCATTATGTCTCAAAGTCTGATCTGTAACTAGACTAGTAATAGATCCTTAAAATTTAGGAGTAATTAAGCTCTAGTTACCGAAACTAATATAAGATTAGAATATCCACTTATTCTACCTTGATTATACCTAGTAGATTACATTAGCTCATTACCTTGTCTTTAATACTTTAAGCCTATGCAATGATTGGCGGAACTTAGAATCTAGAAGTTCTGACCGATTGTAGTTACTATCATTTCAGTCTAATATCTTAAGTATGTATAGTCCTAGCATTGTGTATTCTACTAGATCCTTTTCTGTCAAGTTCATATTCATTAGACTCATGCATTAACATCTCGAAAGTTGAAACTTATCAATCGTAGGAAATTGTCGTTAAATGCAAATTCATTTATTAAGTAGATTTAGACTTGCAATTGCAAGCGATTAGATAATATAACATGTTGTAGTGGTGTGCTTATCATCAGATATGATTTAAAACATTTAGCTGAGACCGTAAGTCTAAAATTAGATAAATTAGTAAGAGACAAATGATTGATAATTGAGGATATTAAGTAGGATTATATCAAACTATGATAGAACGAATTATGAATTGTAGATTGTAGATTATAGTTAAACTAATATGATAATGCAGATCTTCCCAAAACCGAAGTGTAGGTGAATCCGTTAGGCATATAAACTTATGATCATTTGAGTAATGTTATTATCGTGAACACTACGATTGAATCTTAGGTATTATGATACTAAGAAAATGCTTAACTATAATGGATTAATACAGATTGTAGAATAACTGTAATAACAGTAGCCTCATCACCTATCAAGGCTAAACGTACTAGAGTAGTAAGTTTAACTTGATAAGCCTACTATAAGAATATTTAGATCTTGAGTATACCTCTAGTTTCAGTCGCATTTATCAGCTAGAACCTATTTTAGACCTGAGTCCAAGTTACATTTTCGTTGATTAGATATATCCATTAAAATTTACAATGCACATCAAGTAATAGGTAGTGGTTGCATTAGATGAGATTGAGCAATGAGATCGCAACTACTACAATGACCGAACATATTGCAGCAACTTATTAGTTTAAGTTGATACGTCTAGTGGATTAAACTAGAATCCGATAAGAGATCTTAGTGAGGAGATTTGTTAGTGTACAAATTAGATTGCATGTTAAGGTTCTATTGAAGCTCATTTTTACTTTAATCAACGATCTTAATGTAGTTAATCCGCTTTCGATGACAATCCATTATTGGAAGCTCTAGTGTATGAAGCTATACAAATTGCTTTTAATTTCAGTTAGATTCCGTAGTTAAAGAAGGATTCGTAGGTACCTACTTCAATGAATCAAGGACTAGTTTATAGAACATGACTTAATACTTATATGTTTGTATTGTATACTCTTAGTTGACATCCTAAGTTATACATTAGATGTAGAGTTTACATACTTATAACCATTCGTAATTCATATAGTTCAAGATGGACTGTGTAGTATAAGGTTACGTACATAATGGATGATTTAAGATAATTAAGAAAGAATTTAATACGACATTCTTACTAACAGCAGTATTTAGTATTAGATATATGATGGAATATGACATACATCTAATAACCAATTCGATGACTTATTATTGAAATCTAGCTAGTCTATGTAACTAGATACGTGGAACTTCCAAGCAATTACCATATGACAGTTAAGTATACACTCTATACGCCAACGCTTTGAAAAGGAATTCTATTAGGATCGTTAATTGTCGTATGATGAAAGTCTACATATTAGAAGATATGATCTATTATATGTTTAGAATGACCTTTAATTCGATCTTTAGGTTGATCTAATGTTATAGAAAGGATTACATGTAAAGTAGGTTCACACTTTTTATGAAAGTGTCACTGTTAATTCACCGATTGTATATAACTGACGACTGATTGTTATCGCTATTGCCTTTCACTCGATTTGGAAATGGATGGAATAATTCATTGTAGGTAAATGTTTACTAAAGTTATATTGACTTGCATCTAGTGATATCTTTAAGCTAATGGCAATTACTGGAGTTCAATGGTATCCATAAACTTTCCATGATGGGATCACTTATCTGTAAAGGACATTTGGATAGGAATTTAATCTAATTTATCATTAATTGAAATCTTAGCAAGTTATTGATTTCAGAATTTTGATAATGATACGTTCGAATATGCTTATTATGAATTTGTAGAGCATTAGAATGTAAATACTGTAGGTTGAAATATATAAAATTAAAAAACTTGTTGAACGAATACTTCTCCGTACATTTTTTAGATCCATTGTGTGTATCTTCGTTTGATGTTTCAGTTGAGGCATTACAACTACCTTTGATCTACAAAATGTGACTACTTATGAACTTAAGTTGTTACTGCAAACAAAACGAAACCTTAGCGATGACTATCTTAATTGTATCTGCTATTTGATGCTTAATGCAATGAACTATGTAATTATCTTTATGAAAGTTTTACTGACTCATTATTTTTAAATTGAGTATGACATTACATAGTGAAGTTGATTTATAATTTGGGAATAAGGTGTATAGTAAATTAGCTTATGCTAATAATTTAAATATTTGACTTTGAATGTAATACAAGATGTAGATATTAAAGATTTAAATAAATATTAAAATAGTATAATTGACATGTGTATGTAGATCTAAATCTTGTATTTTGAAAGTATAGAAGGAATGATGTGATAAAATTTTTATTGAAGCTAATTAGAATTAGTCGTTAATGCACCTATTGTTTCGTATTAATTCATACGATGTACAGTCTAATATCGTCGGATATGTCACACGTGTTTAGATTTGACCGATCATACCTTTACGCCTACACTCTATGAATGGCTGTTCCATCATGCTTTGAGTTTTGCAAGTAAGGCGTTCATCTTACATTAAATGATCAATCCTTGACTAGCGATTGAAGCGATTTCTATACATTAGTTTAGTACTAGACAATCAGTTAATTAGTGATGTTTACTCATAACCAAGTTCATACTTCATTATATATCTGTAATAGTGAATGACTTATGATTCAGTGTTATGAGTTTTAACTTAAATGTTATCGAACCAAGTATAATAAAGCTTTCTGACATTAATAATTCATTTGTAAAGATATTATGTGTAAAGCATATGATACAGTTTAGGATCTTTATTTATAGTACGGTAGGTAGATCATTATGTATTTGTTCAATTTACACTCTATTGCCAGATTATTAAATACTGAACCATTGGAGAAACGTGATGGAATATGAAAAAATGCAAATTGGAATCACAGACACTCATTTTAACAATGTACGCGTGTTTAGTTAGTATTACGAACAGTTTTATACGATCAGGCATATATACATATCTTTAGCATTGCTTATCTGCATTTTCCAATAGCTACATCAGATGCATCCTAATACCAACTTATGATAACTATAGCATAATGCTATCGGCCATGAATTAAATGCAGCTTTATGACTATAAATAATGGTTGCTTTACCTAAATGTTTTATGAGTAGTCGTATCAAAGTACACAAGGTATGGATATCATGACTACACATTCAAGTATTCCTATTATCCATAATTCTCATTCCAATTGTCAATTGATGTCTTAACGCATTGTGTAGTAATGCTGTCATGTTGCTATATATCATTGCATGTTGGTAATTACTTTATTGATATTGATAGCTACTTCTTATAGATCAATGTTGATAGTATGTAAGGCTTGTTATGCATTGGCATACCTAATTTATAATCATAGTAGTACTTGTGCTTAACATCCATACCTTAGTGTATGTTTTGAATCGTAATTATTGTGCTTCTGTAATTGCACTTTAGGGTATCACACTACTAACTAAGAAGCATTACATCTAGTCGAAATTACAATCATCCATGTAATCACTATTAGTCAACATTTGAAAAATATGGAATAGCATAGAACATCAGTCAATTGACAAGTGACAAGATGAGTGACTACCAATTAAAGCTCAGTTAATACATAATGTAAGTTACTGATGTTAGTCGTTATAAATAATAAAGGATGAGTTTCTTTAACTAGATACTATGATATAGTCTAACATAGATAAGTAGACTATACTAGAAATCTATATTCGGACGATCTTATAAGTACTATACACTAGCTTAAGATGAAAATTTCGAGAAGCGAAGTTCTTTAGAACGCCAAATTGGCGTAACAGTAAAATTAGTTGACTATCTCATTGAGTTCGAATGATCTTAATTCGAGTCAATGATTAAGGTATAACTAATAGGTTGAATCTAGTCGGTTACAAATTCATTCTTGCATAGAGTTATGTCTAAAGAGTCGTAACTTTAGTGTCGATTACGAATAAGTAACCTATGATAAGTTGCTAGGGAGCTTTACTACAATTAGATTGATGATTAAGAATACAATTCATGTAACTTGATCTGTTTATTTACCTTATTTAGTAATGACTATGGTTTTCTAGTTAAAATCAATTCCCTTAGTTAGTTTACTTAGATCAGATCGGGTTTGCCCAAATTAAAAATCTTCCAAAGGGTCAGCAAATCCCCAACTTAAGAAACGCATCAAGGCTAATTAAGTTAGACATTGAACATTGAAAGTATTAGGAATTAAACCTAATAAACATGTTTGATCCACCTATTGAGTGAATGAATAAAACCATAGTGAAGGTTATAACTTAAAGGTACGGTACAATTTTCACCAGTGCTCAATGTTCTTTAGTTTAATTTTTAAAAGGAGAGTGTATGTTCCAACCCCATTGATGAAGTGAATAGCTCAATTACTGTAGAATGGCTAATGAAGAAGAGCTAAAAATCACATAAAATCTTTCGGTTAAACTAATCTTGACGCAAATTATTGCCCGAACAGCTGTTAATACTATTGCTAAATTTGATTTTTCCAAGCATGTAAAACCATGATTCATGTTATGTAGAGGGAACAATGATAACTAGTAAAGATATACTTAGAATGTTATTCAAATATTTATGATATTCTATTTATTCTTTAATATGTATTTCATTAAGCACGATATCATGGTTACTTAGCTAGAGTAGTATTGGATTTTCAATAAGTAATTATCAAAATTGTAACAAATTGTAAGGAACAATAAGACTAGGTCATGCAGTTTTTCTTATGTTTTGAAATTTTCTATTATAAAGCAGTCAAGCAATGTATCATTTTAACTGGCATATCGTTACCGATCTATTACCAATTAAATCATATAATACGTGGTATTCTGGATTGTATGGCTGATTTAAGCTCTAAACATGATCAAGTACTCTCCTTAATCTACAATGAAAACATTGGAAAACATGGATTATAGTTGAACATGTCAACGATTAGAACGATGTGTTTAGGTAGTTAGATTAAAACTCAAAGAACCGACAGTATTAACATTAGTTAGGTCCTAAGAACCCTAATTAACAAAAGGTTTAGCTGAAATAATATAGTCAATAATAAAAATAAGTTGATGATTGTACTTTTAATACAGGCTAATTGATTCTATAAAGTAGTTTTATGAAATATATAATAGAATAAGCTTAGTTTACCTCAACGGTATGACGATTTGATAGGGCCTCAGTTATTTTAGTATTAGGTTCGAAACTTGGAAGCCGTTTAAATTACTAATTTTGACAAGTTTTTATTTATGAAGTTTGTCTTAATTTATTAGTAATTTTCCGAATTTTTCGAAAAATCGAGACCGCTTTTTGTCGGGATAACTTTGACGTCGAGATCGTAAATGAGCGTCGAAAGGAGCGAAACAACTCGATTACTTTTCTCGTTTTCTAAGCTACTTTTAAATTTTTGGAATTTTCGGTCTTAATTTTTGAAGTGCAGTAAACATCCATTCCACAAGCATTATATCCTAGTTTAGTAGAGTCATATATATTATTACCGCGATTTTACGTGAAGGTTTCGTTTGTTTTCTTCAAGTGTGCGGGTTTAATTTACCAAGAAAAAGATACATAAGATGAGAAGGAGCTTTTCACGCAAACGTTCTTCTTGAAGAAAGATGTAACCACCACTTTACACGGATCCTACCGAGCTAATCAGGAGAGTACTAGTTTCTTTCGTTGTAATTACCTTCCATTATCATAACTTTGATACTTTCGGGGAACATTGGGGACAATTTTCAGTTTAAGTGTAGGGAGGGAAAATAAAACGGGAACTTTGAAACTATGCTTATCCTTGATTATTTGCTTTGTCCATTTTCATTTTTGTAATAAACCATGAGAAATATCGGTTAGGGTAATTTGGCACCAAATTTAAAATTTTCATGACATATAGGAGTGGGCCATTAGTCTTAATAAAGTGTCTCATGGATAGGAAATTATATGATTAGCACAAAAACCCTTTACCACTTAAATTCCACCAAAAATGTGAGGATCGCCCTTAGATTAGAAATAATTAAATCATTCATCTTTAATGCTTAGAGTGTGAACCGGTAGTATAATAGATTCTAGAACTTGTTTTGTGATGCATCCCGAGATCGCTAGTAAGACTATACTTGTGTAGTTAGGAATAACTAAAAGATAAGAGGCATTAGGATAACCCTTGTTTGATACCTGTAATATAATTACTTCTTCCACATCGGTTGAGTAATTCCCCCACACCCTTGTGTTGTACTCATCTTTAGTACACGATACCCCTAGTTAACCCCTCAGAGCCTATCCTTTTCGCGGTTCTCGTGATGTTTCGGTTTTCCGGAATATCAATGAAAACATTGTTTACCATCCACCCCAAATGTACACCCAAATCGCCTTAGCCTACCTTGTATGCACTCACTTTTAGTGCATTATTGTTATCACACTTAACCCTTAGTTCAATTATCTAGTTGCTTGCATAAGTTGCTAAGTCGAGTCATATCCTTTGTACACAGTTTTGGGACGATTGGGACTCATGGGAAAAGTTAAATTTTATGAGATGACGGGAAGGGAACGTTAAATTCAAATTCACTTTATTTGCATAATAATGTACTCCAAGTGTTTTGATCTTTTCAATTCGGGTCAAATTAGTGTTAGAGTAATAAAAACTCAAGTGTAGGGATGTGCCTATAAATCCCTTTCATTTTGATGTTATCGTAGAGGATGGTAAAGTAAAAGTGTATGAAAAAAAAATTAAGAAAAACATACGGGCTACCATCCTACATCTATCTTTTAATTTATGTTTGTTTGTTTCAGTAATCTAGAGTTTAGAGTCTCGAGTCTTGGCTTAGCAACGCCATTCTTACACCGCTTGTAACATAAAGATTTTGACTTGCCACCACTAAATCGCCTATCCACCAAACCCTTTGTTTCCCTACCATGAAGCCTATCGTTATAACCCTTTAAAGACCTCTTGGATAGTCTTTCCTAGGTGCTACAAAGCGATGGAGGTTTGATCTAGTCTCAAGCCTATGGTAATCTATGTACTAGGACCGGTTAATGAGTGTTTATCTTCCATTTTCACTTTGTTATATTTCATATACACCCGAGAAATGTGAGTATCCAAACACCCCATGTAAGGTGCTAGTATGTAATTTCCGTGCTTGTTATGACTTTGCGGGGCTTATATGTGTTGAGGATCATTCTAAACTAATCCTTCATGACCCCTAATTTATAAATCAATTGGCTAAAAGCACATTTGCTTGAGGATAAGCAAATACCAAGTGTAGGGATATTTGATAAGGTTTTAAAATGTAACTTTTTGAGGGGTATTTAAACTTTTATTTGATCACTTTTGTATCCGTTATTACTTAATATCGTTCCTTTTCACTTTTTAGGTATCTTGAAGGCAAATTGCTGGAATGACACTTATTCGGACGAAAAGGCATGAATATACGAAGAAAATGACCAAAGTAAAGAATCGAGACATTAATTTCTTTGGGCCGAAGGGACGGCGTCGGGAGTTATACCGTGGCCGTCGAAGATTTTTGTGACGATATAGTAGCCAAATTGCTTATTTTCAAGTGACGGCATCGGGTTTTAAAAGAGTAGGCGTCGTAGCTCATACGGCCTAGATTTGATCCAGACGGCGTCAAAGAATCATGGCGACGACGTCACGGACATAAGGTGGCGCCGTCATAATGATAACGTGGCCAGGCGAAACCCTAATAACGGCGACTCGGGCGTCACAAAATAAAGGGTGGCCGTCGCATTTGTAATCTTATATATAGAATCCGAATTTTTAGTTTTCGTGGTGTAGTCTTTTAGGTAAAAACCTAAACCGAACCAAGGCATCTTGTACAAGTATTTTAGGGTTCGATACCTATCTTACATCAAGATAAGTGTTTTAATTCATTAATTCAATTATGTCTTCCTTTGATTGTGTGTATGCTTGCATGTTCCCCATGTCCGGCTAATTTACTTGTGTGTTTGCTTAGGTAATATGAAACTTAGTTATTGAATATTGATTGGTTGTCTCTTATCTTAATTGTGATTGACATAGTATTGCGATAGGTCATTCGTTGTGTTTGTAATGCTTGATTGATCTTTGATGAACCTTAGCTTATAATCGCCTAGAGTAATTATAGACAAGTCATTCAAAGAATACCTTAGAGTTAAAGTTTATGAATCCTAGAGATTTTGTAGTCATTAACCTTTGGTAGCTTCAAAGAGTTAGGGATAAACACATACCCTACGACCTTAGAGACACAACGCAATTAAGAATAAGGACGTGACAAGTCAACCACCAATAGGAGATAACTAGGGAGTAATAAAGCCTAAGCAAATACATTTTTAACTATCATACGAGCACACAAAAATAGACATAGAGTACATACACCCTAGTTTAGATAATTAGATAAGTAGAAATAATCGGTAGAAATACCAAACCCCCAAATCCAAACCCCGATATTCGTACCTTTTCATTTCCTAAAAACATAAAAAGATAAAAAATAATCTTCCTCAAGCCCAACCTTAGCGTAGTAACTTCTCACTAGCATTCCTATTCCCTAGAGAACGATATCAATTCCCGTGGCTTACCCTAATACTACACCACAACGATTAGGTTCACTGCCTAGGGTGTTGAAAAACTTGCTCGATGAAAAAGAAGTTCTTTTGACCCCGATCGACGCGTGTAGCGTTATCAATGCTATACAGTCCAACAACAACATTCCAACAATATTTTATAACATTCCATCAATATTCCTTCCAATATCGCAACGAGATCTCAGTGGGGCCCCCATGCGACTCTAGCTAGGAACTACGGTTATAGCAAAGCCTAGAACTATGGTACCCTGTTATAGGTCGGATACGGATGTCTATTCTTAGCTAGGTACCACACTGTAGCAAATGATTTCTACCCTAGTCTAAGTCAACATCTATCGCATATCAAATATCCATTCTTAGCAGGTACCAACGCTATAGCAAAAGATTGCTATCCTAGTATAAGTCAACATCTTTCATATATCTAACCTTACCTAGTCAGCACATTATCAATTCCAAAAAGTAGTGGCAGGTCCAAGAAATAGCTTGCACTTCGCATTTACTTCCAATAAACACATAAAGCTTTCAATCACCAATTCAAATATTCCAATCAACAGTCATTCTCTAATAACATTTCACATATCCAAATTTTAAAATCATTAAGTTTAGTTAAAACGAGCATGTATTCTCCCCAAAAATAGTTATAAAAACCTTGAAAATAGGGGCCATGAACTCACCTTAGCCACAAAAATGCACTATTCACAACTTAACTTGACTGGCATCTAGAGCTAAATCACCACGGCATCCAGAAGAAAAGTACGACGAGTACGATAGAACAGAAACGGCGCAACCTAATACGTATACGATTTTCTCAAAATACGGCTCATACGATAACGAAGTTGATATAAGATAACGTGTTGTAGTTTTCGTGGATTATTCATATCATTAATTTCAAAAGTCCATTATCAATCTCCAAAAAGTTTAATTTTAATGTTTTGTGTGGTGGTAAGAAACATAGACTCGACATACAAATCACGCGAAAGAGGAAAGACATCAACAAAGAAATACCTACAATACTCAAGCAAGCCAAAGAAAACTAAGAAATGACGACTGTTGGAATCGCTCCTAACTCATAAATGGAACGACATTGACGGGATTACATTTCTATCTTTGTTACCTTAAACACATGGGTTTGTTATGTCAATTACCCATAGTTGTATGTGTTTGGGTATATAAACCCCTCCATACTTCCATGGAGGGGTGAGCCTCATTAGTGTAATTTTCCCTTTTATTAATAAAACACACACTAGTTCTCTCCCTTCTCTCTTGTTTCTCTCTCTAACTTGAAGATGGGTTTCTTCCATCTTCCAAGACCTCCCGAATCACCATATCATCCATAAATACGATCCTTACATTGGTATCAAGAGCAAGGTCCGATTTATATCAATGGTTGATTTTTGGTAATATTTTCTTGTCAAAATCCTGTTTTGAAATCTGTTTGTTAACAAAGTTGTCAATTTTTTACATACTTTTTGTGGTTAACAGATTTTTTACAAGTTTTTTATGTATCCTTTACATGGTCATAAACAAAAAGTCCTTGGTCTTTAACTGGTCCAAACAGTATTTATCTTATACGACTTTTTGTCCGATCTGTGAAAAAAGTGGTAGTTTTGGTCAGATTCTTTTGTGGTCAAACGGTGCAAAACTGAAGCAGATTTATGCTTTTCTGGGTCTTTTATGTACCTGAATGGAGAAAACAATCGGAAAAACTCGCGAAAAAAAATTCAAAGGGTCAAAACCCTAAACTTACGCATAAGCGGAATCTACAGAGGTGTTACGCGTAGCTGTGAAGTTACGCGTAAGGAATGGTCTACGCGTATGCGTTTACGCTTAAGCCTTGGCTGACGCCTATGGCTTACGCATATGTTTACGCGTATGGTTACGCATAAGCATGACGTTACGCGTAAGGCTACGCATAAGGTTAAGACCAAAATGTTTACGCATAAGGTTTTCAACCTTACGCATAAGGACAGAAATGTAGAAGAAGATATGACTATCAGACCTTGACCAAACCATAAACCAAATACCAAACCTTAACTCTCGACTTCAGTTTCCCATCACAAGTCATTGCACCAAACCTTAACAATCCAAATGGACTCGTCGCTATATTTTTCCCATCTCAGTCTCACAACTCAAACAAATATTACTAAATGAATCTAATTTCACAGATCCGAAATCAAGTGTCTGAAGACACCAAGAATATCAAGATCTCAGCCTGCGTTTGGTCTCATAAGCTTACAAGCTTCCTTTTACAAGGTAAACCAAACCATTCTTCACAGATCCAAAACGGAAAATAAAAGGTTAAACATGTGATGAAAAGTAAAGATCTCGTTTTGTATTCGTGGTGTTCAATGAACTACCAAGACTAAACAAGCCAAATACGGAATATAAACCATCATAGATCTATTTTAAGGCTTAACCTCTTGATGATATTCGAACTCTATTTAAAAGAAGAACAAAACCATTCGGTCACATTCTTCTTTTGTGTTCGGTTATACTAACTACATGCACCCTACTTGAGACCTCGATTGGAGATCTTGAAGAATTTTTTCTTTGCTCACATTCGAACCTCAAGGAACATACGAGACAATTGTTTTTGGTGATTGTTCGGACTAAACAGTAAGCAATCTATATAAAGAAAGGGTGTTCGTATTTGGAGAATCAATATTAGAGTTTGTTTTTTTGTTATTAATTTTGATTATAGAGATGGAGGCTGTTTGTTGAAGATAAGTTTGGATGGTGAGAGGAGATGGTGAAAGATGGGGGCGCAGTTTATGTTTAGTGGGATTGGGATTAGGGCAAACTATTAATACCGGTTATTTTTTTCTTTTTCTTTGTGAGGATTGGATTGGACCAAGTATTATCATGCCAATCGACTGGGCTTTGTACCCGTATGAATTTTTGGGCTAAAACTAAACGTATGATGTCATTGGATTTGTTTGTCTAAACAAGTTGAATGGCTATAACACACGTTTTTTTTGGACCGAGCTCGTAATGATTCATGATCCGAAAAGAGTAACACATGGGTCGCAATTTTATTATCTAATACATTTGGTGTATTTTTGGTATAATACTTGGTAAGCAGTGGTATTTTGGTATTATAATTTTCACGGGATACATTTTGACAAGAATCGGAAACCATTATCATTGTTCATTTTAACCGTTAGTGAAGGCTAGTTTTGGGAATTTAACGCAAGATGTGATTACGGAGTTAATTCTTTATTATTTATTTGAGGTTGAAGTGGGATATCACGGATGCGTGTACTTAGTATCTGAAGATATCGGGGTTGGTTGGATGCATGATTCTTGAGATCCTTGTTCGAGCTTTAACCGTTTCGATTGACAAAGACTTGAGTTATCTAGTTGAAACGATGTAAGGAGTTACGTTGTTGTGCTCACGACTTATAACTATCACTTTTAAGGAGTTACGTTGTTGTGCTCAAGTGTCACACTAAGGTGTGGATAATTTGAGAAACTTTAAGTTTACCTTTTTCGATGGAGTTAAGAAAATGGTTCTTCGTCGACAATAGTGCAAGTTTAAGTCACAAGTTCGGGTTATACTACTTGGTCTCAAGTTAGTCATATTGGGTTTTCTCCATCGGTAGTCACTACAAAATCCGTCGAGAATGATAATGGGGTCGGTAAAGAGTTAGGCGAGAAGAGTATACAGTAGAAAAGTTTTATCGACAATTGATTCTCACGAGATATTTATGGTACTTCACACTTGTTCGATTAATTGAACATACATGGTTTCGATGTCTCCAATTTCATCTTCAACATACGTGGTGTATGATAATGATTCATTGAAAACATCGGGGGGAAGAGAGTATAGGTGGTGTCTGCTTCCTTTGTTGTTTTTGTAAACACAATATCTCTGATACCACTGTTAGGTCACTAGTTTTACAAACACAAGTTATAGAGAAAGAGATAAGGCGATTGAACAAGTAAACAAGCACACATACACGATAAGAGTAGCACGGTTAGGCGTAGGTGAATGTGTAAAGAGAATAACGAACAACCAACCCTCAAATGAGGGTTTACAAAATATTTATAGGAGGAAGCTAGGGCAACACTCCTAGTTCCCATCCTTTCTTATGTGGGATTGGGCCTAAGCTTATGGGCCTTCTACATAAGCTTGACCTTAAACAAACATAAAGGCCATAATAAAGCTACCTATTACATATGAAATATAAATACTTGAAATCTTGTTTAGGAGTGATTCCAACAATCTCCCCTCAAGTATATATGAATGTAAGCGGTGAAGGCGTTGATGTAATAGTAGTCGTGACGTCTTCGACATTCTACTTTCTTGTGAGAGGAATTGCCTTGATTGAACAATCTCCCGGTGTAGAGATAGTTATCTTTGAGCAGCTTATGCTCGACGTCATCTTTAACTTTGTTCTTTGATCATTGTTCTTTGTGGTGAGAGTGATAGTATGTTGTTATGCGCATCGATCGCCTCAGTGCCTTGTTGCTCAGGTGTCTCCACGTCATTCTTCAACATGCTCACACGCTCTTTGGCGTTGGAATACAACAACGATGAAGTTCTTTAAGTCTTTAACTTTGTAGATTCTTTGGTTTGACGAAGAATCATTCGACGATTGTGTTGCTTTTGAATAGAACTTCCATTAGTGATGAAGTTGGCGTGAGCATGAGAAGAATCGAGACGATCATCCCGCTCCGGAGCTTCCATAAGAAGAAAACATTTCAAGCGGTTAGTAATAAGTGGTTTCGACACTTACAAGTTTGAACTTGAGAGTGTTAACGACATAGTGTGAAAACACAACTCTAATTCTTACAAAGGCCGTTCTGGCGGAGTCCCACAAGTGAGATAACGCGATGTACCAAAGTACATCTGATTCGAGATAGTCCGAGGTACACGAAGCATCACCTCATGATTGTAGACCGTTTGAGACACACTCCGCGTAATCCACGGGAGTTACCAAGTGACTCTTTGTCGGGGCTGTTTGATGTTGACCACAGCGGGAGTTTCCATTCAATCACCGAGGATCACGAGATGTGGACCTCTCATAAATGTTCTCGACAGTTGCTAAGATCGTGAAGGACTCGATATGAACCAGCGATGATCTTATTTGTTGATCATCAAGTGATTAAATGTCAAGTGTTCTAAGAGATCTTTTGATGAATCTCATGGCTCTAGACTCGATGAGTGAGTTTTGGTTTTCTGGCGGAGGCCGGGGAGAGTCTCCTTTTTCAATACCGGTGATCTCTAAGAGAAAGCCAATAGTTTACGAGGGTTCCTGTGAGAATGAAACAAGCTTTTGTTGAGAAAAACTTGAGTGGCTAAGAAGGTTTAGTGCATGCGTCCTTTGGGTCCATGACGACTTTTAATCTTCAATCTTGGTGTCACTAAGTGACAACCAAGAGTATATAATTGAACCGGTGTATGCGCCTAAGTTGAATAACGGAGGGCTATTTCTTTTCACCCTTTACATTACATTTCTTTTGATTCTTCAACTCCTTCTTTCTCCGATTCTCATTTTCTCCTTTTACAATCATTCCTAAGGACTTCTAACACTAACTAATGGTAGTGTCCTTGGGTAGATCCTCCGGCTCTGGCGGATCATAGGGCAGTTATTCCTAACCTTAGTCACCTTATAACTCCATGACTAACCTATGTTTGCCATTAAAACCCTTGTATGTTAAAATCTCTCTCAAAGGGTTTGTTAACGAAAAACATGTTTGAACCACGGTGAGAGATGAAGTTTTGCATAAATACTCCCCTCCACATGTGCTTAATAGTTTTAATGGTTAAATGCACGATGAGGAAGAGAGCGCACTTTTGAATTGATTCGAAGATAGACAATCCCCGCGAGACACGGTTACGTTGCATAGTTAAAGAGTTACATTGTCGACTTTTAGGTGACAACTAGCTCTAATAACTACCTTGAAGGTGTAGACAAACCTTGGAAGGTTGTCAAACCCGTCGAGTTCATGTCTATCAAAAGTTTCTCGAATGGTACTTTCTATTCGAGACAAGTCCTTTGCGAGACACGTTTACATTACTAGCGAACTAGCTTGAAATTATTACCGTCCGGGACAAGTCTTTTCGAGTTACTAACAGTTTAGTACCGTCAATTCATTGTTTGAGTCCAAGTTCATGATTCATTTGCATTTTCACAACATATTTCTTATCACACAAATTTTCTCCCTCAAAAATGGCATATAAAATGTTATTTTTAACGGTTGAGAATAAATATGACCATTTTGAGTGTTGGGAAGATGACCACTATGAACAATTTGTGAACAAAGTTTTAATAGAAATACTCCCCTCAACTAGTGATATAAACGGTTGAGGTTTTGAAAATCATACGGGGAAGTACTTGTGTTTTGAGCAAAACCTTGAAAAGTGAAAGGTTTGATAGGTTTTACTCAAAATAAGAAGCTTTCGCTCCTCTTATAAGGATTGTGGCGAGGCGTACCATAGGGTCCTTTCTTGATAATTACGGGTTGTACTTTGTTATGTGTGCACAAGCCATAGACATATATAATCACACATCCAAAATTATATGAAGGAAACAATTCAAGGGGTACCAGAAGTGCGATGATGTTCCCGAGTGCGCATGCAGGCGTTGAAAGCGGTGATGTTTCTCTGGGTCATCCACCAACATAGCTCTCCAATCGTCTCGGCGATCCCTTCGAACAACCGTTCATCAATCATGGTGATGATCGTCTCACATCCCTCCTTTCACGAGAATTCCAACGCTTAGGAGACCCAACTTTCGGTATATCCTTCAACAGACGCCAATCCATCCCTAACCGACTTCAAGGTATGATCCCGAATTTGTGGAGCTCACTACGCCATTAAGTAGTTTCTTTGAAGTTCACTGCGGTAAACAACGCGAAAGGTTTCTTTGATGGCGTAAGTTGTGTAAGGTGGTTGATGTCGGGAAGATCAGGCGTGGTGGAGTGAAGTTTACGTTCGATAGGATTCAACGACCATCCGGATATCTTCGACCGTTCTTTGATCACGGTGCGTCTAATGAAGATGAGAACCGACTTGATAAATTCACGTTGAACTTGATCGAGAATTGTCTCATACGACCACATACTTTGGCAAGGTACATGTCTTGATGTCGTTGAGGACAAATTCTCAAAGTCGACCTCGGAGAATCCATAGTCTGTTCATCTTGTCGTTTGACTATGATATTCTTCAAGAATGTGTAGTCCCACTTAGACTTGAGATCAATATGTTTGATGGCCACGATGTCCTTGGAACTATACTGCGCATGTTGAGACTTGAACGGGCGACACGTAGTAGATTCTTGACGTTCGGGCCAATGATGAATCCCATACAATGCATCTTGGTCGTATGCTTGCGTTGTCGAAAACAAGTGATTTGCACGTTCCTCGATAGCTATGTAGTTTGAGTAAATAGTCATTGGGAATGGAAGAGTCAATGATGTAGCGTATTTTCGCGAACCATCGCTACCGTGTAAGAAAATCCGGTCTCTGTTAAAAAGTATCGGAAGGAATCCTTGGTTAAATGCTTGGCCAATGGTCGGTAGAGGTTTGGTCGATCGGTGTAGTATGGAGGATTGTCCCTTTGTGTGAAGTCAATGTTTGCTTCGGATTGAGCCAATCCATGTTGTTAGACATAGCTCGGCGATGTTCTCAAGATGATATTCGACCTCGAGGGCACTTTCGGAGTGTCTTGTAGAAGTTGAAACGCTTCATTCTTGATTCGCTTCAACTCAGATTTCGTCATTTTCTTCACATGGAACTTTTCTTGCAAAAGTTTTGCGTGCTCAATGTAGAACCGTCTACCAATTCTTGACCTTCATCGGGTGGGGAGTTTGGTTGACAAGTGTGGAGAACCATTCAAACTCTTTGGTTTTATCGTCATCTAGCCATGATACGACTCGGTGAGTCGTCTTCTTCTTCTTTTGGAAGGCCTTGATGATGATCTTGGTTTACGCACTTGTTTGGGTGAGGTGGGTTGTTGTCGGGGCTCAAGGACCTCTTCATCGTCACCACCCGTATACTCAAAGTAATCACCGTTTTATGAGTCGGGGTGGTAACTCGGAATCGTCCCGAGGTTTATCGATGAAGACCGAGGTGGAGGAGACTTTGTTGAGAAGAAGTCCGTGGTGGAGGAGGTGGCATCAAGTAGATTTACGCATCGCTTCGGCGTTTAGGTGCGAGTCCTTATCCTTATCATCGTCATCTCTTGGTCGTTTGGGTTGATCGGTGACTCCTTGCATGATGATCGAGTTGAAAATCAAGTAGATTTTCGAAAAATTTAGCTTCATCCGAGTAAGCGTTCGGATCGCTTTGACATTTGCATCACAAGTTTAGCGATTAACTTTCATTCGAGAGATCGACTTCTTTGGCCATTGTATGTTTAACCAATGCTACGATGTTAGGGTGAGTTGTCGGAAAATACTTCTCGAGTCACACCGGGGCGATGTCGAGAAGAAACTTGTGGGTATGATCTCTTGCCTTCTCCGGTTCCTTTTGGACTTTAGGAGCGATATCTGAAGGTACTTGTTAGTGTAACCTTGATCATTTCGTTCAATTCCTCTTTTCGATGACTCTTCATGAACTTGAACAAATTCCCTTTCTTTCTCCATCTTGTCTTTCTCATCATTTAAGTCTTGAATTTGGTCGAGAAACCAATTCATTTTTTACGTAAAGTATGTCCTTCTTTCGACTTGTTGGATGACTTTCACAATCTTTTATGAGTCCGAGAAATCCAAGATTTAGGTGGTTTCTTCACGGTTTGGATGATGATCGGTTGTCTTTGTTGATGGTGGTTGTGATGAATGAGGCGAAGAATCCGATGATGAGGAGACATGAGGAGACTTCATGTCCTTAGGAGTTTCGAGGTTTTCTCCTTTGAGTGTGTTGGGTGTCTAGAAGAAACTTTGTATAATCATCCTCGTCATCCTTAGACTTTTCTTTCTCGCCACTGTTTCTCAAAATCATACACAATAGTGTCCTCCACAGTCGTTGTTGTTGCGAAGAGTGGTGGCACGGATCCCTTATCGGGTCGATTAACCGCATCGGGATCGGAGAGGTGGGCATCTCCACTTGATCCTCGGGGCCACCCATTTGATCTTTAGCAAATTCTTGACCTTTTGAAGGTGTCGACCTTGTGAAACTTCTTCTATATGATTGATCTAGTTGCTCTTCTTCATCTTGAGCTTTCATCACGAGGCACAAGTGCATGAGTCTTCCTTTTCCTTTAATAGTTTGAGGACTTGGAGATTTTGGTGCTGAGGATTTTCATCCTTTGCGGTTCGAGAGAATGTGATCTCTTCATACGTGTCATTAGCCTCGAGTCCTCGTCCCGAAATTGTCTTTGCGGTTCAAGTGAAAGGATCGGAGTGGCTTCACGAGAAGGAACTTTCTTCTTGGGGTGGGTTTCCTCTTTGGAATAGGTTTCTTCTTTGGAACATTCCTTTGACTATCGTACTTGTGACACTTCCGGCACTTCCTTTTACGGTTCTCCTTACAGGTGTTCGAAGATTTTTCGTCGAGATGACCAACTTTGCCTTGTCGATTGCTTCGAGATACCTTTTATGCGATTCGAGCTTTCGACATCTTGATTAGAAGGAAATCAGCGACCTGACACCTTGTTTCTTTGTAGGCGTTTCCTTGATTACGCGGATAGAATAGGTTCCGTCAACATGTCGTGATTGTCGGGGTCATTGAGCCTCTTGGGAATGTCGGGATGAAGTCCAAGTGCTCTCTGAATCAACAATTTAGTATATATGATGTAGGGAATCTTTGAGCCAAGATTGTTGAGAAATGACATCATGTCATCCCAAATCGAGCTTCGATAGCGATGTGTTTCTTGTTGACCAATGCCCGAATATTTGCGGTTCCATGAGCTTAGGGTGCTCATAGCTTGTTGTCACGACCGTAAGCAGACTTGGTGATGATCATGTAGAGTTCTCGGGGTTGAGGAATACTCTTAAGCTCTACGTGAGAATGCTTGGTGATTATTCACGTAGCCTCGTCATAACCAATATTGATTAAGAATTGGAGAGTGAGCTCTTGACGGTGTGGCATATAGTTTGGTCGGATCGACATCGGAATTAGGAGAATGACCCTTAAGTCTGCGGTGTAATGGTGACTTGTTTGTGATCGAGTCACCGTCGCGCAGTTTGTCCTTTGACCCTTTCCATAGTGTTCCGGCTGTTGGATGTAGATCTCGTGAGCAGTTGCGAGTGAGTAAGCATGTTACGATAAGGATGAGTCCTCGAGAATGTCAATAGCAATTAAACATGAAGATTTGAGCAAGTGAGGTGTCAAAGTCAACATGGAGATTGTTCTTTCCTATCTTCATTGGATAGCCATGAGGATAGATATCGACAATGGAGAGAACTTGGTGCATCCACATTCATTTGTTCGCCATGTCGTGATGCGAAATAACATTAGCCAAAGAACCAACATATCGAAAGACATAATGTTAGTCAACAAAAGGTCTTATTGTCTAGTTATTGAATGTACGGTGATAATGATTGTTCTGAGTCCTAAGTCACTTGTATGTTCAATAGTTCAATGATGTCGTGAAATGTTTAGTGAGTTAGTTAACTTTAAGTTTTAAAGTTTATTTTATCACTTATTGTTCACAACATATCGAGACGATTTAAGTTTATTAGTGACATTTTGGATTCGTGATGATATGATTAGTTTATTTACAAGTTTGTACAAGTAACAATTCATCATGAAGGTCAATCCGAGGTTAAGCGTAGTTTTGGCAAAGTTATCGTGAGCAGGGAATGATATATGCTTAGGTGTAACATGACTACGCGTGGGGTAATCCTTATGCGTGAGAATTGCAAATGACCTTGATTACGATTTTCACGAGTAACAAGCACGAAATAGAACCATCATATCATCAATATTAACACATAGATTCATTCTAACAACAGATCATGGCAAGAACACATGTTACACAGTTATGCGTAGAACTACATACGCGTAGTCTAAACCCTAATTCTACGCGTATGAAATCTAGCCATGGATTATGCACCAAAGTTTTTCTGGTATATCATAGATGTTGTGAGAGCATGTAGACCAAGTTTTAACACTTTTTATGCAGTGAATCAAAAATACCCAATTTTAGAACATTAAACCCTAATTCCTAATTCTGAATTAATTAAGGTTTCTGGGTGGTTATAAGGCATGGATATCATCAATTCATCATCACATAAGCATAACACAACAATCTTTTTGACCAAATCACTTCTCATTCGAAAATACCCAATTCGACTCATAAACCCTAATTTTCAAAAAAATCATCAATTCGTGTTTCTGGGTGGTTTTTGATGATTAAAATGATATCTTTAATGTATTTGAAATGTTTTGACATAATCCATTTAACCACAAACACTCACACACTGACTGTGTGTTCATACGCATAAGCGTAAAAACACAAAATTATCGTGAGACAATGTTTTAGCCGTAGGATTCACATGAAATTCAAAACCTTTTCTTAAAAACATGTTGTGAGCACAAAAACACTTACAGGATGAAGATCAAAAATACGGTTTCTTGAATCAATGTAAGGCGTAGGATGGTTTTAGGTTATGAGTAATAAATGAGAAGTGATAGTTAGGTGGGGTGTTTTATTTAAGATAACTTTAAGTTTTTGACAGTTTGGTCCTCCACCTATTCCATTTACATACAAAGCCATTTAACTTCCATTTTGGTTACCCAAACGAAGATTTTAGGAAAGAAACTTGACAACACTCCCCTCGACTTGAGAAAATAATGAAAGGTTGTTAATTTAAGTCCAGGAGTGTCTTTGAACCGAAAATGTACCACCATTTGTAAAAGAATCAACGAGATATGATAACATGCAAGTACACAAATGTTTTGAAACAGTTAATAGCTTATTTTCTCCCCTCAACACTTGATTGGAAAATCTTGAATTTTGAAAGATAAAAGTGTTGTGGAAGAAATGTACTTGCCATGTTGAAGGAAAGATAGATTAGGAGAATATTTTTGTTGTTTTATCGGATTTTATATTTTTGTATTTTGTTTTGAAAATTTATTTACAAAAGATGTTTTGGTGTTTGTGAGGTTTTAAGGCTGTTTTAAGAGGTCATCCAATTCCTCTTGAGTCAAACATCTCATACCAATCCGGTGGACCAACTCATTAAACCTAGCGGGAGGCAAGGCTTTGGTGAGCGGATCGCAATTGGTATTCGATTACCACAAAGTATAATTCAACGGTACCTGTTCTCGTGGTCCTTGATGAAATGATAGCGTAGATCGATGTGCTTTGATTTAGTCTTTGGTGAATTGCACGAGATGGCAAAGGCACTCCGATTGTCATGATACATCGGGATTACATCAAATCACGTAACCATAGTCTTTGAGTTGTGTTCTCATCTAGATGACTTGAGCACAACACGCGGACATGGCTACATATTACGCTTGGTTGATGACGATGTACAATCACCTTCTTTGATTGCCAAGACACGGTTTATCACAGAAATTGATGAGCTCTGAAGTACTTTTCTTGAGTCTAAGCATCCTGCGTGATCGGCGTCAAAAGCGATTAGTTCAAAACCGAATCCTTCGGATACGGATCCCCAGTTAATGGTTCCTTGATGTATCGGAGGATTCTTTTAGCCTCGTAGAGGTGGGTTTCGGTTAGTCGCGACGATAGCGGGAGCATAGATAAGCGGCAAAGACAATATCGTGTCGCTAGGTGTTAGATACATGAGGACCCAATAATACTTGGTGTTGGTGGGGTCAACTAATTTCCATGTAAATCGACATCTAGCTTCTTGGTATGAGTCATTGGTGTGGCATAAGTATCACGGTTTTCATTCCAAATTTGTTTAACAATTCAAGGGCATATTTGGGTGACTCAAGAAAATACCACGGGGTGATTGATGAACTTGCGGTCCTAGAAAGAGCGTAAGTTCACCCATCATGGACATTTCAAAATTTTTCTTCAATAGTTTTGCAAAAGCGATTGAAAACTTTTATGTGTTGACCCAAAAATGATGTCATCCACGTAAATTTGAACAATTAAGATGTGTGCCCGTGATATTGTATAAGAGAGTTGGGTCAACCGAGCTTTTGGTGAAATTATTGGCAATGAGGAAAGATGATAGCTTATCGTACCATGCCGGGGGCTTGTTTGAGACCATAAAGAGCTTTGTTCGGTTTGTAGACATGGTTGGGAACTCGGGATCAACGAATCCATCGGTTGGTGACATAGACCATTTCTTTAAGTTGTCCATTGAGAAATTTGTTTTGACATCCATCGATGAACCGTCATATTCATATGAAGTTGCGACGCGAGGAATATCGAACGACCTCAAGGCGAACAAGCGGAGCAAAAGATTCTTCAAAGTCTATTCCTCTTACGGCGATAACCCTTAGCAACTAGGCGTGACTTGTTTGGGATGACGTTCCTTGACATCAATTTGTTTTCCAAATCCATTTTAAACCAATAGCGTAGACCCTTGTTGGTCTTTCAACCGATTCCATACTTCAAGGCGTTTGAATTGGTTGAGTTCTTCTGCATGGATTCAATCCGGTTGTCTTTTGTCAATCGTCTTTAATGTTTTAGGTTGATTAGCGGACGGTGAGTGCATAAATGCAATGTTCACCGTCTGTGTGAAGGCGTTGTCGCGTAACGGTTGGTTGATTCGGGTTGCCAATAATGTTAGCGGAGGATGGTCTTTTGTCCATCTATGTGTAGAGGTTGATGTTGGTATACATTGTGCAGATTATGAGGGTTCAAATGGTTTGTTGAAGATTCGCGACATCAGTGCGGCGGTCTCATTAGCAAACGGATTGAAGAAGCATTTGGATCAAAATCTGCGGTGGGGTATTTCATTGAGAATATCATCGGTGGTTCATCATTGTTGGAGCGGTGTGTTCAAGCTGTTGTGTTGGAGTCAAGCTGTTGTAGGTGCATCTTCAACGATGGTTGTTGTAGCGGTGTATCGGTATAGGAATATTATCGGGTTGTGCGGTGAGCAATGGATACACGAACACGTTCATCAATATCGTCCGCGAGCAGGAGGAGCAAATAACCTTTCCATTTGTTGTGAGTTAGGTGAGGGCTTTCTTCGGTGATGATGGGGGTTGAGAGAAGTTTAAATGGTTGTGACGGGTTCTAAGTTGTTATACTCGAAGCCATTTCGTGAGTTCATCGAAATGAGCATGAATCATTTCCATTACCTCCTTGGTTCGACGATTCAGTTCGAAACCTTTAGAATTGTCACGATATCAATAAAGACTCAATATCGACTTTGGCTTTGAGCTTTCCAAAATCATCACGATCATTATTCGGATAGCAAAGGGATCCAAATACATGAAAGTGTTTGAGGTTCGGTTTATAGTTGTGGACAAGCTCGAAAGGTGTTTTGTTGTGGCGTTTGTGATCATAGAACGGTTTTGAGTATAGCATGCGATGAATCGACTTCTACCCATAAGTGTCTGGAAGTTTAGCATTGATTAACATTGTTCTTGCGGCTTCCACTAACGTTCGGTTTCGTCTTTCAACAACTCCGTTTTGTTCGGTGTCGTGCAATAGATGTTTGATCTTGAATTCCATTTTCTCATAAAATTCACGAAGGGTTTTGTTAACAAATTCGGTTCCTTTATGCATTACGATTATCCGGACGGTGTTGCGGGTGAACACGTATTTTTGTGAGAAAGGTGATGATCATTTGTGGAGCTTGGTCTTTGCTACGAAGAAAGTAGACCCAAGTCCATCGTGAGTAGTCATCAACAATTACTAAGATGTGGCGTTTGCCGTTGATCGTTTGCACGCGCATCGGGCCACACAAATCCATGTGAAGAAGATGGAGCACATCTTTGAGGTTGTGTTCCACCTTTGAAGGAAAATGAGCACGAGTGCTTTTCCCTTGTTCACGGTGAGCAAAGGTGATCTTTTGAATCTAGGAATCATGGGAGTCCTTCAACTAGTTTGTGTCGAGCAAGGTTGGTGATGGTTTGAAAGTTTAGATGTGAGAGGCAGCGGTGCCATAGCTAGGATTTTGTAGATGTTGCCTTTGAAAGTAAGCAAATGGAGAGGAAGCAACCATGTCTTGCATAGAGATAGTGTAGAGACTAGAATTACGCGAGCGGACATAAGGTCATTTCCATGTAGATCACGAATGAAACAAGTTTTCTCCACGAAAGCAACCTCCAAATCTCCATCACAAAATTGACCTCTCGAAAGCAGTTGTGACCGAGGCCTTCCACATAGTAAACCTGGCGATTTCGATGTTCCCATTAACATAATCTCAGTAGCCCATGATAGCTGCAGTGATCGTTCCCAATCGGCGGTGCTAATGAACTTTGCAATAAAGTTTGATAACAGTTTAAGGTTGCTGTCATGTGTCGGGAACATCCGCTATCAACAATCGAGAGAATGCTCTGTATCACTGCATTACACAGATGACACGGATGGAATAGAAGTAGATGTGGAACCCGAAATGTTAGAGGGTTCGAAGCGGTATATGTTGAACATACACACATTGAGAATTTTAGGCATCCATTTAAATCCTAGTGTGTTATATATCCATTTCGCCATCTATAACTACTCTTTGCCGATACAAGCATTTGACTCGAACAAACACACAAATATATCTTTTAATGAATTGTTATTCTCATGTTTACATTTCTTTTGGCGTGTGTAATCCTCCCTACACTTATCCTTTATATAAAATACCTTTATATGCAATTAAGGCGAAGTTAAAAACAAAATAAAGCATTTTTACAAATTTAAACATGAGAATAAACAATTAACAAAAGATATATGACACTAACAAGCAAACAATTAAGCATGGGTTGCCTCGCATTTTCTTTATTTAAGAGTCTTGTAGCTAGACTCGTGGCAGTATCCCTCATGTTGTCTCGTTTTGCATTCTCAATGAGAATTCTATCATATTGACAAAATTTTCATCGACTTTATATCTAGGCAGGGTCACAATCCTTATAATAAAGCCTCCTTCTTTCCACATAAATTTATAACCTTTTTCAACATCGTCCTTGCTTTTGTCCTCAAAAGCTTTGATGTTGTCTCGTTCAAAAATGGGTAGATGGCCATATTCATTTGTTTTCCAAGGCATCCTATAAGTGATTTCATCGGTTCCTTCCTTAAAACTAACCATTCCATCATACTTGTTATGGCTCATTTTGGATGTTTCAACAAATGGTTTCCCTAGCACTACTTGGGATAAGCTATAGTCAATGACGCATCCTACATCTTCTAGGACTACAAAATCAACTAGTTAGGTGAAATTTCCTATAAAGACATGAACATCCTTGACTCTTCCCACAAAGTTTCAAACTCCACCTGGATACTTAGGGTCTCTCCTAATATTAAGTCGCTCATTAATAATGTCATTGTAAACAGCAGATGACATCACATTAATGGGAGATTCCGTATCTATGTAAGCATGGTCGACACTCCTATATCCGATCATACAAGGGATTTTTAAGTTCTAAGGATTTCCTCTCCTAATCTTTGGGCATTTCCTAATGAGATTATCGATTATGTATTGATGGTAGGCAACCTCTTCCTTAGTGGGGTAAAGATTAAAATAAGCACTATCCTCCTCATTCACATTGATTTTAGAACGAGTTGAAGTAGGTTGAAAAATTTGGATCAAGCGTTATGTATTTGTTTAGTGGTAAAGTGTTGTGTGGTGGTTTGTCACCTTTCATGATGAAAATTGATGGGATTACGAACAAAGGTCACGAAGAAGGGGGATAGACTACGAGAAGGCTAAAAATAAGAAAAATTTACTTGATAGGAATCAAGCAAAGAAACCTAAATGAGGTGGACTACTAACTAGCTATTCTATTCCCCGGCAGCGGCGCCAAAAACTTGATAACGCTACACGTGTCGTTCGGTCAAAGGAACTTTCTTTTTGTCGAGCAAGTTTTATATGAACCTAATCGTTGTAGTGTAGTATTAGGGTAAGCCGGGTATTGATATATCGTTCTCTATGGAATAGGAATGCTAGTGAGAAGTTACTATGCTAAGGTTGGGGTTGAGGAAGATTATTTTTTTATCTTTTTATGTTTTTGGGCTATTGGTGGTTGAATTGTCCGTCCTTATTCTTAGTTGCGTTGTGTGTCTAAAGTTGTAGGGTATCGTTTATCCTAACTCTTTGAAGTTACCAAAGAGTCTAGTCTACAAAATACCACTAGGGATCATAAACTCTTACTCTAGAGGTATTCGATTCTTGGACTAAGGAGATATATATGTTATACATTCCAACAACAACATTCCAACAATATTTCAATAACATTCCATCAATATTCCTTCCAATATCTGTGAGATCTCGGTGGGGCCCCATGCGACTCTAGCAGGAACCATCGCTATCATAAAAACCAAGAACAATGCTACCTTGGTCTAGGTGGGATACGGATGTCTATTTTAGCTAGGTACCACGTTGTAGCAAAGGATTGCTACCTAGTCTAATTCAACATCATGGCATATAAAATATCCATTTTGCTAGGTACCAGCGATATAGCAATCTTAAAAGATTTCTATCCTAGTCTAAGTCAATATCTTTCGCATATCTAACCTTACCTAGTCGGCGCTTTAGCAATTCAAAGAGTAGTGGCAGGTCCAAGAAATAGTTTGCAATTCGCATTTACTTTCAATAAATACATAAAGCTTTCAATCAACAATTCAAATATTCCAACCAACGGTCATTACGAAATGACATTTCACATATCCAAATTTTACAATCATTAAGTTTAGTTAAAGCGAGCATGTATTCTCCTCGAAATAGTTATAAAACCTTGAAAATATGGGTTATGAACTCACTTAAGCCACAACAATGCACTATTCACAACAACATGGTGACATCTGAGCAAAATCACCACGGCATCAAGAAGAAAGGTACGGCAGTGCGATAGAACGAAATGGGCAACCTAATACGTATATGATTTTCTCAAAATACGGCTCATACGATACGAAGTCGATAGAAGATAACGATGTCGCAGATTTTCATGGATTATTCATATCATTACTTTCAAAGTCCATTATCAATCTCAAATATTTTAATTTCAACGTTTCATGTGGTGGTAAGAAACATAGACTAAAACATATAAATTACGCAAAGAGGAAAGGCGTCAACAAAGAAATACCTACAATACTCAAGCAAGCAAAAGAAACTAAGAAATGACGAAAACTATCTATGTAATATAATTAGGCCAATTGGTAAGTTTGGGAGAATTTTCCCATAATCCCAAATAGTTTGGAAAGGTTGATTTATGTTTATAAAATATAAGTTTAAGTTTTAATTAATAAAGAATTGAAATTTAATTAAACCATATTCTTAGGTAATTGATAGGTTAACTTTTCGTTATTAGTTCAATAATTGTCAATTGAATATTTAAATCCGTTACGAATCAAATATATTAAATGCGTATAGAGTCTAATATATTGTATCCGTCTCTAGTCCGAAATGTTGAATTTGTCCAATGTCTATTAATAACGATCCATTAGCTCTAACATATCAAATCCGATTAAGTATCCGTTTTATCCAAATTCAAGTCCCAATCTAAATTTCCGAAAACGTACCAATATAAAAAGTAACAAATAAATATAGCTAGTCAAGTATTTCAACATTAATTACAAGTTAATACATATATTAAATAAACTAAATATGTCCAATAACGACCAAGTACGCAATTTGTATATTGAACTCCATTACTTGTTCCATATTGTCCAATATCAATTATCAATCCCAAGATACAACCCAAAACTTACCACTTATTACTAATTATTGCTAATATTGCTAACTTGAGTTTTAACACTTATTATCAAGTTTTAACACTTATCACCAAGTTTTAACACTTATTACCAATATTGTCAAGGTCAAGTTTTTGATTAATTCAAGTTTTTAACACCTATTACTAATATTGTTAATATTCAGTTTTATTTAAAACCCAATTACAATAATAGATCACAACCAACCTGGAACCACACGGGTCGTAACTATTAGGAATTAGAAAATTCAGTCGTTAAAGCGTCGGTCACCTCAAGTATATGTATTCGTTAGAAAGCTCGTAGTGGTAGTCAAGTTATGTTAGCAAGTAGTTTGTTATGTAACACCGTGGAGAGGACGGGTCTTTACCAGCTGTATGCACGATCCATGACCCGTAGGTGGTGTTTATTTGTAGAACACTATAAATACCCTCTACCTCCCAAGGTAAAGGGTTGGAGCTTCAATACCATTTTTCTTTGTTTCACATAGTTCCCAACTCTCTTCTCTTTCTCTCTCTAGAACTTTCTCTCTCTAAACATACTTGAACGCCCCATGTGATTATGGTTTAGTGTGTTTGTGAAATCCTATAACTTACAATTGGTATAAAAAGCCATGGTTTGATCACTCATCTTTCATGCTCTTTGTTTTGGTGGATTTCATAAGGTTTTTTAGGGTATTAAGTGTTTAGGAGAGTTTGAATCATTTGGACAAATTCTAGTGTTAAAGTTTGAATTTTGCTTGTACTTTTATGTTTAGGATCATCATATGTGTTTATGTTCTGAATTGGAAGGATTAAATCATTGTGGTTTGGTTGTTTTTGATTGATAAAGTGGTTATTGTATTTGTTATTACAAAGCGAGTTGAGCCTCGGACTTTTGTTTCTTAGAAGTGAGTTAACCCGTTCTTGGATCGAGTTAGTATATGCGACTTGGCTATTTAGCGAGTTGACTTTTCTGTGACTTGGGTTCTAAGCGAGTTGTTTCTTTAGCGACTTGGGTTCTAAGCGAGTTGTTTCTTTAGCGACTTGAGTTCTAAAGCGACTTGGCTATTAAGCGAGTTGTATAGCTAGCGAGTTAGCTTAGCGACTTGGTGGTTAAGCGAGTTGTGTCTGCTTTGCGACTTGCTATTAGCGAGTTGTCTCTATATGCGACTTGGCTATTAGCGAGTTGATTTCTTAGCGACTTGTTTCTTTAGCGAGTTAGTTGTTTGCGAGTTGATAACTAAGCGAGTTGATTGTTTAGCTACTTGTCTATTAAGTCTTGCTACTTCTTAGTGCTACATTAAATGCAGTTGTTCTTTTGGTTTAGTAAAATCCCATGAAAGAATCAATTTCCAGTTTAATCAAAGAATAGTAAAATCCGTAGAACTTGTAATCATGGCAAACATCGTTCCAACTATTGTTTCTTACATTTCGAGGATGTTCAAGCGGTGGCTCAGATACTCGTCCACCCATGCTTGAGCCAGGCAAACTACGACTCTTGGGCATGATGAGATCGAGGCTGTATTGTCTTGGAAAGGAAAATGGGTCAACATTCTCAAATCCATTGATGAAGGACCTTATCAGTTGAGACTACTAGAGACTTAATTGATACATTGCAGATGGAACAATGATCTATGGAATAGAGCGACCAAGGCGTATGATGAGCTCAATGATAAGGAGAAAAGAGATTCGATCTTGATATCGGGCTTCAACATTATACTTCAAGGTCTTCCAAAAGATATCTACAAGCTTATCAATCACAACACGAAGCCAAGGCGGATGGGATAATGTCAAGATGCTCCTCTCGGGTTGAATTAACTATTGAAGACAGAGAATCACAACTGTATGATGAATTTGAACACTTCAAGATGAAACCAGGATGAGAGTGTCTCTGAGTACTCGTAAGATTCCATAAGCTGTGAATGACATGAGGAACATCAAAATGACCATGCCAAACATTAATTTGAACTCAAAATTTGTGAACAACATGAATCTGAATGGCACAAGTTTGTCACCTCTGAAACTAACCAAAGGAATGAAGAATACAAACTATGAACCACCCTATGCATTCCTTCTTGAATGAGAGACATGCTATGTTTGAAAAAGGATTCTTGATCAATTCAAAACCAATCGGGAGAGACAAGCTCATCAAATGATTCAAGTGCTTTCTACAAATATTGGAATTACCACCAAAGCTTCTCAAGTTATACCCATGGGTAATGGTAATCACAAACTCATTCACGATCCAATGTTCAAACAAGGCGATCTTGATGCAGCGTGGAAACTTCATTAATCAGCGGCTCTCATGATTAGTCAAAACATGAACTCTCTCAGCAACAATAACCTCGACAGACATCCAATCCATACAATCAAGCTACCGTCGAGATGGGAGATGGGAAGGTTGTGGTGCAACCAGTTCAAGAAAGCGAGTATGAGCAGGGAAAAGGTGGAGTTGGTAGAGGATATGTAACCAATCGAGAATCGTGGAAGGAATCAAAATCAAGGACAAGCAAAGCCGATCAAGTGCTACAAGCGGAGGTGAGGACATATTGCAAGGGCTGCACATCACCAAGCCCTCGAGAATCTTTGAGTACTTGAGGATAAGATGTTGCTCGTGTAGCTCGGGATAATGGAGCGACTTTGGATGAAGAGAGTTATTGTTTCTTCTTGAAGGAATGCAAAGACATATGTGCGATGTTGATGAGCAATTCGGAAGATAGGTCACAATCATCGAATGCCTTTCAAGTCATCGGCGTGATGCATACGACTACGGCGTCGATGATGAACCTACTGCACAAACAATTTTCATGGCTAGCATTTCTCCAATGGTCTCTACTAAAGCCTCATCATCTAAGCAAGTTGGTCCATCCGAAGAATCAATCATCTCGGAGGTATTAAAACTATCGATGATGTTGATGAGCAAAAGATACATGACAAAGTACAATCAATGAAACTTTTGAGTCGGATATTGAAAATAAGGGTAATATCAATGTTGTCCCATATGATCAATATGTGTAACAAAGTGAAAGTGTTGTACCAAGTGATGCATCTTCTTGATCAATGATGACTATATTTTGATGAATACCTTGCATGTGCTCATGATGATTCATTTATTCTTGAGCTGAATGCCTATAAAGAACAAGTTGCTATTTATGAGCAGTGCTAAGTTTGAGTTAACCACCGTGAGCGAGGAAATGGATGACCAAATGCGTGCAACTATTAGAAAAAGGAAGTTTAGAGAAGAAGTATTAAAGCAGAGTTAAACTCATTACAAGAAAAGCTTTCTAAAAGCTGCTAAGCAAAATTTCAAGAAAATGTTAAAATGCTTAAGCAAGAATTCGGTGCTAAGGAATCAAAACTTTTGAATGATTTTCTAATCTAAAAACCTTGAAAACAAGCTTGAAAATAAGTTGTACGTACAAGGAATACCATTCGGATCGCTTTCGCATGATCACGAACATAGAGTTCTCGTGATAAGCATAGTATCCCATTATAAAGGAATCCGACCACGAGTATGGTAAGATAGCAAAGCTGCTCAAAATGTTATCTATGATGGAAATGAAATCCTTAAACCTAGGTAGAAACCTAGTTGCTATTGAGTGCTGACTGGAAGATAAGAAATCGGATGAGGTCACTAGGGAGAAAATGGATAAGAAAATCAACAATCCTACATGTAAAGAGAAAACATAATTATCGGACCCATGACTACAAAAAAGAAAATTGGATTTCCTTGAACATGTTTAAGCCTCAACGTTGTTAACACCGAACAAGTGTTACGGAAAAGGTTTAGATAAGCAAAAGGCGAGAATCTTGTTGTAACAAACCCCCCCTTTAGGAAAATGCCTTGACAAGTGTATCCTCTAATACACCAATGCATCTAGTCCCTAGGACTATTGCCACTAAAAGCAAGACCTTAATGAGTCAATATGTTATCTTTCAATTATTTGTTGATTTGGGAAAACTTGTAAGAAAAGGATCACACCACTGGTATAGCGAAGGAAAGGGGTTTTGAGCAAACTAAAGAATGCTATTTTAGCGAGGTCATGCCTTTCTTTAAACAACTAAAAGATCAATTTGAGAGTCTTAAAAGGGGATGGACTTAGATATTAAAGAAATGGAAAAGGAATTTGAGCGAGAATTAAAATATAATGAGATTGAGAGGAAGAACTTGCATACCTTGAATGAGAATCTTATTTACGAATGTATTGCTCAAGATGTGTTTTACCTTGCTACAAATTGTTCCATTAATGCTTCTCAATTTCATGAATTATCTGTTGCTACGAAAGTCTCCCATGATCGTGTCATTGAGCTTGAAAACAAAACTCATAGCGATAAGGTTTTAAAAGGTACCATTTTGGGTCGTTTAAGTCCTTATTTGATCACTTTGTATCCGTTATTGCTTAATATCATTCCTTTTCACTTTTTAGGTCTCGTGAAGGCAAAATCTTTGGAATGGCACTTATTTGAACGAAAAGGCGCGAATATATGAAGAAAATGGCCAAAGTCAAAATCGAGACACTCATAGTTCTTTGAAAGTATAAAGCGGCGTCGGTGCTATTGGCGGCCGTCGAGGCGATCCGAACCCAAAACTTCGTATTTTCAAGTGGCGGCGTCCGGTTATGGAAGAGTAGGTCGTCGCTACTCGGATGGCCTAGATGCAATCCGACGACGTCGAGCGAAGAGGGCGGCGTCACGGACTTAAGGTGGCGCCGTCGCAAGGTTAACGTGGCCAAGACGAAACCACAATGGCGGCGACACGGCGTCACTAAACATAAGGTAGCGCCGTCGCAATTGTAATCTTATATATAGAATCCGAATTTTCGGTCTTTGTGTGGAGAGTCTTTGGGTAAAACCTAAAACCGAACCTAAGGTGTCTTATACAGTATTTTAGGGTTTTAAACCCTATCTTACATCAAGATAAGTCTTTACTTCATTAATTCAATTATGTCTTTGATTATTTGTGTGTATGCTTGCATGTTCTCCATGTCAAGCTAATTTATTTGTGTGTTTGCTTAGGAAGTATGAAACTTAATTATTGAATATTGATTGGTTGTTTCTTATCTTAGTTGATTAATGATCTAGTAATGCGATAGGTCATTCGTTGTGTACTTAATGCTTGATTCATCTTTGTGAACCTTAGAGTATAATTACCGAGTAATTGTAGGCTAAACCATCAAGCGCCTTAGAGTAGGAGTTTATAATCTCTAGTGGGTTTGTAGACAAGACCCTTTGATAAGTTCGAAGAGTTGGGAGAAACGCATACCCTACAACTTTAGACACACAAGCATGACTAGGAATAAGCGTGACACTCAACCATCAATAGGAGATAATTAAGGAGTAATACAAACTAAGTAAACACATCTTTAAACTATCATACGAGCACACATTAATTAGACATAGACTCCCACAACCTTAGTTTAGATAATTAGATAATAGTAGAGTAATCGGTGAAATACCAACCCCCAAATCCAATACGAGATTAGTACCTTTCCATTTTCATAAAATATAAAAGATAAAAATAATCTTCCTCAACCTTAACCTTAGCGTAGTAACTCCTACTAGCATTCCTATTCCCCAGAGAGCGATATCAATACCGTGGCTTACCTAATTACTACACTACAACGATTAGGTTCCTTTGCCTAGGGTGTTATAAAACTTGCTCAAGAAAGGAAGTTCCTTTGACCCCGAGCAGCGTGTGGCGTTATCAATAACAATGTGAAAAGTAATCGAGATGATCACGATAAATTGGTAAAACATCTTTCTAAACTAGAAGTTGAACATTTTGATTTGCAACTAAAATATTAACATCTTAAAGAAAATGTTAAAACCTCAAATATCAAGACATCCTCAAATGTTCGAGTTTGATGCGGTTTTCGGATAAACAAGCGTGACGAGCAGATTCAAGCTCATTGTAACACGATTAGAAAGTTGAAACCGAAATCTCTCAATTAAAGGGTGAAAAGAACAATGTGATTTGGCTCCCAAATGCCTCCTCCTTTAGATTCTCAGTATTCTCAAACTTTTCATCTTCAAAATCTAGTTAATGCTTTACAAAAGAAAGCGAAAGTTTTCTAGAAGAAAATGAAAAGTTAAGCGACACTTTAAAGAGTTATATGATTCAATGAAAGTCACTCGTGACAAAACAACGAAAAAATAACATCTTTACAAAAGAAATTGAGAATCGAGAGTCGGGAGAAAGGAAGCGCCACTAGTTTTTAATGAGAATGTTGCATCAAAGTCATCCTCGGATTGCAAATATATTGTGACTATTAAATACATTCCTCCTCATCTTAGGAATAATGAACACGTGTTTCATAACTATTGTGCTCACCTTAAGGATAGAGTTAAGCCTCTTGGCGGTGAAATTAGGTTTGCGTGCATTCAAGCCAAGCGATCTCAAGCTGCTAGAATGCTTAATAGCAACATGTCCTAAATCCTTAGGTGCAAAAGGAAAAGTTTGTGATGCCTTGTTCTATGCCTAGTGCCAAGCATACAAACCATTCTATGCCCGGTTTAAGAAAGTGAACACTAAGGTTCCTTCAAGTAGTTGAGATCCCTGCACTTCTAGTTCACGAATGCAAAAGTAGCAAAACCAACTAATGTTCTAATTCCTCTACGGGGAGTAAGTGACACCAAAGCAAGCGGGTCAAAGCCTCGAGGCAACACAAAGAATGATAGGACCTTGCATGCTAGGAATGCTCGGTGGAAGAAAGTAGAAGATCACCTTAGGGAGGATTTGAATAAGGCGAATCATGTTGATTCTAGTATTTGCTATAAGCGTCTTGTAATTAATTGATTACGCTACTATCTCGCAAACCATGTCTCGATGATTGCTTGAATTACATTACTAATCATGAATGTGGTGTGAATGATTTGATTAATCTTGTTAAATGCTCTGTTAAAATTGTTTATGCAAAAATCAAGCTAAGAAGGCTAAAAGGCAAAGGCGAAAGAAAGTTAGAAAACGATTGGAAACCCGGGAAGAATATTTAGTAAAATAGGTTATCAATGGATACCTTCCGCCATAAGGCTAATGAGTTCATACCTAAATTTTCTAAGCGGTGCCCACTAGTAAATGGATGCCCTCTTGGTAGAACTATTCCGCTTAAGAAGTGAACATACTTTGAATAGGTCAAATATGAACACTAGCTTTGCATCTATTTCGATGATTCCATTGTTTCTACTTACGATGTGGGTGTTCCAATTCTTGTTACTAACCAAGTGGAACCCATTATTGCATGGGGTTCCCAATTATCCGATTATCCATTTTGTTTGTGTTCAGCTGCGGATCGTTCAAATCGTTATGTGGTACACGGACTCGGTTGTTCCAAGCATATATTTGGAGACCGGTCACGGATCATGAACCGTGAGTAAATTCATCGGGACCATTAGATTGGGAACTATCATTTGGTGCTATTATGGGTTATGGAGATTATGTTCTCGGTGATAGTGTTATCTCCGGAGTATATTACGTAGAAGGTCTTGGTCATAACTTATTTTACGCCGATTGATTACGTGATTACGATCTAGAAGTGGCCTTGAGCTATACTTGTTCGTTAGAGAACTTGATGGTAAAGAGCTTTTAAGAGGAACACGTGGTTCAAATCTATACACCATCTCTATAGAAGATATGATGAAGTCTTCTCCAATTTGCTTGTTGTCAAAGGCTTGAAAACAAAGTCATGGTTTGGCATCGTCGTCTCAATCACTTGAACTTCGGCACCATCAATGATCTCTCTAGAAAGGACTTAGTTGTAGGTTTACCTAGACTAAAGTATGAAAAGGATCATCTTTGTTCAGCATGCCAATTAGGAAAAAGCAAGAAATATGCCCACAAACCCAAACCTACAAACTCGATTCTGAAGTTCTTCATACAATTCACATGGATTTATGTAGACCCATGAGAGTCGAGAATATCTTTGGGAAGAAATATGTGCTAGTCGTGGTTGATGATTACTCTCGGTTCACAGGGTTAAGTTCTTAAGGACAAAGGATGAAACTCGGATATCATCATCAAACTTATCAAAGCAAAGCGGGTTTGACTTAACAAAACCATCAGAATCATCCGAACCGACAATGGGCGGGTTTGTTAATAAACAACTTAGTGAGTTTTATGAAAGTATTGGAATCGGTCATCAAAAAGTGTTCCACGAACTCCACATGAGCGGTGTAGTTGAAAGCGAAATTGAACTCTTGTGGAAGCCGCAAGAACAATGCTAATTTACTCAAAGGTTCCAATGTTTCTATGGGGTGAAGCCATTGCCACTGCATGCTACACACAAAATCGATCCTAATTCACTGCTTGCTCATGGAAAAACTCCATATGAACTTGTCAACAATAGAAAACCTAATCTCTCATTCCTTCGTGTGTTTGGTGCATTGTGCTATCCAACTAATGAGGGCCAAGACTTAGGCAAGCTTAAAGCTAAAGCGGACATTGGAGTATTTGTAGGATATGCACCAAGCGAAAAAGGTTCTTGAATCTACAACAAGAGAACCCAAAATATCATGGAAACAATTCACGTTTTGTTTGATGGTGACGGTCAAATGGCTCCGAGGATAATTTAGTTACGGACCGCATTTCAACCTTTAACAAGTAGTCCCATCGGTTCTACTCTTGTTTCTAATCCTCACTGACAACTCCTTATGTACCTCCTTGAGAGGATGATTTGAAGAAATTATTTGATCCAATGTTTGATGAACACTATGAACCAAGTGTTAATGATATATCGGTTCCATCAGCAGAGTGCCTCTATCACATCAATGAAGTTAACCCCCGGTTTCAATGTCATTAAGTCGAAGCGCTGCTGCTGATCACTCCGTCTCATCAACAAATCATCAATCATCAGTGTAAAAATGGAAATGTTCTTTGTCGTTACAAATGATGAAAACCCTTTTGCTCCTCCGGAAGATGAACCCTTTGAGAACATATTTGCTCTGAATCATCATCGGAACCATCATCATCGGAGATATAGACTCTGCTACTTGGTTCCTCAACAACAACCACATGAACATCTTAAGAAAGCGGACACATGATCATCCATTGGACAACATCATTGGAAACCCTCTCGTCCGGTATCAACACGGAAACAACTTGCAACCGATGCCTTATGGTGCTTCTTCAACTCCATACTCTCTAAGGTCGAACCAAAGATGTTAAAGCGCCATGAATGAAGACAATTTGGTTTAATGCCATGCAAGAAGAAATTCATGAGTTTGATCGACTTGATGTATGGGAATTAGTACTGCTCCAGTTGTGCAATGATCATTTCTCTAAATTGGATCTTCAAAGTGAAGCTTGATGAGCATGGCGATGTATTAAAGAACAAGGCTAGGTTGGTTGCAAAGGATACCGTCGGGAGGAGGGTATTGACTTTGAAGAATCATTTGCTCCAGTTGCTCGTGTCGAGGCGATCGAGAATCTTCTTGGCTAATCTTGCAAGTAAGAACATGGTAGTCTATCGGATGGATGTAAAGGCGGCGTTTCTTGCGGAGATCTTAAAGAAGTCGTTCGTCGACCGACTGAAGGCTTTGTGAATCGAGCATCCTACTCGCGTCTATCGTTTAAAGAAGGCTCTATACGGTCTTAAGCAAGCTCCAAGGGCATGGTAAGATCGCTATTAATGTTTCTTCTATCTCTGGATTCAAACAAAGGCGGTTGATCCGACATTGTTCCCAGAAGTCGGCAAACATTTAATTCACGTTCAAATATATGTTGATGATATCATCTTTGCCTCAATTGACCCCGATAGGTGTGACCATTTTCAAATGAAATGGGTTCAAAATTTCAAATGTCAATGATGGGACAAATGTCATTTTCTTGGGATTACAAATTTCACAAAGTCCGGAGGCATTTTTATAAATCAATCTAAATATGCAAATGAGATTTTAAAGAAATTTGGATTTGATTCTAGTGACCTGTTGACACTCCATGATTGAGCGTACTAAAGCGGATGAGGACCACTCGGGGATCATGGTTGACCAAGCGAAATATCGTAGTATGATTGGATCACGATGTACCTCTCGGCCGATGGACACGATATTCATTATTTGTATGCATGTGTGCTAGATACCGAGCTAAGCCTACCAAAAGCACCTTGAAGCGGTTAAGCGGGTCTTCGGTATCTCAAGGAACCATCAATATGGGACTTTGGTACAGAAGGACACCGGTATGTCACTAACGACCTATCACGAGATGTTGATCATGCGGGATGTCAAGATACTCGTCGAAGTGCGTCGGAGGTGCTCGGTTTTTAGGTGATAAGCTTGTGAGCTCGTCTTGAGAGAAGCAAACAGTACTTTTATTTCCTCTGAGGCTGAATACATAGCCATGTCATCTTGTTGTGCTCAAATCCTATGGATGAGATCCTAATTATCGACTATGGCTTTGAATTCAACAAAATTCCTATGTCTTGTGATAATAAAAGTGATATTGCTCTCTCATGCAACAACGTACAACACTCAAGAGCAAAGCACATCGACATTGAAATTATTTCATCGGGAACAAGTTGAAAGCGGTGTGGTGGAACTATACTTTGTAAGGTCGAATACCGGTTAGCGAGACATCTTCACCAAAGCTCTTCCTAGAAACGTTTTGAGTTTACCCTTCCGTCTTGGGCTAAAGAGTCTACAACCGGAAACACTCAAGCATCTTCAAGAGGAAGGCGAGGTAAAGGTCCTTACTCATCTATCTCTTGTAAATATCTATTCGAAAAACAAAATAAAAATTACAAAACCTTCAAAACAAATATAAAATATAAAACTTCCAAAATCCATAAAATTTTGAAAATCTTGAAAAATTCCAAAATATTGTCTTTTGTCATGTTTTCCTCGATTCGATAATATCTACGGACTTTGTGTTGATATTCAAAGAATGTCACGGGTCTTTAGATGTTCTTGAATGTACATAGTCAAAAAAAATGAAGCGGAGAAAAATGGTGGTTTATTGTCATTTCGGGCAATAACCCATTTTCAAAGAAAAAACGAGCCATGCCTTATTTTGTTTTCAAATTTCATGCTCGATTCTATAAACAATTACTTACTATCTAATGAAAACTAATTGCTTTGAAAAATAACTCGGACTCTATTATTGAAAATCTTACGGACTTAACATTTGTCTAAAATATCTATCTCTCGATCAACAACTTATGTCATTGATTGAGAGGAGAATGATTTCAATTAAATCAAAGGTTATTTGTCATACAATTGTTTTCAAAGATAATCATGCATGTTTAATCAATGGGTTTAAAGTCTCAAAATCCGATCCTAATCGGTTAAAACGTTTTCATAATCAAGTCACAATTCTCCTAAAAGCTTTCAAAATCAATTAAAATCTACATAGATCACATATTTCAAATGATTTGATAATTGTGATCGGGAGATTTTGTGATTTAAATTAATTTAAGCGATAATTTGATACATGGTTTTATAACGATGTACAAGCTCTCCTCCCGCATGTGCCAAGCGATTTCAAATTTTCCATGCACATGTTGAGGGGAGCATCTATCTTAAACCACAAAGATTTGAAGCGTGATCAAATAATTTCAATGTGAGTTTTTCCTAATATGTGCAAAACATTTTCAAATTTCTATGCACATATTGAGGGGACAACTATTTTGAAAACAACATTCTTTATATAACTACTCTTAGATGCAAGCCAACCCTCGAATATGAAAATTACTTCTATAACAAAATGATGCTTGATGCAAATTTTGAGGGAGCTCGTATTCTAAAAATATCAAAAACAATTCGGTATAAAATGCTATGATAATATATCACAAGTATCGGATTGATTTTCAAATGGTTTTCAATTGGTTCCAATGGCGGATGAGCGATACCAAATAGACCGACCAACTTTACTTTATGCATGGTGATATAAGGGCGATAAGGTTAGGTATTTGTTTCCATGATCCGCGAACCGGAGGGATCTACCGAGGACAATCCACTAGATAGTGTAGAAGTCCTTAGATATGATGAAAAAGGAGAAATGTGAGATATCGGAAGAGTGCGGAATGAGGCGAGCTAATCTTGGAATAAACCCAACAAGGTTCTAGTTATGAAGTCTTGGTAAGCTTGAAGGGTTGAAGAATGAAAAAGAATTGAATGTGAAAGGGTGAAAATAAATAGCCCTCAGATAATTCAACCTTAGAGGCGAATCTAGGGTTCAATTCATATGCTCTTGGTGGTTACTAAGGTAACACTTGGTATTGAAGACAAGGCGTCATGGACCCGATGATGCCTTTGCTACATCTTCCCAAACTACTCAAGTTTCTATTAAAAGGACTTGTTTCATTCTCATGGGGAACCGACATTATCTATCGACTTTCTCTTAGAGTTTGTTGATATTGAAGAAGGAGACCCTCTCCTAGTCTCGGCATAGGATCCAAATATGCACAATTGAGTCTAGAGCAAGGAGATCATCAATAATCTCATTAGGACACTTTCAATGAAGACTCTTTGTTTCACACAATGTGGAAAGAGATTATATCTTGAGTCGTCGCATTATCCTTGTGGTATTGCGGAACATCGAGTGATATGTATACATATTCACAATGAAGATGGAAAGCCTTACGGAGCCAACATCAAACAAGCTCACGGTGGGTGGCATGTGAGATCTATCAATAGATCAACCATGTGACAAGCGAGCAGAAACAATGGGGCGATTCAATCTTTTGAATCAATCCTGGTTCAGGTTATGGATTGACGGATAACTTTGAAAAACCGGTCGTTGTACTTAAAAACCTTTTTCTATAGCACATCGACTGTGTACTAATATTTCAATATAAAAGGTGTTTATGATTGATAAATGATATTCATTAAAACCTTCGTTGTATTGCAAAAACAATTTCTATTGAGCAATACACGATTTTTTTTTTGTCAAATCTCTTTTCATCAATCAGTGAATTTCAATTATTGGTTCACTCACTCCGTGTTGTCTTCTTTGAGGCGTTCGGTTTGAGAACGACTAGGCATTGCGAAACCTGTCAAGGAAATTCTTGAATTATACGATCATAGGCAATACTTGTCTTGATCAATGGGGCACCGTGGGTCGTGTACCTCGATTCAACGAAGTGTTCAAAGACACTTTCGTGCACTTTTTGCTAGCATTGTATGCGCATGCGCCCGACGTTTGTGGTGATCGAGAATGATGCGGTCAATCCACGACCGCATGCTCACATTACACATTCCTCTCTAAAGATATTGTTGGACCTTACTTTTATCAACCTTATCACAAACCACTTAACGAACACAAGTATCACCACGTGAAACCACGCTACGCGTAGAACACGTTCAACATAAACACAAGCGTTAAGCTTAGAAGAAAGAAATAAAGATGAGAAAGATGGTGACTTGAAGATGTAAACCGTGTATGTATGAAGAAAGATGAAAAAAATAAGTTGTATATTCCAAAGAAAACACACACGCGCTCAGCACACCCTCAAATGAGACTTTGAGGGGTTTATATAATACAAGTAACATGATGCCTAAAAGGCTTTCTATGGGCTTCATGGGTTGGACATGGGTTGGATTGGATAAAGGCAACCTTAACATAACTAGTACCCATTTAGCTTAGACCAATCCACGAGCCGTTGACTATTCTGTACGATATCTAACACACGTTACAAAGTTCCTAAATGTGAATGACCATCACTTCTAATAAAAACTCTTAAGGCTAACAATCTCCCCCTAAGGGGTGGTCATTCAAATGATGCTCCACTTGATTAGGTCTTTACTTTTCTCGAGCTTGAACATTGTGTGTAGATATAGAATAGTCTTAATTCTTTGTTCCTTCATGCTTTGTGATCGGTTAATGGTGTTGTCTGCCGTTGTCAACTTCGTTGGTTAGGTATCTCCATGCCTTTCTCCACCATGCTCACACTTCTATTTGTCTTTTGGTTACCAATGATGTAGTTCTCGAGTCTTTAAACTTTGTTGATTCTTTGACATTGACGAAGAATCATCTTTAACTTCTGTTGCCTTTGATTTTGATGAGAACTTTCATGTGTTGTTGGTATGAGCATGTGGAGAGTGCGCGATCAATCCGCTCTGGAGCTTCCATAAGAAGAAAACATAAAACAGGTTAGTAATAAGCGGTTTAAGCACTTCAAGTTTGAATTTCGAGGGTGTTATGACATAGTGTGAAACACGTCTCTAATTCTTACAAAGCGGTTTACGAGCTGAGTCCCACAAGTGAGATAATGCGATGTGCGAAATACACCTCTGATTCGGATGAGTCATTGAGGTACACCCAAGCATCACCCATGTTGTCCGTTTGAGACACACTAAGCGTAATCCATGGGGAGTTACGAAGAGACCTTTGTCGGTGTTTGATGTTGACCACGGCGGGAGTTTCCATTCAATCACGAGGATCACAATTGTGAAACCTCTCATAAATGTTACGGCAGTTGTTAAGATTTGCGTAGGACTCTGTAATATATCACTTGTGTCCTTATTGATGAACAACAAGCGATGTCATGTCAAGTGTTCCTATGAGATCTTTTGATGAATCTCGTGGCTCTAGACTCAATTAGTGCATTTGGTTTTCTGAGTGGAGACTAGGGAGAGGTCTCCTTCTTCAATATCAACGATCTCTAAGAGCAGTCGATAGATTATGTAGGGTTCGGTGAGAATGAAACAAATCCTTTTAAGAAGAATTGAGTGGCTAGAAGGTTTAGTGCGGTGCGTCCTTTGGGTCCATAGCGTCTTTGTCTTCAATACCGGTTTCATCTAGTGACAACCGATGGCGAGATGAATTGAACCGGTTTACGCCCTAAGGTTGAGTATGGAGGGCTATTTCTTTTCACCCTTTCTTTTACTTTTCTTTTAATTCTTCAACCCTTCTTTCTCCTTTCTCACATTACTCCTTTTTCAATCATTCCTAAGGACTTCTAATACTAACTATTTGTGATGTCCTTGGGTAGATCCCTCCGACTCTGGCGGATCATAGAACGGTTACCTATCCTTAGTCACCTTATAACTCCATGACTGTCCTATTGTTGCCATAAAACCATTTTTCTTGAAAATCTATCAAAGTGTTTATGATAAAAATATTTTGGAATATTTGAGAGTTTTATATTTTCAGAAACACTCCCCCTTCTCATGTGCTTATAAGTTTTGACTGAAATTTGCACATAGAGGGTAGAGTTTGCACTTTTTGAATTGATCGACTTTAAATGAGCTAGACCGATTCAAGACACGTTTACATCACTAGAGAACTAGCTTGGAATTATTACCCATCCTGGTCAAGTTCATAGAAAGTTTCTCGAGATGGTACATTATTCCTCGTAAATTCATTGGTTTCAAGCGAGTCGAGCTCATTTTAGATTCAAACAACGATCATTAAACTTTTGATCACATTTTAATCACGTCTCCTCCCCTCGAAAATAGCATAATCGTGATATTTTTATATCAACAGATTAAACAACATTTTAGAATATTTTGGGAGACAAAGCGAATTTGATTTAAGCATGAATTTGGAACATTTTAGTTTTATACTCCCCTTTAATAAAGCATAATTAATTAAAGTGTTTTAGAGGAGTTATCTTGAGCACAAAATATTTTGAAAGATTTTGAAAATCTTTTGAACAATCTTGAAAAGGTGCTCAAGATGATGATGATTCGCACCATTTTTAAATGTAGTGCCTTTGAAGCGTACACTTGTGATTTTCATTAAAAACACGAGTTTTGATTTGAAAAAATAATCAAAAGTCATCATTTGGTCCGGGTTTCGTCTTGATGTATCTGAAAGCCATTTTGAAAAATTTTGAGAAGCGACATGTTTTAGAAAACATTTAAAGAACTCCCGCTCAAGCATCTGTACATGCCCGTATCATTGTTGAATGACATTTCTATAAGCGTACATAATATCGATTATACAAGAGACATGTCGTGAGAAGAATATTTTGGATTTATGATTTTCTATTGTTTTGTATTTTTGAAAGTTTTATATTTTTATATTTTGCTTTTGTTGGTTTTCAAATTTTGTATTTTGTTTTCAAAAATATTTACTGATGACTTTGGAAAATCATTTTCAAGAAGATTCAAGAAGGCGTTCTAACTCCTCGGGGTTAGGCTTCGCATTCAATTCATCGAACTAAATCGTCAAACCTTTCTTTTGGAAGGGCTTTAGTAAATATATCGGCGAGTTGGTAATCTGTCTTCACGAAAAATAATTCAACATACCTTCTTCCACATGTTCTTTTATATATGAAGTGATAGCGGACTACGATATGCTTAGTCTTTGAGTGATGAGCAGGTTGCATGATATGGCTATGGCACTTTTCGAGTCACAATACAAGGTATTTTATCGAAAGTAAAACCATAATCTGTGAGTTGTGTTCTCATCCATAGAGCTTGAGCACAACACATGAGATAGAGATACATACTCGACTTGTGGTTGAAAGTGCTGATGCAATCTTGTTTCTTTGAAGACCGGTGACTAATTTTTCACCCAAAATTGTGCTCCTCGATGTACTTTTTCGTAACTTGATCACTGCGTGGTCCGCATCGAAAAGGCAATTAGATCAAATCCAGTTCCTTGGATACCAAAGACCCTTGTGAATGGATGTCTTGGTCGAAAGATCCTTTTAACCTCTTTGAGGTGCGATTCGATGAGCTTTGCACGAAACCGTGCTAATAAGCAAGCGACAAAATGAATATCGAATTCGACTAGCGGTGAGGTACATGAGAGAACCAATCATGCTCCGATTTTCTTGGATCAATAGGTTTCCCAAATAAATCGGCTCAATTTTTGGTGAAGTTACCATTGGTGTTCGACCGAGTCACAATTATCCATACCATGATTTTCAAAATCTAAGTTGTATATTTAGCTTTATTTATAAAAATTCCACGAGGGGTGATGTATTTGTAAACCAAGAAAATTTTAGTTCCCCATCATGGACATTTCAAATTTGCTTTTCATGAGATTTTCAAAGTGTTTTGAAAGATTCGGATTAGTGGACCCAAAGATGATGTCGTCCACATAAATCGAACAATCAAAATGTCGTTTTGCATTTTGTGTAAACAAGGTAGGATCAATTGTTCCTTTGGTGAAATTGTTTTGGATAAGGAAGAGGACGATTCGTCATACCACGCTCTCGAGCTTGTTTCAATCCATATGTTGCCTTTTGAGTTTGTAGGCGTGAGTCGGATGTTCCAAGTCGATGAATCCTTCTTGCGACTCACGTACACTTCTTCTTTCGAGTTCCATTCAAAACGCGGTCTTAATGTCCATCGATAAACCGTGATGTTTTTGTGGCTGCATAGGCTAAGAATATCTGTCGCTTCAAGTCTAGCTAACGCCGCGAATGATTCTTCAAAGTCTATCCCTTCCTCTTGTATCGTATCCTTTGGCCACAAGGCGAGCTTTGTTGCAATTACGATCATCTCTTCATCCCTTTTGTTTTCCGAACCATTTGAGATCAATGGCGCGAATGTCAATTGGTCTTGGAACCATTCCTAAGAGTCATGAAGGCGTATTGGAGAAGTTCCTCTGCATCGCTTCTATCCATGCGGGTTACGCCATTGCCTCATGAATGTTCTTTGGCTCTATATTGCTAATTGAGCAAGGTAAATGCACAAGTCGCAATTGGTACGCAAGTTGGCGTCTCGTCTGAATTGGCCGTGAAGGTTCACCAATAACTTGTTCAATTGGGTGGTCTTTTTCCACTTGAGTAGAAGGATATTGTTTGTTATCGTGTGCGAGTTAGATGGTCCTCTTAAGCATGAGGATGATTCGGTGATTACATAGCAAGCGGGTTTTCAAATAAGTCTTCATCTAACGTTGCATCGTTACGGTGTTGGTTTGCTCATCAGCTGCTTTGGTAGAGCGGGTGCAAGAACTTGAGTAGATGTAGATGATGTAGATGGAGTTGGTGCATTGGTTTCAACCATTGTAGATGCATCTTTTGTTGGTGGTGGAGGATGATTTTGAGCGGGTGCGTGGAATGATGATTTGATGCATTTGTCGAAGTTCCACCATAGTATTCATCGAACATTAACTCGAAGAAATTCTCCCATTCTTGTTCTTTAGGATTGTCAAACTAAGTTGATTGCGCTCTTTGAGTGCGAGTCACGGCGATGTGTCCGAAGTCTGCGGGTTTAGTGCGGGTTCTAGAGCAAGTCTCTCGAAGCCATTTTGAAAGTTCATCAAATTTTACATTCATCGTCTCCATGATCCTCCTAGTTCTTACATTATACACCACGAATGCCCTCGAGTTATCGAATATCAATGAAGATTCCAATATCACCTTTAGCTTTCAATTTACCTAGATCTTTTTTTCGTTTGTCGGATAGCACAAAGCGCCAAACACGTGAAAGTAAGAGATGTCGGGTTTTACATTGTTCACTATTTCATATGGGGTTTTATTGAATCTTGGATGGATTAGGGATCGGTTACGAGTGAAACAAGCGATGTATGACATCGACCCAAAGAAACAACGGTGCACTAGAATAAATTAGCATTGTGCGGCGGCTTCCACAAGAGTACGATTTCTTCTTTTAACTACCCCATTCGCTATGGAGTTCTAACAAGCGATGTCGATGTGTGATTCCAACATCTTCAAAATAAGTTCTTAACTCACGATTAGTGAATTACGTGCGTTATGCATTCTTACAACCCTGCGGGTTTGAAGAAGTACTTGAATACGCTTGAAGGTGATGATGATGCCTAGTGCTTCGTCTTTTGATCTTAGAAACCTAACCCATGTATATCTCGAATAATCATCGGCGATAACAAGGATATACTTTTTCCCATTAATGCTTTCAACTCTCATTGGGCCACATAAGTCCATGTGCAACATATGTAACTTTTCTTCCGAACTAGGTACCGTTTAGGTTTATATGATGCTCTTTGCTTTTCCTTGTTAGCATGATGGACATAAGTGATCCTTGGTGTATTTGAACTTTAAAAGTTCGTTGGCGATGTTGTCTTTGGCAAGATTGTTGATGGTGTCAAAATTGAGATGGGATAACCTTCTATGCCACAACCAAGGCGTGTTCGGATGCTCGTGTCATAAGACATATTGGTGATGAAGAGGCCATTTGATTGATGTTGATAGCATACAAGTTTGTATCATGATTCCCGTTAAAGATCGATTGCCATCCAAGTTTCTATGAAGCAAGCATTTTTCCTAAAGCAACCTCTAAATCGCATCACGAACCGCGTGAAAAAAAATTGTGTCCCGACCCTTGACATAGTAAACCCGAGTGATCAAATAATTTCCAAATGGTAGATCTCCATAACCCATGATAGTTGCTACATGATCATTTCAAACGTCACGGTTCCATGAATTTCTAAATGAAATTGATCGTGACTTGATTCGGTCATGTGCTTGGAGCAACCGAGTCGACGATCTAAAGACATATTTCGATAACACGCCAATCACGAGAAGAAGAAGATTTTGGAAACCTTTTGATTTTGGTTCCTTTGGGTTAGAGGTAAAATCGATCACACTCATAGAAGTTATCTATTGGTAAGACGGGTTTATCACTCATTCTACCATTCGGTGTGAAAGTTCTACCCGTGGGTTTCAAATGTCATTCCTAAAGTAAACATTATGTTCCCTATCGGTAGTGTAAAGCCTAAGTCTAGCAACTAGTCTTCCTATTCGTTTAGCATAAGTTCTTTTGGGAACATTCTTCTTATGAGACTTAACAATCTCATTCTTAGAAACACAATCATCATGAACATTAGTTAAAGATTTCTTGCAAGTTAAACAAAGAGATTCAACACATTCATTAGACTTAGCAAGTTTCATAGGTTCGGTACATTCGGATGAAATGTCTTTCTTATTCAAAAGCGGTAAATTCCTAGGGTGTTCTTCTACTTTCTTCTCTTTATTCAAGCTACTACTCCTAGAGGCATTCGAGACTCTATTGTTCCTTGTATTGCTCTTGGGCTTTAGTCTGCTTGCTCTAGAGGTGCTTTCTAGTCATGTAGAAGGTAAAGCGCACGCATTAGGATTCACATTTTTATGAAGGGAGGTGGTTTCGACTTTCCTAGTCTCTTTAGAGTGCTTTTCTAAACTTATGGCATTAGTTCCATCTGTTTTAGATGTGGGGCGGAACACATTAGTGGTACTCATCTTAAAAGGCCGGTGCTAAAACTTTTGGAGGAGGCATAAAGCAGACATTTTGGTTTGAAACGGTTTGGGATCATTGCTTTCTCCTCGGTCAATGGTTTTGTAATCAGTTTCCACTACCTTTCCTTTTGACTTTCGGTGAGCCCTCAAAGATCATTTTCGCTTTCATGTCATTGTAGGCATGCTCATCGACAATTTGTCATATTTGCATTCCTCGGTTTTTCGATCAAGTTGTCTAAAATATGACACATTTTCTTTTTAAGTTTTCAAGAGCTCTTTCATATTTTGAAACAATTTGGAGGTCTCGGTGAGTCTTTCATGATCTTCAACAGAATATGTTTGAAAAATGATGGACATAATATCGATGGTCGAACATCTTGAAGAGAATCATTTAAATTTTCCAAAACTTTGATGTGTTCAACACTTTCATTAGCTTGCTTTACCGGTTTATGGTCCTTGACAAAGTCATTGTTTCTTTCAAAATGCTTGTTCAAAATGAATTACCCTTGCGATGGCATTTATTTGAGGGCAATTTGAGTTCAAAATACTTTTTAATTTCATTATCAAAACTATTAAACGGATGTTTGTTGTAATATTGGTTTTAGTTTTATGATGTCTTGAAGATCCACAATTCTAGTTTTCTCATTTTCTAAAATACTTCTCGCATCACTTGTGTTAAAAGGATTGTTTGAAGACATTTGTTCAATGTTCGAAGAGAATTTGAGACAACAAGCGGTTTTGAAACAGATTTTGAAGCAGTGTTGACTCTTTGTTTGAAACACTTGGTGTGATGGAAAAATTTGACTTTTCTTTTGATTAACAAAAGTAATTCCGTTAATTTTGTTCCATTTGTTATAATCAATTGGTTTGATTTCGGATGTTTTGTTTCATTTTGGATCTACTCTCCTCGGATAGTTCTAACGTTTCAATAGAATCACGAACAATAATGGGTTCATGTAAAACATTTTCATTGTTTAATACATTACGAGATTTACGAGCTTTCTTGAGGAGCGAAGAAGGTCATTACCAAGTGCCATTCTATTATTAGTATGGCGGTTTACTTGATTAGAAAGCATCTTGATTGTTTGAGCGAATGACCCGTTTGAGAAGCAAATTTTCCAAAGATTGGATTTTTCATTTTATCAAGAATTTCATCAAGAAGAGAATCTTCTCATTTTGAAAAATCGATAATCAAGCTGCTTCTTCTCTTTTCAAGATTAGAAAACATTTCTTTTGTTTAGAAAGTTGGTTATTTAAATCGAAATTTCCTTGTTTAAAGATTTAATTTTAAGTTCAAATTCACATCAAGTATGTTATACTTGATTTGCAAAAGATTGTTCTTTAGAAACCAAATTTGATAACCAATTTCTAATTACGATTCTTTGTTTTACGAAATTCAAAGGCTTTTGCGTTCTCTGGTAACTCTCAAGCTCGGTGGTCAATTTAGCATTCGCGGCCTTAACCGCGATTGACCGTTTTAACTTTCTCAATTTCAATGCCACGTTATTGATTAATGATTCAAAATAAGCACGTGTTTCCTCATCGGTCTCGGTATTTTGTGCCCACGGTCTCCACTAGGATCCACATCGGAGTCTCGAGTTGGTATTGCTACAACTCGGATTGTCGGTATGTATCATAAGTAGGTCTTGATGTCACGAGAATCTTGTTAGTCATGAGTAAACACATCAAATATGACATTGTTATAGCATGGATTAGTGATTGGTACCTCGAGATCTGCGTTGGCATCATAGGCGGGAGGTGCGTCGGAATCGATGTCGTACTTAGTCTCACGAAGATTTGCCATGAAGATGCGGTTGCATTGAGTTCCTCGAGGTCTTCAAATCATCCATAATAGCCATGAAGTCATGTTCCTCGGTTTTCGATTGAACTCCAGTTGTTCCTTTTGTACCAACATGATAGCTTTACGAAGATCGCAAGATCCTTCTTTTTCGACTTAGTTGGACAATTCCTTGCCATGTGACCCAATCCTTGACGGTTATAACACGTAACTGATTACACGATTCACATTTCCATAATTCCCAGCGATTGGGCGCAACATTCCATTCGATTACCCACCGCTCTATTCCCAACATTCGACCCATGTGATTACCACGATTGGAACCTTTGATTACCCATACGAAATCCGGTAGCATATCTCGTGGGTTCGCAATAACTCCAACCATTTGTCTTTGATTACCCATGTTCACACCATTTGTGCAATTTGCTGTTGCGGTATTTGATGAGATCCTTTGGTTGTTGTTAGTTGGTGTGGAATAGCGACCTCAGAATACTTTACCCAAGAATGCAAATGCTTGTGACAAAGCTTCTTACGGTTCCATTCAAGATCGGTGATTCCTTGTTCACGAAATCTTGTTGTTCGGTGGATAGTTTTGTTGTTGAGGATGTATTGTTGCAAGTTGTTGTTAGTGGAAGATGATGAAGCTTGTTGTTGTGTATTCACTTTGGGTTTGAGTCTTTGCAATGAGTGCCAATGGATCATGATTCTTTGCTAATCTTTCTTGCGACTTCATTCACTTCATTTTGGTTTTGTTTCAAAAAATCGTTGAGTTGATCAAAGTTCACTTGATGTAAGTCTTTTGTTTGGTTGACAATAGTGACATATCGTCCCCATTCTTACGGTAGATTGTTCAAGAACTTGATGTTGCTCACGATAGTTACGGGTGTCAACTTGTTTACGATCGACTCATTCATTAAAGTGCGAACCTTCCATAGTAGGATTCAATGGATTCTCACGGAGTAGATGTAGCGTTTCCCAAGCGGTTAGCGACTTGTTCTCGTATCTTGTTGACCAATTTCGGTTCCATGACAAATCCGTCTAACATGTTCCCACATATCGAAGCGGTTTCTGGCTGTCTCTGATGACAAAGATGTCTCTTGGTAAACCCGGTTGGACAATATGAATTGCTATGTCATGCTTGACTTGCTTGATCCTCTTGAGTATTCGATTCTTTTGAAGACGAAGAAATGGTGGGACGGGAGGTGTTGCATCGGCATTTCGAGGTCTTGGACTTGTCGAGATATGAAGGGTCCATCACGAATGGATTTGATCATCAATTTTCCATTAGGTTTTGTCTTGATGTAACGAAGCATTCGACTTGTCCATTGAAGATAACCACCTTTTTCCAACATAGGAGGGCGGTTTTGGCACCATTGCATGAATGTTTTGTTGAGTTGCCATTGATGAAGGTATGATATGATAAAGTTGATGTAGGATCGATTCAACGATAAAGGAGTTGTGTTTGATGAAGATTAAGCTCGGTTGTTGTAGTGAAAATTTGCTCTAAAACTTAAAACCTCAATAAATTCATTGGAGCATTTTAGGACTTGAAGGTTTTCGGTCTATTCTCCTCATTCTCACGATCGTTTTGATGGGTAGATCATTGAAAAGCGAGATTCTGGTTCAAAAGTTATAGCCGTTTGAAGTTTTGCTCAAAATCTTACTCGTAAACCGGTTCTAATGCGTGAAATGTATGCTTATCGTGGGATTGCTTATGCGTAGGAGTCCTTATGCGTAAAGAGCTTAGGCGTGGGATTCTTATGCATAAAACTAAGGTTAAGCGTAATTCTTGTCGTAAACTTTAAGCGTGAAGTAAAGTACCTTCACGCGTAAGAGTTAACTTATGCGTGAGTGTTTACTCGTAAGCTTTCGGCTTATCGTAAGAGTTGGTTTAAAACCAAAAATCCTTTACCTTTGTCACGGTAAAAGATATCCTAAAGTCGAAGTGTTCCACACACTTATCAAGTGAGGAAGCATTGAGTCACCATTTTGCACGAAGATTCTTCACCAAAAGTTATGCGTGAAACTTACGCTTAGAATTAGGGTTTTGACTTTTCTTCTGGCGTAAAACTAGGGTTTTGACTTACGCGTAAAAATTTCGATGATTCAACCGATTTCGATGCACAAATAACTTCCAAAACACTCAAATACTAAGATTGTTTTGACCAAAACACCAAAATGCTTTTGTGCTTCTGGCGTAGAAATGAACCACAACCAAAAACTAGTTTAAAACAATGTAAAACACATAAAGCTTCAAACTTTTTCCAAAACTAGAATCTTTAACACTATATAAACCTTAGACCATAAGAATCTTGAAGATTTAAGTGCAAAAATTAAAGTTTTATGCGTGAATCTTTGAGAACGAACACTACGCGCACACTACAACAAAAAAACATCAACCAAAACACTCCTAAACCATTGTTAGGCGATTGACACCAATTTTTGGACCTTACTTTTATCAACCTTATCACAAACCCACTTAACGAACACAAGTATCACCACGTGAAACCACGCTACGCGTAGAACATGTTCAACACAAACACAAACGTTAAGCTTAGAAGAAAGAAATAAAGATGAGAAAGATGGTGACTTGAAGATGTAAACCGTGTATGTATGAAGAGAAAGATGAAAACAATAAGTTGTATATTCCAAAGAAAACACACATACACACACTCAGCACACCCTCAAATGAGACTTTGAGGGGTTTATATAGTACAAGTAACATGATGCCTAAAAGGCTTTCTATGGGCTTCATGGGTTGGACATGGGTTGGATTGGATAAAGGCAAGCTTAACATAACTAGTACCCATTTAGCTTAGACCAATCCACGAGCCGTTGACTATTCTAGCACGATATCTAACACACGTTACAAAGTTCCTAAACATGAATGACCATCACTTCTAATAAAAACTATTAAGGCTAATGAGATATCATGATAAGTGCATTAATGACTACGATATTTTCACTCCATGCTTACCTTTCTGCTGCGCCAATATCATGAATCAGCAGCTTCCTCTACTCGATGAGAATAAATCATGATCCGAATGTGAGCATGTCGGTCCAAATGTCACTACATCACATAATACCAACACCACAAAGGTAGAGTCGAGATCTTTGTTTGATGATAATCTCAATCTTGGCTCAAAACTCATCATCACGTGGATCGGTTAAAGACCTCCACTTGAAAGTATCCAAACATGCGGAACATGAAGAATCAAAGACTACGAGCTCTTGAACAAAGAACTTGATCAAGAATCCTAGAACAATCTAATGTAATATCTGTTTGTATTCATTGTTAATTGAGGTGACCTCCTTGGGGAGATTGTTAGGAATTAGAAAATTCGATCGTTAAAAGTCGGTCACCTCAAGTATATGTATTAGTTAGAAAGCTCATGATCGTAGTCAAGTTATGTTAGCAAGTAGTTTGTTATGTAACATCGTGGAGGACGGACGGGTCTTTACCCTTGTATGCACGATCCACGCCCGTAGGTGGCGTTTAGTTGTAAGACACTATAAATACCCTCTACCTCCTAAGGTAGAGGGTTGGAGTATCAATACCATTTTTCTTTTTTTTTCACATAGTTCCCAACTCTCTTCTCTTTCTCTCTCTAAACATACTTGAACGCCCCATGTGATTATGGTTTAGTGTGCTTGTGAAATCCTATAACTTACAGTAACTGACCCGACTCGACTCAAGTGAGTCGACCCGACTCGACTGAGTCGACCCGACTCGACTGAGTTGACCTGACTCGACTCAACGAGTAAATCCCTAACGAAATAACAACAACAAACAAGCAGACACCCTTTTACTGATTTTCCATTACCACATGATTAAGACCAAACAAAACCCGGCCTGACTCAACTGAGTCGACTCGAATCAGGGTACCGAGTCAGTCGCTAAACCACAGCAACAAACATTCATCACAATGCAAATGATGCACGTATAACGCGTTCGGGGTCAAAGGAACTTCCTTTTCGTCGAGCAAGTTTTTCAACACCCTAGGCAGTGAACCTAATCGTTGTTGTGTAGTATTGGGTAAGCCTCGGGTATTGATATCGTTCTCTAGGGGAATAGGAATGCTAGTGAGAGATGTACTACACTAAGGTTTGAGGTTGAGCAAGATTACTTTTTTATCTTTTTATATTTTTTATAAAGCTAAGGGTAAAATCTCGGGGTTTGGATTTAGGGGGTGGTACTTCTACCGATTACTTCTACTATCTATTTATCTAAACTAATGGGTAGTCTATGTCTATTGATGTGTGCTCGTATGATGATTAAAAATATGTCTACCTAGATACTATTACTCCCTAGTTATCTTTTATTGGTGGTTCAATTGTCACGTCCTTATTCTTAACGCGTTATGTTTTCTAAGGTCGTAGGGTATGCTTTTATCCCTAACTCTTTGAGACTACCTTAAGGTTATTGCCTACGAAATCTCTAGGATTCATAAACTAACTCTAAGGTTATCTTTGGATGTTTAGTCTACAATTCCACTAAGTGACTATAAACTAAGGTTCACAAATATTACTCAAGCATTAAGAACACAACGATGGCCTAATGCACTCCTAAGCCAATTACAATTAAGATAAGAGACAACCAATCAATAACTAATAACTAGATTTCATAGATCTAAGCAAACACACAAGAAATTTAGCCGGGCATGTTAAACATGCAAGCATACACACATACAATCGAAGACATAATAAAATCAATGAAGTAAAATACTTATCTTGATGTAAAATAGGGTATGAGAACCCTAAAATACTGTCCAAACCGGACTACAATCGTTCTAGATTTTTACTCTACAAGTCTACCTCCTAAAATTCTGAAAAATCGATTTCTATATATAGTTTTACAAGCTGACGGCGTCACTAATAGTTTGGCGCCGTCGATCGCCATCATTAGGGTTTCGTCTTGGCCAAGTCATCATTGGGGCGACGTCACGTTGTGGTTGTGGCCGTCGGTCTTGACGATGACATCGTGCGAATCGGATCTATGCCGATCGAGAAGAAAAGTCTTCGTGGCGCCTTACTCTTCAAAAGCGACACCATCGGTGTAAATTAGCAAAAGGCTCTTGAGTCGTCGCAATTTTAATTACATAGAGATGGGCGTAGTCCTCTGTTTGGGGCGCCGTCGGTGTAATTCAATGACTTGAGTGTCTTGATCTTGACTTAGCCATTTCTTCATATATTCACTCCTTTTAGGTCCAAAATGCATCATTCCGACATTTTGCTTCAAGAGACCTAAAAGAAAAGGCGAAATTAGCGATGCGAGATATAAAAGTGGGCGATTAAGGGCTTAAATGACCCTTAAAAGTGTACATTTTAATGTAGGATCATTATTTTATTGTGTTTGATGATTGGGTGGTCTTGGGAGATCAAAATACATGTTTTCCATTTTAGAGAGAAAGTAGAGAGAGAGGTGTTCTTGCTAGAGAGTTACTTCACAAATGTTGAATATTAGATTGAAGCACCACCCTTCCATGGATGGAAGGGTATTTATAATTACATAAAATACGACCTCCTATCGGCTGTGGATCGGGGATACGGTGGGTAAAGACCGTCCTTCCTCCACGGTGTTGCACTACGCTAAACTAAACTAATAACTAACTAATAAGCGATAAATAACATAACTAACGACAAGTCTGCGAGCTAACTTAAGCTAGATAACATTTGGGGTGACCGACTCTTCACTAAGAAATTTTCCAATTCTAACAATCTCCCCAAGGAGGTCACCCCATGTTTTACATTTGAATCCTAGCATTCTATTCTTGACAATGTTCTTGAGCTCGTGAACTTGAATTCTTCATTTCGCAATCTTTGTGCTTTTGTAGTGCAACTTCAAAGTCCGCATTGATTTGTACTTTTAGTGGAGGCCTTTAAGCGATCCACATCTTTGATGATCTTGAGCTTTCATTGAGATCATCGACCACGATAAATCTGGATCACCCTTTATTGTGTTGCCATCATGTGATGTTGTGACTTTTGGACCGACATGCTCACACTTTTGAATCATGACATCTTTCCATCAGTAGCGGAAGCCTTCTTCGGTTCATGATATTTGTAGCGTGAGCATAAGCATATAATGAAATATCGAGCCGGGTTATGTAGATATGCACGGTCATGATTTCTTCAAATTAAGTGTGGATCTTTGTGAGCATGCGGCTTTGGATTGACTCCTCGATTACGATCATTGCAATCGTCGGGGTGTACACGCATCTGACGATTAGCAATAAAGCATCGAAAGTGTCTTTGATCACTTCGTTGAATTGAGTACACGCCCACGGTTCCCGTTGATCGATACAATCTTGCTGTGATCGGTAGGATTCCTAAGAATCTCCTTGACGGGGTTTCGCGTTGTTCTATTGTTCTCAAACGGAGCGTCTCAAAGAAGACAACACGGAGTGAGTGAACCCGGTAATTGAGATTCAGCGATTGATGAAAATGATTTGAAAAACAATCGCGTATTGCTTGAAGAAAGATTTTTGCAATCTGACGAAGGTTTTATGAGAAAGATCAATTTTCAATCAAAACACTTTTGTATTTGAAAATGAGTACACATTCGACGTGCTAGCGAAAAGAAGAGATTCGCACATCGAGCGGTTTTCTAAAGTATTTTCAATCGGAGATACTTTTGAATTTGAAAATGAATACACATTCGATGTGCTAGAGAAAAGAAGATTTGCACGAGCGGTTTTTCAAAAGTATTCGTCAATTCCATTCTGGACCAAGGTTGATTCAGATTGAATCTCCCATCGTTTCTATCCAGTTGTCACAAGCTTGATCTTTTGCAAGATTTCACATGTCACCCACCAAGAGCTTGTTTGATGTTGGCTCTAGAAGGATTTCCATCTTCATTGTGAATATTTTTACATATCACTCGGATGTTACGGCAATACCACAAGGATAATCGTGGGACTCTTAATATATACTTACTTTCCACATTGTGTGAAAAAGCAAGTCTTCAAGAATTTAGTGTCCTAACGAGATATTGTGGATGATCTCTTGGCTCTAGACTCAATTAGTGCACTTTTGGTTCTGTCTTGGGAGACTGGGAGGGTCTCTACTTCAATATCAACCATCTCTAAGAAAGTCGATAGATTATGTCGGTTCCCGTGAGAATGAAACAAGTCCTTTAAGAGGAACTTGAGTAGCTTGGGAAGTTTAGTGCGGTCGTCCTTTGGGTCCATGACGTCTTGTCTTCAATACCGGTGTTACCTTAGTAACAACCGGTAGCATATGTATTGAACCGGTTTACGCCCTAAGGTTGAATTATTGGAGGCTATTTCTTTTCACCCTTTTTCACATTCATTTCTTTTCATTCTTCAACCCTTGATTGCTTACGAGACTTCATAACTAGAACCTTGTTGGGTTTATTCGATACTAGCTCATTCTCGGTTTGCACTCTTCCCATTCTCACTTTTCTCCTTTTTCAATATACCTAAGGACTCTACACTATCTAGTGGATTGTCCACAGGTAGATCCCTCGGATTTCGGCGGATCGTGGGAACAAATACCTAACCTCACCATCCTTATAACTCCATACATAAAGTAAAATGGTCGGTCTTTTGGTACAGTTCATTCTTCCTTAAAACCAATTGAAAAATCATTTGGAAAAACAATCAAGGTACTTGTGATACGAGATCAAAGCATTTTGTACCTTAATAGTTTTGATCATTTAGAAAACCTCCCCCTCAACATGTGCGTGTGATTTAGAAATTGTTTGGCACATGGAGGCAAGAGGACTTTGAAATATTTTCTTTGATCACAATTTTCATCTGAAAAAGCCATTTGATTTTCTTGGTAAAATTCTCCCCTCAATATGTGCATAGGATTTTTGAAATCATTTTTATCACATAGAGGCAAGAGTTCTTTGAAGCACATCCACAATCACAAAATCCATTAAGAAAACCATTTGAAAACACAATCAAGGTACTTTATGAATCTCTTTTAAAAAACTTTTGTACCTCGATGGTTTTGCTCCCCTCAATATGTGCTTCAAGATTCAAAGCGTTTAGCACATATGAGAGAAGCGACTGCACAATTGAATCAAAGCGGTCAACTTTTATCAAATTTCATTATTAAATCACAAATTCTCCCCGATCAAAATATCAAACCCTTTGAGATTTTGGATCCCAAGTGAATTAATTAAGTTTAGAAAAACATGGGAGAAAATGTGGCCTTGTTTAAATACTCATCATGGTTTTGGATAAATCCTCCTCCTCAACATGTGCATTGTGTATTTGAAATCGTTTGGCACATGGAGGCGGGAGTGCCTTTAAAGGACTAAAACCAATTCCATTTAAAGCAGTTTGAGATTTAAAAAGCGATCTTTACCCGATCGAAATATCAAACCATTTGAGATTTGTGATCCCAAGTGATTAAATCATTTAGAAAAATTTTGGGAAAGGCGTGGCAAGATTCAATTTTGAAATATGATGAGATAAGGACCATTATAAGACATTAAAGATTGTTAGTGTCGGTATGATAGTTTTAAGAGATCTTTTAAGTAAAACAAAACAATTTCACAATCAAACAAGAACAGAAAAAATTTTATTTTGAAAGACCTTGATTCTAAAGAAAAATCATACCATGACATAACATTAAATCTTTAGATCACCACTTATTTTGTACAAAGCGGACTTTTGTGAAGAAATATCATTTGAAAATATTTTATTTAAAATCACTCTCCTCTCGATCCATGATGAAGTCGATAATTGAGTGACTTAGGTTTGATAACAAGAAGTCCGGTGATTTTAAAAACTTAGTCAATATATTTTCAAAACAATATTTTCCATTTTCAAAACAATATTTTCAAAGTTTTTAGAAAAATGGTATCATCGCGATTATCTGCACAAAGATATGTTAGGTGGTTGAGAAGCACATTGTTGCTCTAGGGCTTGGAAGAAAAACGTCTGCATATGCGGTGAGACTTCTTCTTATGTTGCATTTTGAATGCCAAGCGAGGTCAATTAAGCTCCGTTTCTTCAATCACTTGAAGAAAACCATCTGCGATGCGGTGAGACCTCTTACGTTGCATTTATGCCAACTCTTCATTGAAGTCCAATTAAGCTCCGTTTCTTCATTTGTCAACCCAAGATATAGTTACCCTTTCCTTGCGGCATCCAATCATCTTCAATTGTGGGATCCGGATCGGGAACATTCTTTTATACCAATATACTGCGCATCGTTAGTGAACACACATACAAATATATGGTGGTCGACATCACCCAAACAACAATCGACTAATAAAAGTCAATTCAACATATCAATCAATTCATATATGGCATGGGGTTTATGTGTTAATCAAACTCTAATCATCTAAACCTAACAATCATATCCTAAATTCCTAGTCCTTGACCACGGGCAAATATCATTTTAATTAAGCACGTAGGATAATTAAGAAAGCTCGTTAGATGATATAGGTTTGATAACATTCTCCCCCTCAATCAATGACTCATTTTCTTGAAAAGTTTTAAAAGTGCTGAAGTCATTGATTGAGTTTTCAAAAACTCTAAATCTGATTGTTTTTAAAGCAACTCTTTTTCCACCATTTTGTTAAAACACCAAATATTTTTACGAAGAATTTTAGGCGGAAAAACATTTGTGTAGGAGCAATGATCCTTGACATACTTTCCTTGTTTTGTTTTTGGGATAAGTGCACGAAATATTTTGAAAATAGTTTAAGCGTAGCACTTTCCTTCTTTAAAAAGCAGGTTGCTATACGAAATAATAACAAGCCATAGTTTAAGCACGGGTCACGATCGCAAGCCATAGCGCAAGCCATCATTTGAAACCGGGTTCTGATCGAAATAGCGTAAGCCATAGTTTGAGACATGTTTTGGAAAGAATATTTACACCTCTGCTCGAACTTCATCTAAAGTCCGTGCCATTATTGAATGACATTTCTAAGACCGTAGATGTTATCGATACGAGAAGACATGTCTTGAGAAAACATATTTTGGAATTTTCAAATTTTACGATTTTATGGGTTTTGTTGGTTTTATATTTTCTATTTTCTTTTTCTTGGTTTTATATTTTTCTATTTTGTTTCTTTGGTTTTATATTTTTGTATTTGGTTTTCGAGATAAATATATACAAAGGATAGAGTAGATGATATAGTTTAAGAAGATGATGATACGAGTGCCGAGATAAGGATATCAAGCGACCCGTTGTAGAAGATAGAAGTCATCATCCTAAAACTTTCACCACCAAAGCTTCGAGGCTCTTGCATTGAAGAAACAAATTGAACCATCGAAAGTGAGACTTTGGCGACTTCCCCAAACCGAAAATCCTATAGGTGAAAGCGATTCAAGCTCTATTTCAAGCTTGCCTTAGCCAGTGCATGAGAAGCACACCATTATCATAAATCCATTGCTCCTTTCAAGAATAATCACCGTGATTCTTCGTTCGAGGTTATATCATCAACAAGAAGAATAGCATCGTATCATCCACACATAAAACAATCTTCTCAAATTACCTTTTCAAGCGGCGTGCAGGCGATCCATTCCAAAGGTGTCAAGAGAACACTTCCCGTGTAGTTGAAAGATGCGGTCGATCTCTTAGTATAATGCTCAAGAACTCTCCGAATACACTTCATAAGGGAATGAAGAACACCTTCCCATGTTCGCATTTTCTTCACGATGAGCGTGTATGAAGCTCAAGAACCAGTACACCAATATCCAAGAACTCTCCGAATACACATCAAGAGGGTAATGTAGAACACCTCCCTATGTTGCATCTTTCGTCACGATGAATGTGTATGAAGCTCAAATATCAAGTATACCATTACACAAGGAATGAATAGCGATAACATTGAAGAAGCGGACCAAGTCATCGATTATCTCTGCGGGTGACAATCTGCGGATGTCAACACGGAATAAGTGATTATATCTACGAATCAGCGATTAAGCACTCAAGTGAAACATTTGAGCATCCCCAATGTACACAATCTCTCCCACGATCCTTGAGACACCATCGAAATCACCACATACTAGTGTACCTCTGTTATCTTGAAACTTTCTCTAACATCACTTCCCACGTAGTTGGAATAATAACACAAAAGCCTTGATGAGTAAAACCTTGAGTTTCTCTGCGGTCATGACAATTGTTTTCCGGGATATCTTCAATCACTTAGAAGTATTAAGCTCATCAAGTTTACTCGCCATGAGTCAAACCTTGAGTTTCTCTGCGGTACTAACATTTGTCTTCCGGGATGTCTTGATTACTTAGAAGAGTTAAGTTCATCAAGTTTACTCGCTTTGTGTTTATATGTGAGTCTCCTTACGCCTTCTTTGGTTTTTGACACTTGAATCGGCAACTCTTTGTAAGCCCAAATACTTGAAATTTGTTGAGAATATTGCTTGAAGTCTTTGTGAGAATCAACATCTTGAAGACTCTCTCGACTATTTATATCAACCCTTACGTAGACAATTTGAAGTGACCCGAAGAAGAAAGCCGCTATACCATACTTGAAGCTGAAGTCAACTTCCCACATTTGTATCTTAAGCTTGCACTAATGATGGAAGAGCGGTGTAGAGAATTTATGCTTCAAGCAAATCTCTAAGTACTCACTACCCAAACAAAGTATGAGACATTAACACCTCTTGCGATTATCCACACCGTCATATGCATGTGACCTTGAGTAAAACAAAGTAACTCTAATTGTGATAGTTAACGGTCTTCAACCATCCACCTCATTGCTGGTAACTAGATAAGCCAAGTCTTCAACTCAAATTCTTAAGCCCGAGCAAGTTATCAAATAAAAACACGCCTTTGTGAAAGTCAACTTCAATCTCAAATAAGTGATAAATGATTAACTCGAAGTAATCACCTTTTGTCAAATGTCCAACAATAGTCAATATCAACGTCTCGAGTAGTCAACGCTAAAGAATATGAGCAAATCTAATTGGGAATTGAATCGGACTTATAACTTTCTCCCAATTAGTGCTCTCCCTAAGCGACAATCTGTTTGATAAATGCCAGATTAAGAAGAAGTCTTTAGATCGTTAAATGCAACTCGTCTTTAGTCTTCTAACATGTAGCGAGAAAATGTAGAATAGGCGTAGACACGACCTTCTTCAAGATTGTCCGGTTGGGAATAGATAGTTGACATCTTCAACTCACTTAAAATAAGAACATCACCAAAAGCATCCCAATCAACTTACATCTTGCAAATCCCTTAACTAAAATCCTCCCAATCAAACAAAACGAAAGATGTTCATCAAGGAAATCGACAATCGAGGCATAGCGAACACACAAGATGGTAACACCAAACTACCAATCACATCAAACAAGAAGAGAGATTGTTCGGAATCATCATGTTGATGTATCGTGAAGCATTAACCGGAAGCACTTTGTCGATAAACTCATCAATCCGGTGAAGATGTCAACCAACGGCTCTTAGAGAAAACTCCATGTAAAGATGACCCGATCGAAGAAGAGCGCGGTTCTTACATGAGTTAAGAGCCGTATGACCATTAATTCACAAATATCAATCAACAATGCAAAAATTCACACTTCTTCCCCTCAAGAATTGCATACGGAGATGCCATTCTTGATTAAACAAGTGAACATTATCCAAATGTAGTCTATTCACACTTCTCCCCATAAAATCGCACACGGGATGTCGCCATCGTCATTATAGTTGAGAAAGTGGAATCGAGAAAACAATCGGTGGTAGCCGGTTCACTTGATGGTGAGCGCATGGAAAAAGTATGAAGCATGTTGATGAGAATGGTCATAATAAGAAGATTTCTCTTCTTCCGAAGATAATGCGCACTAAAGCGTACACATTTCTTTTCATTAGAGAGCGAGGTTTGAGCTGAGTATTCAATACGTCATAAGAAGATTTCTCTTCTTTCGAAGATAATCTTGCTCAAGCGTACACATTTCTTTTCTTTAGAGTACGAGGCATGAGCGATGTGTTCATCGTCATAATGATGAAATCGAGGCTGAGCCGATATGAGCAGACGTCATAATCTCTCTTTTCAACTCTCTTAGCAAAACATGTAATCATCACCATTATCATTGGTGGGCTCTTTGCGTGGCGGTGATGGAGATAACCAATATGATGAATTTGACCACAGTAAACTAACTTGAACTCGTGACTTAAACTTGTACATATGTAACAAAGAGCGGTGCGAGAATTCATGCTCCATTGAATCTCTAATTACTCTATACTCTTCAACCAACCAACCATCGAGTATAAGGCGTATGTCACCTCTTGAAAATCCACAATTGAATGTGACACGAGCACTACAGCGTAACTCCTTAAAGTGATAGTTATTTTGTGGTGGTATGAGCCAATTCCCCAGTGGTAAAGAAAAGGTAAAGACACCCAACATTAACTAGATTTCCAAGTCTTCGTTTTTGATAATAAGCTCGAATAAGGATCATGAAGAATCTTCATCCAACCATCCCGATACCTTCGGATACTAAGTACACTTGCGTGATAGTTCACTTCAACCTCAAATAGGTCATAGTGAATAAACCCGTTGTCACATCTTACGATTAAAAGCTCAACTCTAGCCTTCTTTGACATTTAAGCGAACTATGATAATGGTTTCATCCGACCATGGTTAAAAGCACATTACCCGTAAAACCATGTAATAACCAAAGCGCCATGGCGATAATCCAAACACGCGTCAATTCATGAAATACACCTTTTATCCCTTCTTGAAGCGAAACCGTAGCACCGACATCGGATAAGATCGAAATACACTTTCCTCTCTCGGGATGGTTCCATCATCACGGATTTTACAATTCCATGATTCAAACCGAGAAATAGGTTCTTTCGCGGGATTTTACAAAATCAAGACAAAACCGTAAACAATGTCGACTCACTAATGTGTTATGTCACGAATTTGGTTTTGGTGAATATCTATTTTAGGGAACATCGGTGGTTCATCGGTTCATTATCCAACAACAACAAAATCATCAACCATCAATCAAAACTTTGGAAGACACATCAATCATGATCATCGGCTATTGTAATGACCACATGGAGAAGTAAACCGATATACCAAACTTGATCATGAAGTAAAACTTCCCATTTGTTACTTAAACTTATACTAATCTTTGTGAACAAGAAACGGTGTACCCAATGTACAAAACCTCTTGACATTCTCAATTAAGTGAGACACCGAAGTGATAGTTATGTTGTGGTAAAGCGAGAAAGAGTCACAACCGTAACTAAATAGCCAAGTCTTTATCACCCTCTATAAATGCCCAAACAAGTAAACGCGCCTGAAAAATCTTATAGCAGATCCAAATATGAAATACCAAGTACAAACAACCCCGTGGTCAACTTCGTTCACATAACACCCCATTATCGCCGTGACGAATTATTTTTCGTGAAAATGCATAAACCAAATTAATCTCATATCACTGCGCATCACATCGTCTGCGAGATCACATTAACAAATCTCATCATCAACTCTCATTAGCTTAACAAGTCACATTATCAAACCCAGTCATCACATATAATACTCTACCGGTCCAACGACAATTATCAAAATGCACAAAGTGATCCAAATAAACTCCATCTTAAGATTCATGTAGTGATATAAAACTAACACTCATGACTCATAATAACAACATCGAACCGTTAAGCATCTCGAATGCAAATCATTTAACTCTAATTCATCATCCATCCATATATTCGGTATACACTCAAGCATATACATATTCGGATAATATCATCATAGATGATATTCACTTTTGTAAAAGGCACACATGTACAATATACGATTTTACCCGAGTCCTCGTATAAAGCACATAACTTAAATATCCTTTGGTCGCTGATGCATTAATTCGCGATGCAACATATGACTATGGCCCGGATCAAACCGTCGGCCCATCCAAGAAACCTCTATTGGTACCTTTGTTCATGGCCTGACTCTCACTACCCTAAAAACTTGGCGGTATATAAAACTAATCTCATATTAACCTAAAGCGTTACTTCACACATCGGACATAATATCTCTCAACACTAACCCTAAAAAAACTCTTCCAATATACGCCTCTTTTCATCCCTTTGTCTAAACGGATCTTAAGCACAATCGAGATAAAAGAAATCGCCTCCTCACCTAATATCTCACATAATTAACATCTTAGCGACAAGGTTTAACATCGATCGACTAGGACTACCACGAGGATGGTTTGAGAACATGAATCGTTTAAAGCCACGGGGATGGTTTAATATTCATGAATGAAGCTTCAAAATTAAACCAGGTTGGTAATGGCGAAATACTACTCGATTATTTTTTTTTTTTTTTGTTATCTCGAAACAAGAAGATGAAGTAACACACTTGTTATATTCATCTTTTTATGTTCGAAAAATTATAAGACCATATTAGCTTGATGATTCCTTTTAATATTTTGATGAGAGCCATGAACGAATCATATGGAAGAGAATAACACTCTTGTTATGTCTCGTTATGATGTTCGAAAGTTTATCAACAGTAATGATCTATGATGAATGGGATTTCGTGAATAGGACTTAAAGGCAGTCTTGATGTAACAATTGAGAAACATGAAATCGAAAACTGAGATCTTTTCAAAATTCGTTATGAGTCAATTTGTAGATCAGTGATGGTTATATGGATTCGTGTGACATGGCCTTAAAGGTCTGGTGTGCTTTGGCTAGAACACGAGTCTAGAACTGAGATCATAGAAGCATAGTTGAGTCTTGAAATAGATGTAGATGAGTCTTAGGTATGGATTTAAGATTGATGTTGTTGGGAAATTGATAGGGGAACCGATGATGGTGTAAACCTGAGGTTGAGTCATGTTGTTTGGATTATTTTGGTATTTTGGTCGAGTCTTGTTGTGGTATTTGGTACTTTGTATTTGGAATGGTCGAGTCACTCTTCTTCTTCATTTCTGTCCATTTAGAGTCAAGTCGCTAGTCTAAGTCGCTAACCTTTTTAAAGCACAACTCGCCACGACTAACTCGCCACGGCTAAGTCGCCACGGCCAAGTCGCCATGACTAACTCGCCACGGCCAAGTCGCCAGGCCAAGTCGTAGCGACTTGTAAAGACAAGTCGCTATAAAAAATTCAGTGCATCTGGACAGTATTGTGTTAAATCGCTAGCTAAGTCGCTAATGACTTTTTGACTCAAAAGTCAAAAGTACCACAAGGAAAGTTATACAAGTCGCTAGCATGAATATTCATAGCAACCCAGACAAACATTTGCAGAGAAACATAGTCTTAAAAAAACAGCTTCTTTTAGACCCAGAAAACTTAGAACACTGCATCAGTTTTTGACCCTTTTTGACCTCTAAAATGACCGTATCAAGAAAACCCATGAGCTTCACTTTTGATACAAGAAATTGTCACAAAAGGATAAAGATATTAACTTGACAGTTTGGACAAAAAAAAACAAAGCAGCAGCTGTTGACAAGAAAAATAACCACATGACAATCTAAATTTGTTTTGACCAATAGACCATAAATTTCAAGACACAAACAGTTTACCCAACATAATATCCGACCAACAAAAGTACACAAAACAGTTTACAAACATGTATCAAAACCACAAAAAATCAACACAACACAATAACCTTGGCTCTGGTACCAATTGTAGGATCATTATTTTATTGAGTTTGATGATTCGGGTGGTCTTGGGAGATCAAAATACATGTTTTCCATTTTAGAGAAAGTAGAGAGAGGTGTTCTTGCTAGAGAGTTACTTCACAAATGTTGAATATTAGATTGAAAGCACCACCCTTCCATGGATGGAAGGGGTATTTATAATTACATAAAATACGACCTCTATCGGCTGTGGATCGGGGATACGATGGGTAAAGACCGTCCTTCCTCCACGGTGTTGCACTACGCTAAACTAAACTAATAACTAACTAATAAAGCGATAAATAACATAACTAACGACAAGTCTGCGAGCTAACTTAAGCTAGATAACATTTGGGGTGACCGACTCTTCACTAAGAAATTTTCCAATTCCTAACATTTAATCCTTATCAAATATCCCTACACTTGGTATTTGCTTGTCCTCAAGCAAATGTCCTTTTGGCCAATCAATTTATAAGTTATGGGGCATAAAACATTGGTTTAACATAATTCACAACAAGTAAAAGCACCGCAATAGTCATAACAAGCACGGAAATTATATACTAGCACCTCACAAGTGGAATATAGTAAATGGAAATGGAAGATAAACACTCATTAACCTGTCATAGTACATAGATTACCATAGGCTTGAGACTAGATCAAACCTCCACCGCTTTGGCGTAAGCACCTAGAAACAACTATCTAAGAGGTATTTTAAAGGGTTGTAACGTTATGCTTACGGTAGGGAAACAAAGGGTTATGTTGGCTAGGTGATTTAGTGGTTGCAAGTCAAAAATCTTATGTTACAAGCATGAAAAGAATGGTGTTGCTAAGCCAAGACTCGACTCTCTAAACTCTAGATAACTTTGAAAAAAAACAAACATAAAGATAAAGATAGATGTAGGATGGTAGCCCGTATGTTTTTTTTTTCATTTTTCCATTTTTTTTCAACACTCTTTTTTCGATTTTTTTTGGCATACACTTTTACTCTACCATCATCTACGATAACATCAAAATATAAGGTATTTATAGGAGCATCCCTACACTTGAGTTTTATTACTCTAACACTAATTTGACCAAGTGAAAAGATCAAAACACTTGAAGTACCTTATTACGTAAATAAAGGAATTTGAATTTAACGTTCTTTCCGTCACTCCATAAAATTTTAACTTTACCCATGAGTCCCAATCGTCCCAAAGCGTGTACAAAAGATATGAATTAACTTAGCAACCATGCAAGTAACTATATAATTGAACTAAGGGTTTAGTAAGATAATAATAATGCACTAAAGGTGAGTGCATACAAGGTAGGATAAGGCGATTTGGGTGTACATTTGGGGGTAGATTGTAAAAAATGCTCTTCATTGATATTCTAGAAAACCGAAACATCATGAGAAACGCAAAAAGGATAGGCTCTGAGGGGTTAACTAGGGGTATTGTGTACTAAAGATGAGTACATCGCAAGGTGTGGTGTAATTACTCAACCGAGGTGAAAGAAGCAATAATAATACGGGTATCAAACAAGGGTTATCCTAATGCCTCTTATCATTTAGTTATTCCTAACTACACAAGTGTAGTCTCACTAGCGATCTCGGGATGCATCACAAAACAAGTTCTAGAATCTATTATACTCTTTGGTACACTCTCGAAGCATTAAAGGTGAATTCTTTAATTCCTATAGATCTAGGGGCGAACCTCACATTTTGGGGTGGAATTTGAGTGGTAAAGGGTTTTGTGCTAGTCATATAACTCCTATCCATGAGACGCTATATTAAGACTAAAGTCCCACCGTACATGTCATGAAAATTTTTAAATTTGGCGCTAAAATTGCTCTAACAAATATCTATCATGGTTTATTACACAAATAAAATAGGACAAGACAAATAATCAAGGATAAGCATAGTTTGAGTTCCGTTTATTCTCCCTCCCTACACTTAAACCGAACATTGTCCTAATATTCCCGAAAGTATCAAAGTTATGATAATGGAAGGTAATTAAAAGAGAAAGAAACTAGTACTCCCCTGATTAGCTCGGTAGGATCCGTGTGAAGTAGTGGTTAAATTCTTTCCAAGAAGAATGTATGCGTGATAAGCTCCATCCAATGCCATGTTTCTTCTTCTTGATAAATAAAACCTGCACACTTTAAGAAAATAGACGAAAACTTCGCGTAAAATCGGAGGTAAACTATATATGACTCTACTACACTAGGATATAATGCTTGTGAAATGGATGTTTGCAGATTTTCTGGAAAATTAAGATCTGAAAATTTCCAAAAATTTATAATTAGCACAGAAAATGAGAGAAAGTTATAAGATGTTTCTGCTCCTCATGACGTCTTCAGGTTATGATCCTGACGCCGTCAGGTTACCCTGACAAAAACTGGTCTGCTGCGTTTTTCTGGAAAAATCCTGGAAAAATTACACCTTTAAAATATGTAATATTTCCTGCAAAACATCCATTATGACTCGATACAAACATTTAACTCTAACAAACACACATATATATCATTTTCAATAATCTTAGTTCTCATGTTCACGTTCTTTTGAAAACATGTGTAATCCTCCCTACACTTATCCTTTTTGTAAAATACCTTTATATATAATTAAGACGAGGTTAAAGACAAAATAAAGTATTTTCACAAATTCAAACATGAGAACATACAATAATGAAAAGATAAATGACACACAAACATGCAAACAATTAAGCATATGTTGCCTCCCACGAAGCGGTTTTCTTTATTCTTGTAGCTAGACTCGAAGTCGTGCTCCTACGTGACTTCATTGTCGTCACCTTCTTCCTCATGACGGTCTCTATTGGGGTTTTCCATGTTATAATAATGCCCTATGATAAATCTTTCAAAAAATTCATTTTCCACCTAATCGGTTCTATATTCCGGTCCTAGTTTCAATCAATCTTTATAGAACCCAAAAATATTATTCATCACATAATCTACTCCTTTCTCCTTATCCTCCTCATTCCTATAGTGGACCGATAGCTTAAGTTCATTTTCATCATTGGATAGTGATGAAAATTTCTAAATCTTAAATGGCATTTGGTAAGCTACGTCATCGGTCTCATCTTTGAACTTAACTATCCCTAACGACGGATCATAAGTCATCCCGGTGTTTTCTATGAAATGCTTTCCTAGAATTACGTGTGACAAGCTAGGATCTATGGCCGTACTAATATCCTCCACAATTATGAAATCCGTAGGATATGTGAAACTACCTACATAGACGGGCAATCCCTTAACTCTACCAAGGAAATTACAACTAACTCTAGGATCATCGGGGTCTTGCCTATTTGGGATAGGTTTCTTCATTACCCAATTATAGTAGGTTCTAGTCATGATGTTTATTGGGGAATTGCGATCAATGTAGGCCTTTGCTAAGAAAAGATTTCCTATGCAACATGGTATGTTGAGATTCCAAGGATTCCCAAATTTGATCCGAGGGCTTTTCCTAACATACATGTGACGAAGGTCGCGCACTAAGTGTGGGTGGCGAGAGAGTTCCTCTTTCGTAGGAAACTTATTGAAGTATTCATCACCTACCTTGTCTACGTCGTCAGTCGATTCTTCCTTAGGAGTTTCACTAACCTCAAGTGCCGTCTCATGGTTCGCTTTGTTATTAGTCATATTTGGTTTTACTAAGGTGATGGTATTGACGAATTGAACGTGCTTGGATAACTTACTTGGGTCCTTAATTTTCACACCGGAAGCTTCGGGAGAATATGTAGAGATGGCATTAACCTTTTCGGTGGTCTTCCTATCACTATTGGTCATGGCTTTCAAAAGGTTATCAATCTTCCTATCCATTTCGGCTTGTTGTTGGTTAAAGCGGTCCGAAAGCTTGGCTAATTGAGCTTCTTGGGATGTAACTAGGTATTGCAACATCCTTTCTATGTTTTGTTGGCTAGGGCCGTGGGACCATGGGGAATCATTAGAGGTGAATTCTTTGGTTTGTCCCTAATTGTAGTCGGGTTTCCCCCTCCATGCTTCTCGGGAATCATTGAAAGTCCTAGGTCCGGGTGTTGTGGGGAATTTTCCTCCCATTCCATTGGTACACGAGGATGCGTAGTCAATGGAAGCTTGTTCGGGAAGTCTCGTGCAAGTACGAGCGTCATGGGGACCACTACATAGCTCACACAAAGAAAAGACTTTGTTCATTTGGCGTGAAGACTTAGGATTTTTGTAGGAGCTCATTAGGAATTTGACTTGATCTTCAAGCTCGAGCATCCTACTATCGGAAGTTTGTGAGTCAATGGGAGGCAAGGAGATTGCCTTGGCGGTTTGGAAAACTCACGGGGTCATTCAACTTTCGTTGTCATAGAGGCAAGGTCCTATATTGTACCCCACGATTCTTCAGCGGTGAGATCACTAAGTTTGCCACGGCCGCAGTCGATGGATTGCTTAGTTAAGAAGTTGGCATGATCGTAAAGATTTGGACTTGAAGCCAAAGATCGATCCCGTGACGAGGGACTTTATGGAGCAAGTCCTTGAATCGAGTCCATGCCTCGTAGAGAGATCCACCTTGACGTTCATGGAACATCAAGATTTCATTCATAATTTTGGTAGTTCTCCCCGGTTGGAAAAATTGGGCAAGGAAACGAGTTGTGAGATCATCCCAAATTGAGATGGATCCGGTGGGAAGTCGCTCAAACCAATTACTAGCTTGGTCCCGTAAAGAGAATTGGAAGAGACTCAAGCGCGTGGTCTCCCGTGTGGTAGCATCAAGGTTGATGGAATAAATGATTTTAAGGAACTCCTTGAGATGCTGATTAGGGTCTTCGGAACGAAGTCCATGGAATGCACATCCATTTTGCACCAACCAGATGGTGTCGGATCGCAGGGCCGTAGTTTGAGCTTGATCAGGGAGCTCAATAGTGTTCCTATAGCCTTGGTGGCTTGGTCTAGAGTATTCACCAAGAGTACGGCCTCTTGGCGGGTCAATGATTGGTTGGTTGATGAGTGGTGGCGGGTTATCACCTTCCATGATGAAAAGTGATGGCATTACTAACAAAGTCACGGAGAAGGGGGATAGACTACGAGGAAGCTAAAAATGAGAAAAAATCTTACATGATAGGGATCAAGCAAGGGAACCTAAATGAGATAGAAATCTAACTAGCTATTCTATTCTCGTGGCGCCAAAACTTGATGCGGCGTATAACGCGTCGGGGTCAAAGGAACTTCCTTTTTCGTCGAGCAAGTTTTCAATACCTAAGCGATGAACCTAATCATTGTAGTATAGTATTCGGTAAGCCTCGGGTATTGATATCGTTCTCTAGGGGAATAGGAATGCTAGTGAGAGATGTACTACGCTAAGGTTTGAGGCTGAGGAAGATTAATTTTTTATCTTTTTATATTTTTTATAAAGCTAAGGGTAAAATCTCAGGGTTTGGATTTGGGGGGTGGTACTTCTACCGATTACTTCTACTATCTAATTATCGAAACTAATGGGTAGTCTATGTCTATTGATGTGTGCTCGTATGATGATTGAAAATGTGTCTACCTAGATACTATTACTCCCTAGTTATCTTTTATTGGTGGTTGAATTGTCACGTCCTTATTCTTAACGCGTTATGTTTTCTAAGGTGGTAGGGTATGCTTTTATCCCTAACTCTTTGAGACTACCTTAAGGTTATTGCCTATGAAATCTCTAGGATTCATAAACTAACTCTAAGGTTATCTTTGGATATTTAGTCTACAATTCCATTAAGTGACTATAAACTAAGGTTCACAAAGATTACTCAAGCATTAAAAACACAACAAATGCCTAATGCACTCCTAAGCCAATTACAATTAAGATAAGAGACAACCAATCAATAATTAATAACTAGGTTTCATAGATCTAAGCAAACACACAAGATATTTAGCGGACATGTTAAACATGCAAGCATACACACATACAATCAAAGACATAATGAAATCAATGAAGTAAAACACTTATCTTGATGTAAAAGAGGTATGAGAACCCTAAAATACTGTCCAAACCGGACTACAATCGTTCTAGGTTTTTACTCTACAATTCTACCTCCTAAAATTCTGAAAATTCTATTTCTATGTATAGTTTTACAACTGTGACGACGTCACCTTATAGATGGGACGCCGTCAGATCACCGTCATTAGGGTTTCGTCTTGGCCAAGTCATCATTGGGATGGTGTCACGTTGTGGTTGTAACGTCGTCAGTCTTCGGCAGTGATGTCGTCTGAATCGGATCTAGGCCGTCTAAGAAGAAAAGTCTTCGTGACGCCCTTGATTCAAGCAAATCCAGTGCTATTACCAGAGTTCCTAAGTTGCATCCTAATGAATATGAACTCTGGAGGATGTGCATAAGCGGTACTTTTGGTGCTTGATTTTAAGCTATGGAACATTGTGATCAATGGAGACTCCTACAAATCCATTGTTTCTGAAGAAGTTGCTGGCAAAGTTGTTCTTAAAGACAAAGGTGAACATGTTACTGTTGATGAAATGGCTCAAAGAGGCAATGATCTCAAGGTCAGAAGTCTCCCACTTATGGCCCTACCAGATGATCATCAACTCAATTTCAAAAAACATAAGGATGCTCAGACTTTGTTCAAAGCCATTGAGACAAGATTTGGTGGAAACTCTGTTACCAAGAAGACTTAGAAAGCCCTTTTGAAGCAATAATTTGAAAACTTCATTCTTTGGTGCAAGCGAGTCCATTGACTTAGTTTACAATAGGCTTCAAAAGCTTATCGATCAACTAGTTTGTATTGGGTGTGGACATCCTCGGAGGACATCAATCTTAAGTTTGTTAGAAGTCTTCCATCACCAAAATGGGACACTCATGTCATTGTATGGAAGAACAAGGCGTAATTTGAAACCACGAGGGTTCGACAATGCATTCAATAGCTTTAAGGTGATTGAACAAGATATGAAGAGAGCTACATCTGCATCTTCGATTACGGATCACAAAACATAGCTTTTGTGGCTCATCCGATCACTAGTCTTGATAAAGATAGTTTTGATGTTAGTACTTCTAGTACTAATATTAATATTGATTGCTTGGTTACCACTGCAAAGATGCATCAATGCAACTACAATCTATGCTTTCATCTACGAGCAACAAAAGGATCTCGGATCACTCATGATGACACGAGACAAATCCATGAGGACGACATGGAAGAGATGGATATCAAGTGGAACATTGCCTTGATTAGTATGAGGGCAAGAAAGTTTATGAAGAAGGCGGGAAGCGATTAAGATCAATGATAGAGATACTGTTGTGTTTAACAAAGGAAAAGTGGAATGCTACAACTGTGGCAAGTTTGGGCATTTTTCCAGGGAATGAAGAAGCCCTAGGAGCAAGGGAAAGAGTAGTGAATCTAATGATTCATCTTATAAAGCAATGGTGGCTATTGATGGTGCTAGATAAGATTGGAGCTTCATGGCTGATGATGAGGAGAGTCCAATCAATATGGCATTGGTATTTGAGGTACCTATTGAAACAAATTGCTCAGATACATGTGTCCCATTAAGTAAATATGAGTCTTTTAAAAATGAGTTTGATAAATTGGATGAAGAGTTTTATAAAACCAGTTATAACTTAGCAAATCATAAAAGAGGCTTAGCAGTTTTGGAAAAACAAATTGTGCATTATAAAGAAAATGAGTCAATTTTTTCTGAAGCAACTGCTTTACTTAATAGGGAAATTTCTCTTAAAGACACCACCATAAGTATGTTAAAAGAAGAACTAGAGAAATTCACAAAAATTAAAGACAACATAGAACCAAGTGTTGATACCCTTAAAGACACACATCATTATAACTCTAAGAAAGTGGATAAATTCCTTGAAAAAGCACTAATTGGTAAAGCCAAATCAGGTATGGGTTATAAGACAACACCACCACCATTCAGAGGTATTCCTTCACCTCCTGGTATAGACCTTGAACACACCGGCTTAGAGGAGTTTAAGGCACCCACATTTTCCGTCACCGTAAACCCATTGAGACCAAGGCTAAAAAGCACGATGAGACCTTTGAAAGTGCTAGTGAGACTTCTTTACGAGGTAGAGTCTAGTGAACCAAAGCAAAAACATGCCACTAAACACAGAAGACCAACCGACAAACCCGTTAGTAAGCCGAGAAAGTATGTTGAGATGTATAGAAACAAGTCATCTAGTCCTAGAGGTAACAAAAGCTGGAACCAGCTAAAATCTTAGCAACTAGGAGGTGAATTTGTCATGTATAATAAATCTTGCTTTGTGTGTGGAAGTTTTTCTCATCTGCAAGCTCAATGCAGACACCCTATGAGACCTCAACCCATCATGACCCCAAGAGCCGTTTTTCTTAAAACTGGCATAAAATCTTTGAATACTACAAGATCAGTTAATACTGCTAGACCAAAACCCAGAGTATTTGGTGAAAGACCTAAAAGAAATTTTTCAAAATCACCATCTACTTCACCAAGGCCCTTTAATGCTAGAGCAGCACAAACCTTTAAATCTTATGATGAACAAATCAAGTTTTACAAGAAAAAGGTTAATACTTATGAGCCAAAACTTAATACTGATAGGCCAAAAGTTAATACTTTTATTAAAATGAAAACTGTTGGTTCAAAAGTGAATGCTGATGGGGGAATCAAGGGCAATGCTATTAAGCCCTCAACTTGTTGGGTGAGAAAGACCACTCAACCCAATAGTGCATCAGTCACTCTCAATAAATATGATTACATTGATGCACGAGGCAGATCCAAGTCAGTAATGGCTTGGGTCCCCAAAAGGAACTAATTTCCTTTCTCTTGTGTGCAGGGACACTCCAACAATAATGATGATCTTGGCTATTCAGATAATGGGTGTTCCAGGCACATGACTGGAAATCTATCTTATCTTTTAGACTTCACTGATTTGAATGGAGGATATGTTTCTTTTGGAGGTGGTATAGGTGGAAGAATTACTAGTAAAGGCACAATCAAAACTGGTAATTTGGACTTTGAAGATGTGTACTATGTGAAAGAACTCGAATACAATCTATTCAGTGTGTCACAAATGTGTGACAAGAAGAATTTTGTTCTATTCACAGATACTGATTGCTTGGTTTTATCTCCTAATTTTAAGTTGCCTAGTGAAGATGAGGTACTACTTAAGTTCCCTAGGAAGAGCAATATGTACAGTGTAAGTATGAAAAACATAGTGCCCAAAGAAAACCTTACATGTTTAGTTGCTACAACTTCTTTGGATGAATCTATGTTATGGCATAGAAGGCTAGGTCATGTGAACTTTAAGGTACTAAATCTTTTAGCTAAAAATAACCTTGTAAGAGGTTTACCTTCAAAAAGATTTAGAATTAAACAGATCTGTATTGCATGATGTTAATACAAATAAGCCGTAAAAACGTTTATTTATATTTTATGATCTTCTAATGTTTTGTCGATAACAAACGTAAAATCATTTTAACGAAACAAATAAAATACATAAATGGTTTGAGCCAATAGTTTTCTAACACACTTACGTTTTCACATAAAACACTAAAACAAGTATAAGTAATTTTATGATTTAGCAATACATATGTACAACAACTAGTGTTTACATATTGGGTAAATATATACATAACTAGTATGTATTATAAATGGGTAATATAAATGGGTAGAAACTTAAAGTTTTTGACCCATTGATCAAATACATTGAATATAGTTGGGAATAACCCAATGTCCATGACCCCATACCCATGGAGCATGACCCATAACCCATTGCATGACATCATGCTTAAGTCGTATATGGATATTATCCATGACCCATGGTTTTAACCCATGACCCATGGACTAGATGCATTGCATCTTGTAGATACATTGTATCTACTTGGATACCCATGATCCATAACCTATGACCCATGACCCAAAACCCATGGGCAAAAGGGAGCATCCTACGGATCCCTAGTTTTACACTTGATGGATCCCTTAAGTGAGGGATCCATGGAACAGTAGCTGTTTTTCCTCTATAAATAGTGAGCCATTTCTTCCTTTTGGGTTGCCACTCCCACACATACTTTCCCCAGTATTGTAACCTTCTAACCTCAGATCCTAAGGATCTCTCTATGTAGTTTGTCGTTTGTTTTTGTGTGATTCTCTAGGTTCCTCTTAAAGGCGAGATCACCACCTCTTGAAGTCGAGCAAGCTCAAGTCCTTGAGTTGCCATGCTTCATCATCATCAAGAATACTGAGGTTCTCTTGATTGATACTTCTTTCCTCCTCCATAGAAGTGTTGTGTCCAAGGCATTAGTGAAGGATGCCATAAGAGTCAAGACGAAAGCATTAGTGAAAGGTGCTTAATGTCCGTGTCAAAAGCATTAGTGAAAAATGCTAAAGAGTCAAGACGAAGGCATTAGTGAAAGGTGCCAAGCGTCCGTGTCAAGGGCATTAGTGAAAGATGCCTAGAAGTCAAGTCAAGTGACATTAGTGAAGAATGTCAAGGCTGTATACTCGATGAGGTACATCGATATACAAATAGAGATAGGTTTTATCCAAGGATATTGATATACTTGATGATGTTGTAATAAGGAGTTGGTCTCCTTTGGGGTTAGGTGTCGTGTAGTGTTGGGTAGTAGTTCCTCCTTTGTAATGGAACTCGGTACTTAGCCTAGTACCGGATAAAGGGTAGGCGACGTTGTGATAGGTGTGGTTCTCCCTTGTGAAAGAACCCGGTGGTTAGCCTAGTACCTGAAAAAGAGTAGGCGACGTTGTGAAGGCTTCTCCGCTATAAGCAGTTGGTGTCGTGTAGTAATTACGAACTCTCGAGTAGATGACTCGGGGAGTGGAGTAGGGCAAGGAAGGTGTCCTTGTAGTCGAACCACTATAAATAATCGTGTCGTGGTTATGTGCTTCTTACTCTTTATCTTTCATTACACATTTATATATCTATCTATCAATGTCCAACATATACATCCAACATATCACCCAACCACTTCATATGCTGCACATAGACTTATTTGGCCCTACCTCTGTTAGCAGCCTGAATTTTAAGAAGTATTGTTTGGTTGTGACTGATGATTTTAGAAGATTTACTTGGGTTTTGTTCATGAATACTAAGTATGAGACGAGTGAAATCCTTAAGTCATACATAACTGTAGTAGAGAACCTTGCTGATAAGAAAGTTAAAATCATTAAGTGTGATTATGGGACAGAATTTAAAAACCAAGTAATGAATGATTTCTGTCAACTTAAGGGTATTAAAAGAGAATACAGTGTAGCTAGGACTCCTTAGTAAAATAGGGTTGCTGAAAGGAGAAATAGGACATTGATAGTGGCTGCTATGACTATGTTAGCAGGCTCCAAGTTGCCCACAACATTTTGGGCTGAGGCAGTTAATACTGCTTGTTATGTTCAAAATAGGGTACTTGTAGTAAAACCTCATGGAAAGACTCCCTATGAGTTGTTTTTAGGTAGAAAGCCTACCCTAGACTTTCTTAAACCTTTTGGGTGTTATGTCTCTATTCTCAATACCATTGACCACTTAGGTAAGTTTGATGGAAAATCTGATAGTGGATATCTGGTTGGCTACTCCCTGAATAGTAAAGCCTTTAGGGTTTATAATTCTAGAACCAGAAGGATAGAGGAGAATCTGCACATAAAGTTGCTTGAGGATAAACCTAGTGTAGAGGGGCAAGGACCAAAATGACTTTTTGATATTCATATGCTAACATAATCTATGAACTATGTGCCTATTTCTGTGGATTCTAACATTATTGCAGGAGAAAAGCAAGGTCCTGATGCAGATTCTGATGATGATGATGACTGTGTTCTATTGCCCATTTGGAAGGACAACGCAGTTGGAAGCACTTCTTCAGGGGAGGCAAACAAAGAAGATGATCAGCCTCTAAAGACCAATGACTTTAATACTGAAGGAGATGTAACCAATACAGGTGACACAGTGGTAGAAACTCAAGTGATCAGTACTAATGTGGTTATCTTGATAAGCCACATGTTAGTCTTGATGAACCGAATTTAGTAATCGATGGTCCCCATTCCATTCCATCGATTAATACAGAGGTTCCTGATCCCTATGGTGAAGCTGATGAGATTGATTTTACTAATATAGCTTCATCTTATGTTATTCCTACTACACCACACAGAAGAATTAATCAGGATCATCCCTTGGAGAATGTTATTGGGGATGTTCATGCTGAAAGAACTACAAGATCTAAAGTTCAGCATAGTGAGACTGGATTCTTTAGTGCCATTTATGAAGAAAGGATCCATGGGGACACATAAAAATGTCTCTTTGCTTGTTTCGTTTCCCAAGCAGAACCAAAGAAAGTCTACAAAGTTCTTGAAGATGAATCCTGGGTAGAAGCAATGCAAGAAGAGCTTCTCCAGTTCAAACTTCAGAATGTATGGGTTCTGGTGGATCTTCCTGAAGGTAAGAGAGCTATTGGCACTAAATGGGTTTTCAGAAACAAGAAGGATGAAAGGGGTGTGGTAATAAGGAATAAGGCTAGACTGGTGGCTCAAGGGTATACACAACAGGAAGGGATTGACTATAAAGAGGTCTTTGCTCCAGTGGCAAGGATTGAAGCTATCAGACTATTCCTGGCATATGCATCATATAAAGACTTCACAATATACGAGATGGATGTGAAGAGTGCTTTCCTCTATGGTAAGATTGAGGAGGAGGAATATGTCTATCAACCTCCTGGCTTTGAAGATCCAACCTTTGCTGACAAAGTTTACAGGGTTCAAAAGGCACTCTATGGTCTGCATCAGGCCCCAAGAGCTTGGTATGAAACTTTAGCCAAGTATCTTTTGGGCAATGGCTTCAGAAGAGGGAAGATTGATCAGACTCTATTCATCAAGAATGTGAAGAATGATATCCTGCTAGTTCAGATAAATGTCGATGACATTATTTTTGGTTCAACCAAGCAGGATCTACTCAGAGAGTTTGAAAATTTGATGCATGATAGGTTTCAGATGAGTTCTATAGGAGAACTCACCTTCTTTCTTGGGCTACAAGTCAAGAAGAAGACAAATGGCATATTTATCAGTCAGGATAAGTATGTCAAGGAGATTTTGGTGAAGTTTTGCTATGAAAATACAAAGATTGCAAGCACTCCTATGGAGCACAATAAGCCACTACTTCCAGATGCTGATGGTGAAGAAGTTGATCAGCACCTCTATAGGTCAATGATTGGATCATTGATCTATTTGACTGCCTCCAGACCAGATATTATGTTTGCAGTGTGTGCCTGTGCAAGATTTCAAGTCTCTCCAAATCTTTCTAACATGAATGTTGTTAAAAGAATCTTTAGATATCTTAAAGGCCATACTCACCTAGGCCTTTGGTATCCTAAGGACTATCCCCTTGATCTGGTAGCTTACTCTGACAGTGATTATGCTGGGGCAAGTCTTGATAGGAAGTCAACCACAGGATGATGTTAGTTTCTTGGTGATAGGTTGATTTCATGGCAGTGCAAGAAGCAAAGCGTTGTGGCAAACTCTACAACTGAGGCTGAGTATGTAGCTGCTGCAAGTTGCTGTGGTCAAGTCCTTTGTATTTAGAATCAGATGCTTGACTATGGGCATAGCACAAGCAGTATAGATGTGGCTTCGTGACTGATGGTTACAGCAAATGTGGTTCTCTCACTTATGCTCCTTCTGATGCAACCACATGATGGAACTTGCTGTAACTCTGGATTTTGTGATGCCAAAGCATTATGTGGCATCTTGTAGTATTAATGAACATGAATTGATGGTTTCAGTTAGTCAGGTCATTCTGCACTAACCCACTCTTTGCCATTCTATCTGCTTACGAGATAGTGTGACTAACCAAGGGCATCGGCTTAGAGAACGTGAGCAACCGTGAATCCAACACTTGTGTTGGAGGTAACACCGCCATGAGTGGAAACCACATTAGGAAGGCCCTTTTAATGGGACTATCCATCACAGGCAGTGCTAAAGCACTGAAACCATTGGTTTTCACCAAACCAGAGGCCATGTGAGGCCGACCTTGATTAAGTGTCTGTCACCACACTTAATCCCTTCAAAATTGAGGTTCGGTATTATAATTTCCAAACTATAAGATAATACTGATGGGTAAAGTTAATACTGATGGTTATAAGTTAGTACTGATAAGCCTATTTAGTACTGATGAACTAGCCGTTAGTACTTATTCCAAAAGTTAGTTATGCAATGATTACTTTTGCAAATTGAGCTGTTACTGCCTGTTCCTTTATATAAGGGTTTCCTAATTGGTTTCTCTTTACTTATTACCATAAATATTTACAAGGCGGTTCAACCAAAATTCTCCAAATCCCTATATTCCCTAAAGACTTTTGCGATCAAATCCCACTTTACTAACCCTCACTCTTATTGCTCATGGTTCCTAATGATTTTGTCGATAAGCACAACATGGTGGCGTGCTTGGACTTGCCAGAAGGTAATGAAGAGTTCACTGAGATAGTAGCTTTCCTAAATAAAAGCAAGAATCAGGTTTGCTTTACTCTTAAACCCTACTATCTTATGTACCCCTATCAAGAAGTTTTGGCAAACTGCTATTGCCTCAACAACTGAGGAGGGGTCCAACAATTAATTGGCACAGTGGATGGCACACAAATTGTTATTACTGAAGCTTCTCTAAGAGAATATCTTCATCTTAGGGATGCTGAAGGTATTAGCACTTTTCCAGCCAATGACATAATTGAACAACTCTCTTTGATGGGGTACAGGCATGACAACACTTTTAACTTTCATAAAAGTCAGTTTTCCCCACAATGGAGGTTCCTAATTCAGACCTTCCTACATTGTTTGAGTCACAAAAGGACTGGCTTTGATGCTTTTCCCACAAACATATCCACAGCCTTGATCTGCCTTGCAACAGGCAGGGTGTTTAATTTTTCAAATTATATTTTTGAATGTATGCTTAAAAATGTTGTTAGCAAAACCAAGTTTTTGATGTATCCTAGGTTTATTCAAATATTTTTGGATCTCTGAAACAAAACTTGCGACCTCACAAAATGTTTATCCATCAAAACTACTCACACCAAAGTGTTTTCAAATATGTTAAGGGCTGTGGTAGGATATACTGGGGTTGTAGTGCCATTGTTTCCTAAAATGCTAATTGCAGAGGGTGAAGGACCATCAAGCACAGGTGGCTCCCAACACACACCCATAACTGGTGATAATTCTCTTACTCAAAAACATTCATCAACAAGTAGGCATTCCAGACAGGAGAGTGGGACAGCTCAGCCCCATTCTCCTCCTAACATTGAACCAGATGAGCCTATCTCAGGTGATGCAGGAGATAGAATGGTAAGGGTTGCCACTACTCCACCAAGCTTAGAAGCTGGTGAGGACAGTGGTAACATACATAAGACCCAACCCATGCCAACACTTAGTGAGCACTCCTCACAGGGTGGACCCAGGCAAAGGCTTCAAAAGGGGGGGTGTATCTACTCGGGCTAGGCCTGGGAATGCATCTCAATTGCCCAATGACCCACCTCTCTCAGCAGGTAACACAACTGGAAGTGGTGAGGGCAGCTTATTACTAAAGGATATGACGGAATTATATAGGTTTCATTGTCAAAAGGTGACAAACTGGAGATTGCTTTAGAAGAGAACAAGAAAGCTTCTGCAAAAGTTCATACCAAGATACTCCTGAAGATGAAAAATTTAGAGCATCAGGTCAAGCTTCTCTCCAAGCCTACTGCAGCATCATCTCCAATCAACGCATCTCCCAAAAGAAAGGCCAAGTTCGAGTATCAAGTACCTCAGAGGATTCTACCAAACAGGGAGGAGTTCGATATTCAAGGTAGAAAAGAATTTGGTCAATGGCAAGGTGGTGCAGCATTTCAGAGCCCTTTTGCTGATGAAGAAGAAGTTCAGGTTACTATTGATGCTGAAGAAGTACTTAGTACTCCTACAAGCACTATCAGTACTATCTCAGTTAGTACATTTAGTGTTGTAGTTAATAATGTTAGTACTATGGTTAGTACTCCTGGAATTCCACAATCAGTATTAAGCCCAATCATACAAATGGCTGCTGATCTACAACAAGCAACAACTACAGAGGCCACCACCATCACTACCACTCCACATGAAGACAGTGATGAAGAGGAAAGAGAGAAACATGTTTTATTGGGACTTCAAAGCTTGAAGGAAAATAGTCCCCATCTCTCCCACTTACAAGAAGCCTCCAGTTTTGTACATAAGAAAGAAATCCATGTCAGCAGCACCCAAGCCTAAAGAAAAGGGAGTTTTTATCCAAGGAGGTATTCCAGCATGACTAACCTCCTCAGCTCCAAAGATTGATCCCAAAGACAAAGCAAGGGCATTTTGGAAGAAGAACCAAAGAAGAAAAAGATTTCTAGGGCTGAGATTCAAAGGCTAAATGAAGAGGCAGCAAGGAAGCTTCCAACACAATCGAGTGAAGAAGAGTTATAGGAAGAAGCTGCAAGGAAAGAAAAGCAAAAGATGGATAAAATTGCTGAAGACTGGCAAACATGGGATGACATGAGAGCCAAAGTAGAAGCTACCAATGAGGTACAACAGAAGCTGCAACACGATCAAGGTACAAGTATCAATGAAGCAGCTCAGTTATGTAGTGAGATCTTGGCTAGAAGACAAAGTCAGTTCAGACAGCAAAGAGAAATTGAAAAGCTTTCAAAGCCTCCAAACAAGAGTCAGCAAAAGATGTATCTCTGTAAGTACATCAGGTATTCAAGTGAAGACATGAGAACACTAAAGCAGCTAAATCAATTGTCTTGGGAGACTCTCCAAAGGCTTGCTGACACAATTCAAAGAAGATTTCTCAACTTCGGACCTATGCAGTCGATGATCTTGTTGAGAGGTCGCAACCCATTGAAGCTACAAAAGACCATCTGAAGAAGGTGCTTCCTCAACTGCTACAAAAAGACTAAAAGCCTCTGATGAAGATCAAGGTAGACTCACTAAAGAAGAGCTTAATAGGATGATGCTAATTGAAGCTCCTGAAGAAGCATTGTACTCAGAGCCCATCAACACTAGATATCCAATCATCAATTGGGATATCTACACTGAAGAAGGAAAAAGACATTGGAGGATTCACAGAGCTGGTGGAAGGACAAGTGCTTACTTATACTTAGTGGATGTGTTTGCATTCATTGACAGGGAAGATCTCCTAAAGCTATGGGAGTTAGTTAAACACAGGTTCAAGAACACAGATCCAGATAATGACAAGGATCTGGAGCTACTCTATGAACTCCAGAACATCTTTGAACCTGATCCAACAGGAGAACAATGGAAGTTTCAACCTGGAGATGAAGCCCTCAGTTGGACCTTGCTTGATTCCTGTAGACTGCACCTAGTCACTACATGCAATGGAACAGACATATATATGTTAGTAGAGAGAACATATCCTCTTGCACTTGGAACCCTTCTACAAATTCTGGATGCAGGGCTAAGGATGAGGAATGCAATTGAAATGGCCAAGGAATTGCTGCTGAAGATTTTTGACCAAGCTGGAAGACCTAGCAGAAGAAAGTGAAGTTTGGAAGAATCCTCTAAGTCTGAAGAAACTTGTGATTCAGAAACCCAATCACAAGTTTAGGGGAGGATTATTGGGAAATTCACATTTAGAGAGTTAATACTTATAGTGTTGGAGTTAGTACTGATAGTGATATTAGAAAAGTATTAACTAGTTAGTCGATAGTGCAAAAGTTAGTCTTGATAGTGTTTAAGTTTGTCTTGTTCTATATTAAGAATGTCGTGTATGGTCTGTAACACCATATCTTCTATACCAATAGAAGAACGAATATATTCAATACATAGTTATCTCTGTAAGGGATCTCCTTAGTGTATGAAAGGAGATCCTAGCTAGGTCAAACACATACACATACTCTAGCCGTCTTAAGAAAATCTTCAAGGTTGTAAACCTTAGTACTAGGAGAGTACTCGTATTATTAATCAATAATATTGAAGTTGTTGGTGTTACATTTGTTTTTACATTAATCTTCTAAGTACATTCAAGTAGATTCCGCATACTTGTGTGTATCTACAACAAAGTTTCTCATTGTTGTTTTGGAATCATCCAAGGCAACTACACGTTTACAAACTAAGTGTTCTTGATCCAAGGTTTGGGACTCCACAAACTAAAACAATGCTAAGTTAAGTACCCGGCAGCGGCGCCAAAAACATGATTCTTGTAGATTTGGTATAATATATATATATATATATATATATATATATATATATATATATATATATATATATATATATATATATATATATATATATATATATATAGAGAGAGAGAGAGAGAGTTAGGATCAAATAAGAAGATTACTTAAAATAAGAAGAAATAAGAAGAACTATAACCGTAAATCCGAGATGCGACCTAAATTAGATGCACCTAAATTAGATGCATTATAACGCACCATAGTATGTATTCTAGCTTTTAGTCAGATGCATATACGTATATTAGATGCATTTCATGATTTCTCTTGTTTTTTGTTCCTCTGCACGTGCCGAAATCATGAAAATCAATTTGCACCATCTATACATCAAATTAACTTTCGAAACTCAAGATGTTGCATCTATATGAATAGAAATGCATCTAATGCAAGTCGTTGCATCTCAAATGCTTGGTTTTGGTCACTTCTTACCACTTCTTATATATATATAGAGTCCGGTTCTAGAGAAAAATATAATTAGTTAGAAAAGTGAGAAAAATAGTTTTAGGATAAATTATGACAACACTTGAAAGTTCAGGGTAAAAAAAGTAAAAAAAAAAGAAAAAGAAAATAAAGTACGGTCTTTAATACTGATACAAACACAGTATTCAAACACACACACACGATTCAAACACACTCACACTCACTGTTACCACCACCGTCACCTCCGTAACCGTCACACCACGACCATCGCCGCCGTAACCGTCACACCACCATCGTCTCCTCCGTAACTGTCACACCATCACCGTCGCCGCTGAAACCGTCACACCACCACCATCGCCGCCGTAACCGTCACACCACCACCGGTCACAAAACACATACTCCGATCAGAAAACATACATACTCTAATCGAAAACTCCGATCAAGAAACCCTAATTTGATTTTGATCTTCAAAAAAGTCATCATAAAAAATAATAGCAGTAAGTGTTTACAACCTCTTTATTTTTTATGTTATTTTAGTGCATCATTGTGTGAATTATAAAATTCTTGTTGTTATTGTTGAATGAAATGACATATTAAAGCATTTGTATGTATAAATTTACAATTTAGTGCATTTCTTTTAATAATATGTTACAACATTTGTTTTTTCGGATAAGTAAGTGCATCACGATTCATGTTATTGCATCAGTTAGTATTATTAGAGAAACGTGTCATAAGTTAGGGATTCTATTTGTTTTATTAGTGCATCTAAAGTAAGCGCTGGCGCATCTGTTAGTATGATTAGAGAATCATGTCATATGTTATGGAATCAATTTGTTTGATTAGCGCATCTAATATAAGTGTTAGCACATTTGCTAGTATGATTAGGGCATCGCATAACTTGTTCTGATGTTGTTTGTATAATTAGTGATTAAAAAATGAGTTACACCATCTCTTTTATGATTAGAGTATAATGCTAAGTTAGGGCATCATCTTGTTTTCTTAGTGCATCAAAACAAATATTACGACATATGTTAGTATGATAAGTACATCGATGAACACATTAAGTACATCATGAAAACTTGTGCATCTGTTTGAATGTTTAGTGCATCGATGAACACATTAAGGCATCAGTTTTTACTTTTAGTGCATCATTTGTCATAGTATGGCATCCATTTTTATCTTTAGTGCATCGAAAGGTAGATATTAGGGCATCTATGGGTGTGATTAGTGCATCGAAAAGGTAGATATTAAGGCATCTATGGGTGTGATTAGTGCATCGAAAAGGTAGATATTCGGGCATCTATGACCAAAATAGATTCCAATCTCACTAGGTAAACATTTTCAAGTAAAAGGGTTTGGAAATGGTTACACGGATACTTTGGTCAGGCAATGTACACTGAGTAACAGGGAAGACCTTGTATATTTACCCGTTTATATTTGCACCATTTGCTTAACCAAATAGGCGTTTAGTGTTCTATATGTAATGGAATAGGCGCATAATTGTGTGTATCAGATTTTATAGGTTTAAATAAGGCTTTTTTATCTGCACTTCAATTTTTAAGTTTTATGCATTACCTTGTTTATATTGTTCTGTCCAACAAACAAAATGATAGCTTTTAGCTGCTAAGCTCATATGCATGTAGAATTGTGGATACAATGTGTTAGATAATGCAACTCTCTAGATAAGAATGCGATTATGCATGATTTTATTGTAAGAAATTAAATGTGTTTTATATGATTAAACGTGGCTCTAAACGAGTCAAGGGTTAAGGTTATTTTTATTAATCTGTACTGTGTGGAAAGTAATGTAATGTTGCTTGTGATGACTTGTTAGTCACTAGATATATCTTTCACATTGACGGTACAGGTGCTGCATAAGGGTAGAGCAAATAACTCTAGGAAATTCAGATCCTGTACAAGCGTAAACTGTGTTAATCGATTACATGTCATTGATAACTTCTATAGTATATTATTAAGGGGTCCAAATCTAAATGTTATGTTTAGCTAAATGGGTACGCCTGTCGATTTTATTGGCTTTATATTTAGTTTATTTTCTTCATTTTTTCTTACAGGCGCTTGTTTTTAACCTTTTTTTTTCTTGCAGAATCAGCTTTTTTGCTACAATCGAGACGCCCATCATCAAAACTTGTAATCGTTCTCAAGTACCTTACTTGCATTATCCTAAACCCAAAACGTTCAATAGGTCAGAATGTGCTGGAAATCCTGTGCGTTTGTTTGCCATTGTGTCGATCCAAAGATCAGGAAGTGGTTGGTTTGAGACTTTATTAAATAGTCATGTAAATGTGAGCTCATATGGTGATATTTTTGGGCCAAAGAGTAGAAGAGATAATGATACATCCATTATTAAGACACTCGATAGAGTTTACAATTTGGACTGGTTTACTAGTTCTTCGAAGAATGAGTGTTCTGCTGCAATTGGCTTCAAATGGATGCTTAATCAGGTATATACCATCTTTGAATACTTTATGCTTTGCATTTATTATTATTCTAAAGTTCATTTTAATTCTTACCCTCTAAGTTACACGACCTTTAGATTGTTTTCATTGACGAGTTTTGGTATATAGGGGAAATGCAAATTTGGTCTTACATACTAAAAAAAAGAGAACATTATGGATTTCAATATACGTTACTACCCCTCCAATTTTTGTACGTAGTTAATAAAGGTATTTAGTTTTTGTTTATAAGGAATCATAAAATTAAAGAATTGCGTTTCTTCCAAAGTAAGGAATAGAGGTTATATTCAGCCTGTAATTTCACCACTCTAGATTCTCGGCTTGGTTAGTGTTTGGTGCACCTTTCTATTGTTATTTCTGATTCTGTTAACCTTTTTTTTATTTCTTGCAGAATCAGCTTTTTTGCTACAATCGAGACGCCCACCATCAAAACTTGTAATGGGGGATGCAGAGAACACGTTTCAACCCTCTAAAAAAAGAGCTATCGGGAGGGAGTTATCATGAGATAACCCAGGTCTTGATGATGAAGAAGAGGTTCGAGGACAAGAAAACAACATATTTAAAAGGACAAGTGAGGAAGTAATAGCAAACATAAGAATCGTGAAAGTCAAATGCAGTCAACCATCTTTAAACCCTTCATCTAATCATTTTGCAGCGATTCGTTTGGTACCTCCTACATATTCCACTTCCGCTCCTGCACCTTTTACAAATGTACAAGAAACCAAGAAAACCGCTTCTGAAATCAGTTATGCCAAACATTTCAACTTGAAATCAGTTATGCCAAACATTTCAACTTGACTTTTATGACTTTGAGTTGCCATAGATAGTTTAAACAGACGTCCAAACACCCCTAGGGTCTATGGACTTAAACTTTCTAAAGCATGAGAGGGTTGATTTAGTTAGTTATTCACTTCCTATTAGCGTATTATTTGGTTTTATGCAAATTATTTGGCGATACTGATTCACTAAAGATTTTGAAATATTATGTACTAGGCACACACCATCAGCATGTTTCATCTTGGAGGTACTACGTTTCTGTTATGAGTGTGGTGGCGCATCCTCTGTGTTTGATGCTAATCATAGAATGGTTTATTTTGCAACAATTGTATTACCCGAACAAAGTTTGGCATCAGAGAAGGCCGGTCTAGCTGTTAGCAAAAAAGGTTTAACCTAAAAGAGCTGCTTCAACAGACATCTCATCACAACTCTAAAGTCCACAGAGGTATCTCTCCTTCCACACCTTCACTTGTTATAGCTTTATCTTTTTCTGTTTGCGCCTACCATATTATGTTTACTATCATGTGTATTATGCGATGATTAAGGTTGTGTACTTTTAAGATTATTGAACAAATCAGTTGGAACCATGGTACTGGCAGTATGAATTTCAAATTTCCATATTTTATGTAATTGGTGCATCGAAGGTATATATTAGGGCATCTATGTGTATGATTAGTGCATCGAAAAGGTATGTAATAGTGCATCAATGGACAACATTAGGCGTCAATGAGTATACCAATATTATAAATCGGGATAGGGTATCTAATATAGATTTTTATTTATTTTATTATGCACTTAAAACATATTTGATTGCAACAGAGCACGGTTGTGATGGATGAGTTAGGCGGGGCTACATCTTCTTGGATAGTTAATCCATGCCTACTAGGTATGCCAACTCGGTGTCTTGATCAACGATCCGACCATATCTATTTCTAAGGTGCGACACTAAATCTAATTACTTATATTTACATGATGTATTTATTTCGTAATTTTTACTTTTGGAAAACATTAGTTCTTAAATATATCACTAAGGTTAGGGGGTGTATGGGTTAGCTTATCTAGTTGGCTTATGGGATTATATGATCTTGGAAAAGCTGATAAGCTTACATTCTGAGCTTATTAACTGAAGCTTATGGCTTTTCTTTTTAAACTACCTTTAAAATGTGAGATTTTTTACTTCTGACTTATACAAAATCAAACAAGTCCATACGATGGCTAAATAAGCTAGATCCAAACACTGCCTTAAAGAGTTGAAGTTTTTTGTGCTGACTTTTTTTTGGCACTGTTATAAACTCCTGTCATTGTCTCTCCATTTGCTAATTCTGAGTATTTCTTGCAGAATTCTCGGAATCGTTTCTGGAAATGGGTGTTTGTCTTCTTGAGAAAACTGCACTGACTGATGATGAAGATAGCGGTGAGTAAGCTGATGATGTTTCTATTTAAAGTGGAGTTATTTGTCATAGTTCCGTTGATATACTTCTTATATTTATTCTCCAGTTCGGTTTTTCTCATGCACAAAATCATATTACAGGCAGAGTATTGCTAATGTTGGGAAAGGCACAGCTTGAAATCCATAAGTTGGTTGATAATTATGTAAGTCGTTATACTATACGTGTGAAACATTATGCTACTTTTTTTTTATTTGTATGAGTTTTTCATTACCATCTCAATTTCAGCGTTCACACATTTCTCAGACAATCACCAATCCTTCAGAATCTCTTCTTCATTAACTGCGCATAGTTGAGGTATGTCATTTCTCATCTTATAACTTTGCTTTTTTTTTAATTTAGTTTTAATTTCTTCTCTACCTTTCTGCAGGACATGGAAAAGGACTGTGATGACAAAAGGTCTGAAATGATCATTTACTTTTTCCCGTTCCTCACTCGTCTTAGTTTGGTTATTGATACAACTTTGTACTCATATATGTATCTTATATGAAGATCAGCTCGAGATTGCTAGTTTAGTATAGCTTTAGGCCTTAATATGTGTATGTGGTTGTTTGGCTATTCCCACAAAAACATTGGCTCAAGGAAGCTGTAAAAATTAGTCATCGTGTAATAAGTTTTCTCATTTTCTAGACTTTTATTTAGCTATTTTTTTAATAATTCATTTTAAATTTGTAGTTACAATTAAAACTTAGTACAGACGTAGAATATAGGCATGTTAAACTTTTGTATAAACAAACAGATCCAAAAGGAAGAAGAAGGACGAATTTACAAAATTTACCCCTAAAAAATAAAGAAAGTAACAAATAGGTCCCTTGAGTTGGGAGGAAAAAAAGGAAGGGGAAGGGGGGTGATCCAATGGTGGAGATTACTTCTCTCACTTTTCTATTGATATGGACTTTTAAATGATCCAATCTCTCTCTCTCTCTCTCTCTCTCTCTCTCTCTCTCTCTATATATATATATATATATATATATATATATATATATATATATATATATATATATATATATATATATATATATATATATATATATATATATATATCGCAAGTTCGCTCAAATTTTAAATTTATAAGTTCCTATTACCGACTAGTTTAAGAAAACGAGCATACGGAAAGTATAATCATTCGTGTGTAGTATGGTTTGTGCTAAATAGGGATCGTCCCAAGAGACCTTTTATAGTGTTTTAGTCTAGTAAATTTGTAGCATGAGAAAAGCACAAAAGATCGTCACACTCTAAAGTACCGCAAGGAAACCAAGCAAACAAACAATGGTTTATCGTATCCAATTAATCAAACAAACTGGTACTATTTTAGGAATAATAACAATCATGATACAATGTTAAACATGTTTTGGTGAAACATATGTAGACGGCACATATCAATTTCTCATGGACTTCTAGTCAATGGGTAATATCCAGAAAATCACATGTTTATACTAGTTTCATGGGTAAGTGCTTTCGGCCAATACTTACCCCATTAGCCTAGTTTCTTTGTAAATTCTTATGTATGAAAAGGTGATTAGTACCATTAGTTTCTACGAGTCCTTTTGGCCTATACCCGTGATTAAATACCCTCCGGTTCATTTAAAACTTGACTACTCGATAGTTGACAATTATCAAGCACCAATCCATTTGTGAACCAACTTCTTGGAATTAGACCATATTAGAAATCCCTTCGACCTTTAAATCTAATAGTGTCAAATCAATAAGTTTAAGAACAAGAGTTTTATTTAAACAAACTATTAAGATAAATCAATTTCCTTCCCGACTATTCATTCAACATTCACACGAAAGTCTACAACATTCCCAAACAAGTATCACAAAATTATTCTACAACAAGTTTCATTTACACAAGTAACATTTCATTCATCATCAAATCGCTCAACATAATAAACTTAGTAGAAAAGGTTACCAAAACGTAGACTACAATTGAGTAAGAAATGTAAGAAGTTCTAGCACTTCTTAGAGCCTCCAATCAAACAATGAACCTTTAGCCTCTTCTAATTAGTATAACCAATACTTCCTAACTTTTTCCTTGGCTTCTCCTTGAGAATGGCAGAGATTTAGAGCTCTTTTGGGTTAGTAGAAAGTATGATCAAGTCCTTATGGTGTAAGGCTTGATTGTAAAATTAGTTGTATGAAATGTGGTGAGATATGGCACTATTTATGCTTGAATCATCACCCAAATGTTGTTACAAAGCCCCCATAATCATAAATGTTGGTAAATGATCGGACTTAGGGTGATTAATGGTGATTAAAATAAGTTTTAATGCAACTCTCTAACTGATGGAGGCTTCAACCGGGCGGCTGGGATTCCTGCTCAACCTTTGGTTGCTGATTTAAGCCTTTGGGGTGAATTTCTGCTTCAACCTTTGGTTGGGATCTTGAACCTTGGATTAGCATGTTGGTTTCCAACCTTGTTTTGGCTAATTTTCTCCATCATTAACAATATTTCCTCGATTCTTAATCCTTACTCTTTCATTCCTCGAATAGCGTCATAATCATTGCACTTTCTTGGAAATAATCTCAACACAAATCATTATCTTTAGACGAAAAACTTTACTTCATATCTTCTCTTTAATTATCATATTTTCTTCGTCTTTCTTGATATATTCTTTGATTTGATTGTACCTGAACCTAAACACATCTTTTATACCTTTTAAGCTCAAAATATTCATAAATACAACCAAATAATATGCATAAATATAAAAAACAATGCGACTAATATGCATACAAAATGAGCGTTATCAACAGGTGATATGAAAACAAAGCATATTATGCTTAGAAAACCCTATTTTGCAAAACCAAACCCTATTTTGCACAAGTGTATTAAAGTCGAGAAATGCACAAGTGTCAACCTAAAAGCTTAGAAAACCCTATTTTGCAACGCCAAACCCTAATTCCCTTAGCAACCCTTAATGCAAACCTTAATCAATCTTTAATACCCTTGCTAGGACCTTGATGGAGGTGAGATATATGCGTATGTGTGAAGGTATTTAGTGTATGTTTATTGAACAGATAGTGGCTTCTTTATATGGCACAAAACATGGAATGGTCAGAAAGGGAATTTAGTTCTTGCATGGTTGTGTAGCAATTGAAAGGGAAATGGTGTAGCCTTGGGGCGTGGCATATGATTTGGACAAGGGAGGGGAAAAGTTGTAATGCTAGGTAGCTTTTGTATTAAACATGGTTAGGGTAATATGGAGATTAAAGGTTGGAAAGTAAATGTTGGACTATCCCTAAAGGGAGGCTGAATAAAAAGGGGACATAAATATGTTTTTGAATGTTTGTAAGTGTTTGTGATATTATCTCAAAAGGGGTGGATGGTGTTTAGTAGGTTATGCATGCAAAGAGACCTAAGTATGCAACTTTGTATAGATAATAAATGTGAACGCATATGATAACAAAAATTGATTATGAGTTTGCCATGTACTTGCTTATAGTATATTAAACATTTAGTCTAGGGTGACGTAAAACGTCCAAAGATGGTTCTCGTTATGCGCGGTATAACCTAACGGTTATGCGTTTAGTCTATTATTTACTTGTTTAGAATAAAACATTCTAGTTATGAATAAACGTTTACCTGAAATTGTAAGTTGTCACATTACTTATGTAGGAGAATGCTCACAAAAGAGAAAACGAAAATTGTTCTTCTAACAGTATTTACTCTCGTAAATTGTATTGATAAAAAGTAAAAATAAAGACGAAAATTACTCTTTCTAATTATTTAACACTGGGTTCTTATGTTTTGTTATTAAAGAAAAGTAAGGAATTGTAAAGTAAACATTTTCCTTCCAAAATTGGGAGGAAACACTTTACTTTAGTAATCAACAAAATCACACTAACTTTCATTTCATTTTCTTTTCTTTTCCTTCTTAAGTGCTACTCAAGAACACAACTTCCTATATTTTATTTTCATTTTCTTTCTTTTCTTCTTTAACTTTTACTCAAGAACACGAGATAAGAGAATGGTTTTGTAATTTTGGTATATTAAAATTATTGTTTTTAGTTTATTAAAAGCCATCAACTTTCACAAATAATATTATGGGTATATTTGGTAAAAATATATTGATTTGTTGTTGGTGTTGTTCTTTGAAAAAACTATAAAAAGAAATTATTTTCATAAGTTACATGAAGTAATCTTTTATTTCAGAGATTATAAAAATTATTTTTTTAATAATCTCTTATAAGTTGTGTTTGTCAAACAAATATTATTTTTTAAATAGCTTATTTTTTGAAATAAGCATAATCTCTTTATAATCTCATGTCATATAATATTTGTCGGAGATTATAGAAATAAAATATCCCATAATCTATTAAAATTAAATGCTACTTCATTTAGCTTACAAAAATAATTTCAATTTTTAATTTTCTACTTCATCTCTATCTATAGCTACATCTTCGGTTATAGCAATAATGACTTTCGTCAAGCATATCTTACGTGTCTACATCCATTTTGTATATATTGTCTCAAAATAAGTGTTTACTTTATATTTCAATCAATCCAAAAAGACTTCAATAGGTATTGATCCATAGTGCACTTGATTATATCTTTAAAAATTTGTGTAGTTTCAAAATGGACACCCGATTAAATTGAAGGAGTGTGAGAGAAGTAAATTCAAAGGAGAACAAAACCCAATGCCATTTGATAATCGATATGTTATGACATGCAGAAGAGAAGTGCATGAAGCGAATACCAATACTAAATACATCAAGACAAATGCACCTCTATGAAACCCAACCAAATTTAATGCACGAGAAGCATTATACAAAGCAGACCCACAACGACAAGATGGCATGCAAAAATACAGAATAGATCAGTTTGCATGCAAACCCCGAAAGTTGCTTACATTAAAGTTTAGATAAGAGAGTCAAACTGCATTTCAAAAGTTTTCAGTTTATTCTTGGGCATTAAATGCAAATTAGGTACTTCCGGAGTTTTTTATCACACCGTAGTTGTTTAGGAAAATAAATACATAAACGTTGTACTTCTAAATTTATTTACAATATACTAAAACATTTTGCTCTCATTCCTCGCTTGCACATAGAAAACTCAACGTAACACTTGTTCTTTCTTTTCCGATTAAACCAAATAAATCCAATTATCAAACCAAATAATATTGGGTATGTTTCATGAGATCCTGCATGTTCAAATATATAAAAATCGTTTCAAACATGATTCATTTTTTAACTTTAGCAAAACAAAAATTGTTCTCGAACCCTCAAACCGACCAAATTAAACTAACTTTTGCCAATTCGATTAGTAAAATAATTCACCCGATATGATTCGAGAATAGGTGAAACCGAAGTTACTAGATTGACCGATGTTACACCCCAATCGACCTTTGCGGCCTCTCAATTCACTACTTGTTAGGCTGTTAACATATAGTGCTCGTTCAAGCTTTTTAGTTCGTATAGTTGTGATGTCTCTAATTATAAAATAAATTTTATCTCCTACTTAAAAACCTCATGAATAACACCAAGCTCGAGATATCATCTTCCTAGAATAATCATCAAATCGAAAACTTGTGCCAATAATCTTTTAACAACTGGGAGGAAAGATTTGAAATATTTTTGCATGCAAAACACAAGGAATGGATAAAATCTTTGTATCTAGTAATCTAGATGTTGAATATATATACGTGTATACAAGTATACATGTATGTAAAAGAAAAGAAATGGGAAGATAAAATTGTAAAACTCATGTATTTGGTTCACGAGGTCCCAAGTTCAATCCTATTCAAATCGCTTTGAACAATCCTAAAACGACTTCCTCTCCTGGTGATTTGCGACTCCCTCTAAAACCTCATCAAGTCGATTATTAACTTCCTTCTTCCACTGTTCTATTACATCTCATATGTTCTAATATTGTTTTACATTCGTGTTTAAACACTATTTGTTTCAGATTTGGTGTGATTCCACAGTTTGTAAGGCTTTGTTAATCCTTTTTTTAGGGTTTCGCATAATTGCTCTTAGTCGTTTTTTTTTTTTGTTGCACCGATTCTTCCCTTCTATCTAATATTATCTAATTATTGGTGCTTGATGAGTGTGTAAATACTCATCATTTTTGTTCCTTCTACACTGCAAAAACAGTCAAAAACACTTTGAAAAGTCTCAAAAAGACAGAAAAAATATTTAGACTGTATTTTATGCAATAATTGTCAAAATCTAGTCCCGGTTATTCAAAACAAGTTAATTTTTCATAAAAGGCCCTCGAGAATTTTCAAGTTGTCAAAATTACCCTTATAAAGTTTAGTTTTGCAAAATGGCAACTTTAGTCCTTGAAGTTTCAAAGATTGACAGAATTTACCCCTGGACATTTTTAGTTTGAAAATTACTATTTTTGGTCCTTGGGAAAATTAAACTTGTCATAATTGGTCCCTATAATAAACTTTGGAAAATTACAGATTTGGTCCCTCAAGTTTGGTGGAATTGCAATTTTGGTCCTTTTGTATTATTAACCCAAGCCCAACCCTTGAGCCAGGCCAAAACAACCCTTGAACCCCCTAATTGAACCCGTCCCCTATTAATAAAACCCGGTCAAACACTCGGTCAAACCCACTCTTTTTTCCCTCCACTTCACCTTCTTCACCCACCCTCTGCAAAACCACTCACCACAACCATACCTCCAGCTCACATACCACCACCCTTATCACTCTACCTCCACAACACAACAAGACGCATTAAATTCTTCTCCTCCCGTGCACTCAATCCACCCCCAATTGCTATATCTTTTTGGCGCCAAAAATGCCATCAACGGCTTAAATCCACTCCAATCATCCAATGGCTCAGATTCTTGATGGGAAATGAGTGGAAAGTGGAAGACTTTTGTTGATAAATAGAGGGAAGAAAAGGAGAGATGAGTAGTAGTTTTTAGTTTTAATTTTCTTGTATGTCGTTTTTAATTTAATTGTCTTAATTAGTTTCTAAAACTGTAATCTTAAGTTTTCCTGTATTGAACTAAAGCCATTTAGTCATTGTAATTTACTTTCAAGTATTAATTCAAGGTTTTATCAAAGTTTCATGTTTTTATGTTTCCTGTTATAAAATCAGTTTACGTGTTCTTAAATTCAAGCTTCAATTAGCTTATTTCTAATTCAAATAAGCTTACTTAAGCTCTTGATAGCTTTGGTAGCTTATAACTCAAGTTCAAGTAAATTGGGTACCGGTCAACGAAAGTCAAACTGTGGGGAATTTTGGGTTAAGCAGTTATGGAAATGGATTTGGGTTTATGCAAAGCTGGTTTTGGGTTGGATTTGGTTAAAAATAGGGTAGTTTGGTTCTGGTTTAAGCTGCATATAAGCTGGACAATTTGTGAGTTCTGTTTCAATCTAATTACATAACTGTTTACTACTCTTTTGGATTATTCCTTGCTTTAGCTTGTTTACCTTTATTAGAACTGTTACTCGTAGTTATTTTATTGCTAGAACTTAGATTAAGTGTTGATTTGATCTGTAGTTAGGAAGTTTATAGAATAAGTAGTGGAAACTGTTTGCTAAGTAGTGTTTGGATCAGGTGTTCACATCTGAGTTTGAGGTTTGTTCATTGGCTGAGATCTGTTGTTTGAGGCTTATAAAGGTTAATTGAACTCATTTCAGTCATCAAATTTCATTTGCATACACTTAAAGTCAAAATCGCATTGAATCTGCTCCTAAGTTCATTTCAGTTAGCATCAAGTTTTCAAAATCTTGCATATAGGATTAAATATAGTTTAGTTAGCTTGCATTAGCTTCATTTCATCATAATTCATCATTTTCAGTTCTTAAATTGGTTTCAAATCTCAAATTAGTCAAACTCTCAAATCTGTCTTAAAAAGTCAAAAGTTGGAAAAACAGTTTTTCACAAAACTTTATAGATTTTTCATAGCTTCATTTTTGGTTCAAATTAAGTGAGATTTTGGGATTTGCTAGTTCAATTGGTCAAGTTTATAAAACTGATTTTTGTCAAATTTTTGGGAACAGTTTTAAGCACTAAATCAGCTCTTCAAAAGAGCTTATTTGCCTCATGTCAAGCACTCGACATTAGGTGAGTGCAATGCAACTTTATTGTAGCTTTGCACAAGCTTCATTAAAGCTTGTTTAGGTCTGAGATTTGGTACAAGTGGTCTTTGGTAGGTTGGTTAGAGATCATCATTTTTGGTTTTCAACTTAGCTTATTATATAAGCTTGTTCTTAAGCTTAAACATAAGAGGTAGAGGCTGTTTGGATTTTAGGATTTGATTTAGTCATATCATTTTAGTTTGCAAATCATAAGTCTAGACTAGTTGATATAAGTTTGTTTCTAGTAGTTTTAGCATAAATTAGTTCTTGTTAGCTTCTGCTTTCATTTGGTGCCTTTTAGTGTTCATTTGCTTATTATTAAGTACTTATTCATAAGCTGTTGCACTACAGCTTCATATTTTCACACATAAGCTAGAGGTTTTATATTTTTCATAAACTTAGAATATAATTTTAGACTTTTTCTGAATTTCTCATAATTTTTCATCAATGTTTACTATTTTCCTTATTTAAATCAGTTTTTAGGACTTTTTAAATAGCCTTTTAATACAAATAAATCAGAAAAGCTTTAAAAAAATAAGTTTTCAATTTTCATAGATTAAGATAAATATAAAAAGCAAAAAAATAATTTTTCCATATTTTTCCTAGTTAAATTTGTAATTTTTAGCATTTAAATTAGTTTTAAATAGTTTTAAATTCGTAGAAAATAGAAAAATCATCAGAAAAATACAAAAATAGTTTTGAAAAGTATTTTGAGTTATTTTAGATTTTTGAAAAATAGTTTCATAATTTTTCCCTTTATTTTCATAATTTTTAGTATTTTAATTTAGTTTTAAATGTTTAAAATTAGTTTTTAATTCAAAATAAATCAAGAATAATCCTAAAAATGAGTTTTAATTCTTAAATAGTTTTCAAATATCATTTTTAGTTTAAAAATAAATGTAAAATTCTGTAAACGTACGCATTTTAGGTTTTAATCGTTAAACGATTTTAAATATAGAATTAAAATGACTTCAAAGTCTTTATTAAACTTAATTTCCTTAGTGTAATCAATCATACCCCCTTTCCTGTTCAATATCACCCGATCACTACGCGTTTAGCTATTCAATCGTACAGCTCGTTGGGACTTAACGACCCGGGGAAACATTAAACTCCTCTGGACTTAATTGCTTTGGTTTTAGACTGTTTGACTTTTATTACGGTTGACCATTCACAAGTGGTTGACTTGTGTAATAATCCTGACCGTTTGGGACCAATCAGTGCTTCTACTGTTATTCCATGGGTTGAGTGCTATTCGATCAGGTTTAAACCCTAGTTTCTTACTGGGTTTACATTACATTGTGAAAACGTGGATCTACTACTTTCTGGTACGATTTTAGGGCTTTGTTTCAGTGATTTAGGGTTTGATTTTTCTGGGTTATGGAGAGTTACGAGCTGGAAAGCCTTTGTGTTTCCCGAAGTACCATCACGTATGTTACTAGTGTTACTAGTGTTGATGGTTTGAATGAGAAATTTAAGAAGAACACTAGTAATCAGGAGCGTGAATCGTCTACATTGGCTAGTAAAATTAGTGACATTGAGAAACAAATTTTAGAGGGAAAGCTTGTATTAGTGGGTGAAGATGGGCTACCATTAAAACCAGTTACACAAGTGGAGCCGATTCCAGTTGTGTCAAGTTCTTATGGTAAAGATGTTGGTGGTGGTTTGCATGGTGTTCTTAGTGGTAATGATTTGGTTGTGGAGCCGGTTCCACATAACTCTAATCCGATGGTTGTGGATGGTACTTTGCAGGTTGAATCTCACAGTCTAGCACCTAATGTTCCTACTGCTAATGAGCCTAAGAGTGATCAACAGAATGGTGAAAGTGGTGGGGACGTAGGAGTGGATAGGTCGCAGAAATTCGTGGATATGCTTAATGACATTCGACAAAAGCGTGCTACTGTCAATTCTGGTCATCCTACAAGTCAAGCCAATATGAAGCCATCGTCATTTGTGAATGTTGTTTCTAATGAACCTAAGAAGGTTAAAGCTAAGTTCCGTAGATTGGAAACAAGTAACAAAACTGATGGTGTGGATTTAACGGTTCCCATGGAAGTAATTCAAGAGGTAAATTCACGATTCGATAATACTCTTTATGGTTATTTTCTTGGTAAACGTATTGCCTTCCCGGTTGTGGATTATTATGTATGTAATGCATGGAGTAAGTTTGGCATTCAAAAGGTCATGATGAATGCTAAGGGATTTTTTTTCTTTAAGTTTGCTTCTAAAAAAGGTGTTGATGATGTTCTTGAGAACGGTCCGTGGATGATTCGTAATATCCCCATTATCCTTAAACCATGGACGGTTAACACTAATCTACTTAAAGAGGATTAGACAAACATTCTGTGTGGGTTAAATTCCATGATGTTCCTATTGCTATGTTACATCTAACTCGTTTGAAGTTCTTAATACGGATGATGATTGTACCGAGTCTACTAATGTTGTTACCAAGGATGGGATTCAGACTGAATCTAGTAATACTATGGTTGCTAACTGTCACACCCCCAAAATATCGCAGCGGAACGATAGTGTCATTGGGGTATGACGTCATAGCACAAAGTATGGATAAAGAAAACGACCTCTAAATGAGACGTTTTGAAAAGTCTACCATTCGATTAAATAAGTTAAAGTTTACAAAGCAATAAATTCCAAAGTTTGATAATACATAAAGGTTTACAAAACATGTCGAATGGTAATTGTTAAAAGCACAAGTCTCCAATGTATGCCATGTGACCCAAAAGTTCCATGAAATGCTATCACCTTACGACCGAGATAAACATGCTAAAAGTGTCAACACAAAGGTTGGTGAATTCATAAGTTTGTAAAAAAATGATTTGAAATACTATGAGAAATGATCACACAAAGAAAGGCATTGTAAATCCACCCGGCCCAAGTTCCACCCATACAAAACTTGCAACCTGTGTGTTCACAACCCATTGCCTAAAATAGAATGACAATCATGAATATGCGCATTAAGGTAGTTAAAAGTATAAATGTCACCACAAGGGTCTTCCAACAACTCGTGTTGGGATGTTCCTCAACGACTCACGTTAATTGTATCCATAAAATGGCCTTCCAACATATAGATGTTGGGATGTTCCTCAACGACTCACGTTAATGTATCCAAATAAATGGCCTTCCAACATATAAATATTGGGATGTTTGTTTAAGTCTAGTCACTTCACGCACCAAGTCTAAAGTAAAAGTAATGTTGTTTGGCAAAAGAGTTTATATGTTACGATAAATAAGCATGTATCTCGCCCCAAATAGTTTGTAAGAATTTAAACGAGTCAAAGCGGGTATGAACTCACCGGTATGATTGATATGCTAACAAAATGAAGTGCGAAAATGAGGCTCTGAAACTATCCGCGACCTAAAATAAATGATATGCTCTAATATAAGTCATGAAACAATGTCGTGCATGCAAATTCATATGATATCCATACCACTTGTACGTTTTGGAAATAATGTTTATCGTCAAAATATATGTTTATGACATCCCGTCGTATTAGAAATACTTTACAAGTAGTTACGTTGAAACAACCTCCTACGATAGTCGCAAAATGGTGCACATCGAGTGTTAGGAAACGAACTCAACAGTTTTGGAAAGCTTGTGTCGTTATCTCAAAGTTTTAGTATTTAACTTTCCATCCTAGAGGTCTCGATCACAAAGAAAAATATAGGTTAAGTATGGTACTTTAGTCCAAAAATATAGTTTAAGGGTGGTTTTAGGCCAAGTTTAAGTTACCGTATTTTATTCGTTATAACTCCGCTTGACGAACGGTTGGACATTTTGGAAAATAGGCTAGGCGAACTCACTTATACTAGAAGACATCTCATTATAAAAAGTACTACATCCATATTAAAAACGACCCTCAACATGGTCCTTAGTTGCCGTAATATGTGTCTAATAGAAATATATTAGTTTTTCTTATATAATATAGTTACGGCAACTTTATGTAAACACGTGTAATTTAATCGTTACAAGTCCGTTTTTCACGTTTTATATGTCCTTAGATTCGTATCAAAGTATACTAATATATTTTTGATAAGTCGACATAATTTATAATGCTTAAGACTCATTTTGACTCGTAAAAGGTCGAGACAGCATGCTGAATTTTCGAAATAATTAGTTTTCGTCGTCAACTTGAAAAATTCATAACTTCTTCGTTATAGCTCCGTTTAATCCGTTCAAGCAGCCACGTTTCGTTTTAAAGTGTATTTTCTAAATATCTAGGCCAAAATTTTTATTCACTGTCGAGATTTCCAGATTTTGAAAATAAGGACAGACCCTTTTAAAACATGTCGAAATGAGCCAAACCTATTCTAACCCATTCAAAACAACTCAAGCTATTCTAATCCTACCATACACCTTCTTAGGGTGTCATGGGTTCCTAGACATCACCAAGAGTGATATATTACAAGGAATAATTATAGGATAACATAAATATATATAACTCTTAAAATCAATGAAAAAGTGGTATAAACATCATATGACTTGCATGTTTTCTCAAGCTTAATGAAATGAACATGAAAATGAATATGAAAATATGATCATGAATATGAAAAGCTTACAAGTTAACTTGATGAGGTTATAAGAACAAAGGATTTTCCTAATCACCCAAGGTTTTATCTCAAAACCTTAATCAAGAGTGTGTCTAGAGTGTTTATAACTTGACTTGAAAATATTTTGGTGATCCTTCTTGATCCTTATGGTGTGGCCGGTTTTAGCAAGAGGAGAGGAAGAGAGGTTTTAATTTTTCACCTAGGATATTATTGTGTGTATGTGCACATGTTGAGTATAATAAGATATACTAGAGTAGATATTAAGCAAATACACATGACTCACCCCCGGTTTGTGTCGACAAGGGGGTGTTAGTCATCTCTTTAATATATTTTTTTTTTTTTATATATGTATATAGATGTATAATGTAAAGTTTAATTGAAGATAAGTGGTAACTTGTAGACACATTTGAATATTTAGGGTAGCATTAGATAAAAATAACTTTTCACGGGTCAAGATAAAAAATATTAAGGTCATAAAACTATAAAAATACATTTCTTGTAAAATTTGAGTGAAATAATAATTATCGTGTAATACTTAAGAATATCGTCAGTAATTATATAAATATAACAATTTATATACAAAATAAATTTAAAACACTGGGTAACTCATAATATTATTTTTATAATCTTAATATGAGTATGAAAATATATCGGAAAATTTTGGAAGTATCGGATCAATTGTTCAAAATAATTAATCACGCGATAGCGTTATTTAATAAGAAATTATCGTTTAATGTGAAATGCAAAACCATGCATGAACTAATATGATGAATATTGAGTTTGAGAAATGACCGGAAATTGAGAATTGTGACATTCTTCCCATGTCGGAGGAATCACGTCCTCGTGATTCAATCGATGATACTTAAAGGTCTACCCTTAGGTTTCGCGAAATCGGGGTGTATAGTCAAAGTGCTTATGCCAAAACTTACGCGTCTAGGTTACTTATCTAATGAGACTCCTTGAATCGAATAATACGGTGGATCACTTAATGGTCTAGGGAAAGCGTGCAGTTATGCATTGCGGGTCGCCTCGGTTCCTACATAGAATGCTCGGGCTCGGGGTGGGTGATATTGAGTCTGAGGTTTGGGTTATTTCCTTCAATTGCCACAGCTAGATGAGCTTGCATCGGTGGCTTATTCAACTGAGGACAATTATTCGGTAGTGATTCGGGCTATTGCACTCGAAGCAAGTCCTTTGGTTATTCCTCATGTTGCCGTGTTAACCGTTGTTATCGGTCTTGCACGCTCTACACTGGCTTGAAAAATGGCTCGTGATTGCATATTGTACATAAGCGGCGGGCTTGGACTTGGTGATGATAAGCACATTTAGCACATTTGGGATGCGTGCCGCATACTCTCTTTGTTCGATGCAGTTGCCACAAAAACTCTTGCCCTTTTGTTTATGCATTACCACGTCTATCCGCTTATTCGACCCACTTGCTTCCTTCCTCTTGTCCTTTGCTCTTCAAAGTACCATTTCTAACCATCTCGTCTGTCGGGGTTCCCGCCTCGATTGCACTTTGTATTGTAGGCGGCTCGATCGTTTCACAGTTCCACAGATTTTGAGGACAAGACCATATATGTACCTCGAGATTCTCTTGGACTCAAGGGTAACTAGATGAGGAACTAGTCGGCTAACTCATGAAATCGGTGCAGATAGGCTGCGTGACCAGCCCCTATCATGGTGTGGTGATAAAATTCATCTTCCGTTTACGCATTTCATTATCCGGCAATATTCCTCTTTCAATAACGCCTTAAATTCGTCCCATGTCATACCAGTATGCGCTTCGCCCCTAGCTCAGGTGTGTGTTCCACCATGTCAATGCCTTTCCTAATAGCAAGCAAGCAAGCATACTTTACCCTCGATGTGTGGCACAATTGTCGATGTCGATCATCGACTGTCTTCTCTACCCATCGAGTATACGCCAAAGCACCTCCTATACCATCAAAATCCACAGGTTTGCATGCTGAAAATTCCTTATACGTGCATCCAGTTCTGTTGTTGTTGTTGTTGTTGTTGTTGTTGTTGTTGTTGGTGTTGTTATTGTTGCCACTGCCAACTACATTGTTGGTGTCGCCATTCCCGTTCCCGTTCCCGTTCCCTTGGTTTCCCGAGTTATTCATATGATTTCCAACTTGTGTGACAATAGTGGGAAGCAAGATTTGAAGTTGTTGAGCGATGATGGCGGCAAAATCAGGGTTTCCGCCAACGTTGTTGTCATTGTTACCCATGTCACTACCGCCTTCTCTACCTCCACGCCACCGTCCTTCCACCCGCTGCGCGCACCACCTCGGTTAGTCTGCGTGTTACCCTCTTTGGTGCCATGATCTCGCAAGGAAAGAACCATTGAATTCCCAATGTCTATACTTAACGTCCTCAAACATAATACCACGCCACAAATTGGTTCCTAAGGTGTGCCCGCACCGATCTACGTATCGTGGTCGCATATGTCCACGTGGGTTGTGGCGCATTTATAATTATGTTGGCCACCATAATTATAATTGCCTCATTTCACACGTACACACCACCAAGCATACATGTCTCGGCGATTGATGTTCTTTGGAATAGGTAGCCATTCTATCATCCGATTCTAAACGATGGAGGAGGAATTTAGGGTAGGTATCTATGGAGAGTCGCACTGGTGTATAGGAAATTCCTTTAGGTGCTAAAGTCACGATGAGGTTTAGTCGCCAACAGTTCCCAAAGTATCCTCAAGAGAACTCCCATCCTCGGGTAAAATCATCAAATCTATCTGACTATATAGTAACACTTATTTAGCTCGATCTCGTGTCTCATCAAACAAGAAGCATCACGAGATCAAGTTAGATAAGTGTTTATTATGAGCTCCATATCTCGATGACTCAACTAGATTTTAGGACTCCCCTATCGGTACAAGGAAACCATTTCATCCAATAAGGTGGGTCTAAACGAAATTTTTCAGAAAACATATGCGCACGAAAAGTGTGTAAGGCGATAGGAAAAGAAAGGATCGTCGTGAAAGCGGTTATAGTCTAGGAACTAAAATGCAACCTAGTTCTCTATAACCAAGGCTCTGATACCAATCTGTCACACCCCCAAAATATCGCAGCGGAACGATAGTGTCATTGGGGTATGACGTCATAGCACAAAGTATGGATAAAGAAAACGACCTCTAAATGAGACGTTTTGAAAAGTCTACCATTCGATTAAATAAGTTAAAGTTTACAAAGCAAGAAATTCCAAAGTTTGATAATACATAAAGGTTTACAAAACATGTCGAATGGTAATTGTTAAAAGCACAAGTCTCCAATGTATGCCATGTGACCCAAAAGCTCCATGAAATGCTATCACCTTACGACCTGAGATAAACATGCTAAAAAGTGTCAACACAAAGGTTGGTGAGTTCATAAGTTTGTAAAAAAAATGATTTGAAATACTATGAGAATGATCACACAAGCAAAGGCATTGTAAATCCACCCGGTTCAAGTTCCGCCCATACAAAACTTGCAACTGTGTGTTCACAACCCATTGCCTAAAATAGAATGACAATCATGAATATGCGCATTAAGGTAGTTAAAAGTATAAATGTCACCACAGGGTCTTCCAACAACTCGTGTTGGGATGTTCCTCAACGACTCACGTTAATGTATCCATAAAATGGCCTTCCAACATATAGATCTTGGGATGTTCCTCCAACGACTCACGTTGGTTTGTATCCAAATAAATGGCCTTCCAACATATAAATATTGGGATGTTTGTTTAAGTCTAGTCACTTCACGCACCAAGTCTAAAGTATAAGTAATGTTGTTTGACAAAAGAGTTTATATGTTCTGATAAATAAGCATGTATCTCTCCCCTAATAGTTTGTAAGAATTTAAACGAGTCAAAGCGGGGTATGAACTCACCTGGTATGATTGATATGCTAACAAAATGAAGTGCACGAAAATGAGGCTCTGAAACTATCCGCGACCTAAAATAAATGATATGCTCTAATATAAGTCATGAAACAATGTCGTGCATGCAAATTCATATGATATCCATACCACTTGTACGTTTTGGAAATAATGTTTATATTCAAAATATATGTTTATGACATCCCGTCGTATTAGAAATACTTTACAAGTAGTTACGTTGAAACAACCTCCTACGATAGTCGCAAAATGGTGCACATCGAGTGTTAGGAAACGAACTCAACAGTTTTGGAAAGCTTGTATCGTTATCTCAAAGTTTTAGTATTTAAGTTTCCATCCTAGAGGTCTCGATCACAAAGAAAAATATAGGTTAAGTATGGTACTTTAGTCCAAAAATATAGTTTAAGGGTGGTTTTCGGCCAAGTTTAAGTGACCGTATTTTATTCGTTATAACTCCGCTTGACGAACGGTTGGACATTTTGGAAAATAGGCTAGGCGAACTCACTTATACTAGAAGACATCTCGTTATAAAAAGTACTACATCCATGTTAAAAACGACCCTCAACATGGTCCTTAGTTGCCGTAGTATGTGTCTAATAGAAATATATTAGTTTTCTTATATAATATAGTTACGGCAACTTTATGTAAACACGTGTAATTTAATCGTTACAAGTCCGTTTTCTACGTTTTATATGTCCTTAGATTCGTATCAAAGTATACTAATATATTTTTGATAAGTAGACATAATTTATAACGCTTAAGACTCATTTTGACTCGTAAAAGGTCGAGACAGCATGCTGAATTTTCTGAAATAATTAGTTTTCGTCGTCAAACTTGAAAAATTCATAACTTCTTCGTTATAGCTCCGTTTTAATCCGTTCAAGCAGCCACGTTTTCGTTTTAAAGTGTATTTTCTAAATATCTAGGCCAAAAATTTTTATTCACTGTCGAGATTTCCAGATTTTGAAAATAAGGACAGACCCTTTTTAAAACATGTCGAAATGAGTTTTCCTCGCGCCAAACCTATTCTAACCCATTCAAAACAACTCCGAAGCTATTCTAATCCTACCATACACCTTATTAGGGTGTCATGGGTTCCTAGACATTCACCAAGAGTGATATATTACAAGGAATAATTATAGGATAACATAAATATATTTAACTCTTAAAATCAATGAAAAAGTGGTATAAACATCATATGACTTGCATGTTTTCTCAAGCTTAATGAAATGAACATGAAAATGAATATGAAATATGATCATGAATATGAAAAGCTTACAAGTTAACTTGATGAGGTTATAAGAACAAAGGATTTTTCCTAATCACCCAAGGTTTTTATCTCAAAACCTTAATCAAGAGTGTGTCTAGAGTGTTTATAACTTGACTTGAAAATATTTTGGTGATCCTTCTTGATCCTTATGGTGTGGCTGGTTTTAGCAAGAGGAGAGGAAGAGAGGTTTTAATTTTTCACCTAGGATATTATTGTGTGTATGTGCACATGTTGAGTATAATAAGATATACTAGAGTAGATATTATGCAAATACACATGACTCACCCCCCCCCCCTTGTGTCGACAAGGGGGTGTTAGTCATCTCTTTAATATATATTTTTTTATATATGTATATAGATGTATAATGTAAAGTTTAATTGAAGATAAGTGGTAACTTGTAGACACATTTGAATATTTAGGGTAGCGTTAGATAAAAATAACTTTTCACGGGTCAAGATAAAATATATTGAGGTCATAAAAACTATAAAAATACATTTCTTGTAAAATTTGAGTGAAATAATAATTATCGTGTAATACTTAAGAAAACCGTCGTAATTATATAAATATAACAATTTATATACAAAATAAATTTAAAACACTGGGTAACTCATAATATTATTTTTATAATCTTAATATGAGTATGAAAATATATCGGGAAAATTTTTGGAAGTATCGGATCAATTGTTCAAAATAATTAATCACGCGATAGCGTTTATTTAATAAGAAATTATGCGTTTAATGTGAAATGCAAAACCATGCATGAAATAATATGATGAATATTGAGTTTGAGAAATGACCGGAAATTGAGAATTGTGACACTAACAAAGAGGGGTCTCAACAGACTGGGAGTATTCCACAAGATCCTATTGTGGTTGAAGAAAAAGGGAAGGAGCCTGTGGTGGCTTCTAAAGTACAACTGGACGCGGGTGCTACATCCAAGTCTTCTTTTAATCCTAATATTTCTCACACGTAGAGGACTAATCCTTTCTCTAAAGTGGGTGAAATTGTTGATTCTGATAGTGATGATGAGGTGCTTCCGGATGATAATCCTATGGCGCAATTTATGTCCTCTGTTGGTGGCGGGTATGATCTTGAATATGATTATGATGACTACATGAATCAAACCTACGACCTCCCGCACGTATTGGATGATTTTAAGCTCCAAGGGCGTCGTAGGAAGTAATTTGTTTGTGTTTGTTTCTATTGTTATCTTGTGAGTAGTGGTTTGTTGTTTGGACAATAGGAAGTGCATTACGATGTTTGTTTGCTTACATGTGAGTGAGATATGGGACTTCACCCATATCCGTTGTCTTAAATGTTTTTGGAGTAATGAATTTTACCGGTCGTTTTGACCTTTTACCCAAAAAAGAAATGGGAAGATACATTATATAGTATTTATTTTAGAAAGTACCACCTTCGTGTATATATTTTTAAAATTACAATTGTCTAACAAAAACTCGTACTTCGAGTATTTGGTTTAACTTTGATTTTTGTCGATTAAAAAAAAAAAAAAAAAAAAAAAAAAAAACCGTGTCTATTATTTAGACGCAAATCCTTTATTTGTATACAACAAATCAATGCTTATATTAGGAATTTAAGGGTGCAGAGGGAAAGTCACGTGAGGGCAAATTCCTTGAGGTACTTCCAACCTTGCGGGAAATTGTAGCTAAATGAAAAAAAAAAAATCCCAAGCGGGACTATACTCCTGAAACAAAAATACATTCTCCAAGAAAAAAATTAATATTTTATATCTTTTGTGTGTATTATGTACTGGGTATGTGTGTATTATATATATTGTTAAATAATTAATTAGAAGGAAAAAAAAAACTTAAGAGAGGTAAAATGTCCCAAAGTTTTAAGGAAGAGAAAAAGTTTAATGGATCAATAATATACTTTAATTTAGTCAAAATTGTCATTTATTAATAGATATAATTGTCAAAATTTAATCACATGGTCCGTCCTTTTGTTTTACACAAATTTACGCTCGTGGATTTCATTGTTATTACACTAGTCATACCTATTTTTCAAATTTGTTGCATTTGTTATTGCAAAACGTTACGACGTTTAATCTATACAGTGTCTTTATATTTTAATAATGACAAACATGCAACTTGTAACACATAACGTAAAAGTGCACAAGTTACTTGTTTACGCAAATCATCAATGCATACACGTATCAACATCTCTCGACGGCTCAAGGCCGAATCACTTAAGGTATGTACAAACACTATACCAATTTAGTTAAGTGATGAAACAAGTTATTTTTTTAAACCTCATATTTTTATGTAACAAAGCATTTTTACAAAATATTTTTGTATTTATAAAGAATTGTTTTAATAAGATAAAAAAAATTTGAATTTGAAATTCTCCAAACGGCTATTTTTCTCGCCTAATCAGATAAAATTTTCACCAAATAACTTTTTACCACATTAGGAAAAAAAAATAGGTGGACGATCCCTTATATTTACGAGACCGTCCAATGTTTAAGGGACCGTCCCCCTCTCCTTCTGGTGCCTATAAATATTGCACTATTTCTTCAGAAAAAATAACCATCTTAGCACAAAAATATTATGTTCTTTCCTTTCCCTTCTCTGATCACAATAACTCGTTGATATGTGTTTATAAGTGAACTCGTTACCCTCTACGTCCAAGTGCAAGAGAAGAATGTTCGTATTCGTCAAGCAACAAAGTATTTTAGACTAGGCATCACACACACGTAACTAGTGTTACGATTATCTTCTTTATCTAAACTCTATCATTCCTCTTTGTTGTATATTGGTGTATCCGAATTGTGTGTGAGTCGAGATTAGTTGTGTTAGAATTGATTAGGACAGTGTGTACGTCCGTGGGTGATTGTGTAGATTAGGACGGTGTGTACGTCCGTGGGTGATTGTGTATATTATGACGGTGTGTATGTCCATGGTTGATTGTGTAGATTAGGACGGTGTGCACGTTCGTGGGTGATTATGTGTAGATTAGGACAGTGTGTACGTCTGTGGGTGATCGTGTGTAGAATGGGATTGTGTGTACGTTCGTGGGTGATATGGACGGTGTGTACGTCCGAGAAGTGTGTTTGGATTGGTTCTAGCCAAGATTATAACTCGACATTCCGATTAGTGTTGCTAATCGGTATGTCTGAAAGGTGTACGGTTTGTTCGCCTAAAGGGAGCTTTAGTGAAGTAACTCTCGAGTTGGGGATTCGGGAGTCAAGTAGGGCGAAGAGGAGCTTCGTGACCGAACCACTATAAATCTTAGTGTCCGGTTTTCATTTTCTTACTATCTCTTTACGCTTTATTTTTGCATTCATCGCTTTATATTTACAGTTGCATTAAGTTTGTGTTTGTGTGTTTAGTTTCTTATATTGTGAATATGCATGAGACATAAAGCGAGACAACTTAGAAAATTGTAAAGACAAATTTCATCACGCCATGGTGACAGTCTTGTAAATAGACAGACGGTCCCACATATATATGAGATTGTCCATACATTTCGGGGACCATCTCGATTCGATCAAAAGTAGCTTAATCCTTTTAACTTTTTGTCGTGCTTATGTTTGTATAGTATTGATGATATGTGAGTCTTGATTTGATAAACATACTTGTCATTACGTGACATGTATATTTGTTATAATTGTCGTAGTCACTATTCATATTTACCACACTTGAACAGGAATTTGATACAAAAGAATCTTCCGATGTTAAATAGAAACGCATTTGAAAACTCTAACCCGACAAGGTCCGAGTGTCACATTACGGTGTCAAATATGAAGCAAGCGGAAGACTTTAAATAAATAAAGAAAATACATATAAAACAAATGGCTCTCAAAGTATACAACCAAGTTCAAATGAAAGAAGACATAATCCAAACTAATAACCAAATAACAAAGTATGAGAAAATATAAGTCCAATATGAATGGGAAACTAAGGGTAAGTCTTCCAAGCTCCTACTCTCATCACTCATTCCCATATTTCCGCTTATTACCTGCCGTAGAGAAAAGAAAATGCGGCTGAGCTAACGCTCAGTGAACAGATATAAATAATGAAAGAAAATAAGCAAAAAATGAATAAACAAACAGAAATAAAAAGAATATGATGAATAAGATGTCATGAGAAAACAATAAGCAAAAGAAACAATGAATATGAAAATGATAAAGGAAAATGCCCACGAGCCCATATATGTCTACCCATGCTACATGGATAGACCCAAACAAGTAATCATAAATAATATCATAGCAATATCAGTCAAATCATATCAAATTGTACATGGAGTAGCTAGCTTACAATGTACCAAATGTGACATGGGGTGTATGGCACACACTCAACCATGCACCGATATACCTTATCCAAACCGAGTACCTGGGATGCATCCATACGCTCCCTGCAAAACAGATATACATATACAAGTTCGGGACTGTGGATATGTATGTTTGTATAAATAATACTAGTAATAAAGATGGCGGCCATGTTTCTAAGTAGCATAAAAGTAGGAATGTCGTGGACCTATCACACTGCTACGGATAGTGACATGCTATTGGTCCCTCAGTGACATGGCCATGGAACCCCCATGGCTAGTAAACAAAAAAAAGGACTCGGCCAAAAATAAATCAATTATATAGATATGTATGAAGGACAATGAAATGATTATCTGATAAGGTAAAACAAACTAAAGTGCATCATAGCAATGTATAAAAATAAGATGCGTGTCATAAGCCAGAATGGCATAATCAGAATCAAAATTAAATCAAGTGTAATGAATGGGATGTCCTTACTAAAAGGACATGATGTATATACAAATAGTTTATGTAACCCTGGGTATCAATTAAACATTGTTTCATAAAACAAATCATTAAAAGTAGTATTCAAGAAACTTCCATATAAGGTGATATCGCATTTTATTCATGAAAATTGTTTTAAACAAGTTTTACATAACAGTCAAGAGATAGTCGTTTAAAAGTGGTATCACATTCTATTAATATAAACATATCATTGTTAAAATAGTTTTCATAAAAATATTCTTCTAAAAGCAGTTTCACAAAAGTCCTTAAACCCTCATATAGAAGGGGTGTCGATCGGTTTCATAGAATCATTTTAAAATGGGTTTTCTTAAAATATATTTAAGATACATATATCGAAAGGTTTTAATATGAAGTCATAATATCAAGTGGATTACAAGTATCAAAAGATTCTAATACAATTTTAAAGTCACGACTAAATCAAATCCTTTCATAAAAGCGAGCAGTATCCTTTCAAGCGGGATAGCAATAAGGGTTAATGGTAACAAGCGAGTTAGTGATTCGGACCAAGATAACCGAAGTGTAACAAGCAATGGGTTAAAACTCATGAGGAATTCTTCTTCGAGAAATGATAGAATATTTGTACCTTAGCAAATGTAAGAAATGAGGAAGTAACACAAGGACGAGGACTACTCTTTCCTCACCAAATCAACACGAAGGTGATTCCTATATCACTCACAAGTTCATTCATTAAGTTACAAATGATTTTAAGGGTTTATACTTATAGTATAATTTAGGGTTTATGCTTCATTTCTAGACCGGTTTCTCATGAATTATTAGACACATCAAAAGAACTCACGAGACTCTACCAATTTTATCCGAGGTTCCCATATATGTTACCTAACTACTCAAATTTTGCAGATTTTAATAACAAGTGTAATTATCATTTAAAAATCATTTTCCTGGACCCGCCCGAGAAAGTGCCTTCGTAGGTATACCCAAAAAGTTTGTATTTATTTACCCTATTTAAACCATTCAAAAAATTCTAAAAAAAATGCCAAGAAGTCACTCATAACTTAGAAATCACCCCTATAAAAGGAGAAGTATTAAATCCCTATGTTATGTAAACAAAAAATAAAAAACCACAACTAAATTTCAGTCCCAGATTCTCAGATTTGACAACTTATGTTCTAAAAATCAAGAAGCATACTTCCCTACCTCAAATAAGCATATAGTAAGTTATAGGATTTCACAAACACACTAAACCATAATCACATGGGCGCTCAAGTATGTTTAGTTTAGAGAGAAAGTTCTAGAGAGAAAGAGAAGAGAGTTGGGAACTATGTGAAACAAAGAAAATGGTATTGAGCCCAACCTCTACCTTGGGAGGTAGAGGGTATTTATAGTGTCTTACAAATAAACGCCACCTACGGGTCGTGGATCGTGCATACAGTGGGTAAAGACCCGTCCGTCCTCCACGGTGTTACATAACAAACTACTTGCTAACATAACTTGACTACGACTACGAGCTTTTAACGAATACATATACTTGAGGTGACCGACTCTTTAACGATCGAATTTTCTAATTCCTAACAATCTCCCTAAGGAGGTCACCTCAATTAACAATGAATACAAACAGATATTACATTAGATTGTTCTAGGATTCTTGATCAAGTTCTTTGCTCAAGAGCTCGTAGTCTTTGATTCTTCATGTTCCGCATGTTTGGATACTTTCAAGTGGAGGTCTTTAAGCGATCCACGTGATGATGAGTTTTGAGCCAGCATTGAGATTATCATCAAACAAAAATCTCGACTCTACCTTTGTGGTGTTGGTATTATGTGATGTTGTGACATTTGGACCGACATGCTCACATTCGGATCATGATTTATTCTCATCGAGTAGCGGAAGCTTTCGCTGATTCATGATATTGGCGCAGCAGTAGCGTAAGCATGGAGTGAAAATATCGAGTCATTGATGCACTTATCATGATATCTTTAGAGATGAATGTGTAGTGTGAGCATGCGGCTATGGATTGACCGCATCATTCGATCACCGCAAACGTCGGGCGACCGCATACAACAGCTAGTTAATAAAGTGCACGAAAGTGTCTTTGAACACTTTCGTTGAATTGAGGTACACGCCCACGGTTCCCGCTGATCAAGACAAGTATCGCTCGTGATCGTATAATTCAAGAATTTCCTTGATGTGGTTTCGCAATGCTCTAGTCGTTCTCAAACCGAACGCCTCAAAGAAGACAACACGGAGTGAGTGAACCAATAATTGAAATTCACCGATTGATGAAAAGAGATTTGACAAGAAACAATCGTGTATTGCTCAATAGAAATTGTTTTTGCAATACAACGAAGGTTTTAATGAAAATCATTTATCAATCATAAACACCTTTATTTTGAAATATTAGTACACAATCGATGTGCTATAGAAAAAGTTTTTAAGCACAACGACCGGTTTTTCAAAGGTATCCGTCAATCCATAACTCGAACCGTGATTGATTCAAAAGATTGAATCGCCCCATTGTTTCTGTTCGGTTGTCACATGGTTGATCTATTGGATAGATCTCACATGCCACCCACCAGAGCTTGTTTGATGTTGGCTCCGTAAGGCTTTCCATCTTCATTGTGAATATGTATACATATCACTCGGATGTTCCGCAATACCACAAGGATAATGCGAGGACTCAAGATATAATCTCTCTTCCACATTGTGTGAAACAGAGAGTCTTCATTGAAAGTGTCCTAATGAGATTTATTGATGATCTCGTGGCTCTAGACTCAATTGTGCATATTTGGATCCTATGCCGAGACTAGGAGAGGGTCTCCTTCTTCAATATCAACAAACTCTAAGAGAAAGTCGATAGATAATGTCGGTTCCCGTGAGAATGAAACAAGTCCTTTTAAGAGAAACTTGAGTAGTTTGGGAAGATGTAGTGCAAGCGCCACCGGGTCCATGACGCCTTGTCTTCAATACCGTGTTACCTTAGTAACCACCAAGAGCATATGAATTGAACCCGTATCCGCCCTAAGGTTGAATTATCTGAGGGCTATTTATTTTCACCCTTTCACATTCAATTCTTTTTCATTCTTCAACCCTTCAAGCTTACCGAGACTTCATAACTAGAACCTTGTTGGGTTTATTCCAAGACTAGCTCTGCCTCATCCGCACTCTTCCCATATCTCACATTTCTCCTTTTTTCATCATACCTAAGGACTTCTACACTATCTAGTGGATTGTCCTCGGTAGATCCCTCCGGCTCGGCGGATCATGGGAACAAATACCTAACCTTATCGTCCTTATATCACCATACATAAAGTAAAGTTGGTCGGTCTATTTGGTATCGTTCATCCGCCATTGGAACCAATTGAAAACCATTTGAAAATCAATCCGATACTTGTGATATATTATCAAAGCATTTTGTACCGAATTGTTTTTGATATTTTTAGAACACGAGCTCCCCTCAACATTTGCATCAAGCATCATTTTGTTATAGAAGTAATTTTCATGTTTGAGGGTTGGCTTGCATCTAAGAGTAGTTATATAAAGAATGTTGTTTTCAAAATAGTTGCTCCCCTCAATATGTGCATAGAAATTTGAAAATGTTTTGCACATATTAGGAAAAGACGCACATTGAAATAATTTGATCACGTTTCAAATCTTTGTGGTTTAAGATAGATGCTCCCCTCAACATGTGCATGGAAAATTTGAAATCGTTTGGCACATGTGGGAGGAGAGCTTGTACATCCTTATAAAACCATGTATCGAATTATCGCTTTAAACCAATTTAAATCACAAAATCTCCCGATCACAATTATCAAATCATTTGAAATATGTGATCTCAGAGATTTAAATTGATTTTGAAAGCTTTTAGGAGAATTGTGACTTGATTATGAAAACGTTTTAACCGATTAGGATCGGATTTTGAGACTTTAAACCCATTGATTAAACATGCATGATTATCTTTTGAAAACAATTGAATGACAAATAACCTTTTGATTTAATTGAAATCATTCTCCCTCAATCAATGACATAAGTTGTTGATTGAGAGATAGATATTTTGACAAATGTTAAGTCCAGATGATTTTCAATAATAGAGTCCGAGTTATTTTTCAAAGCAATTAGTTTTCATTAGATAGTAAGTAATTGTTTATAGAATCGAGCATGAAATTTGAAAACAAAATAAGGCATGGCTCGTTCTTTCTTTGAAAACGGGTTATCGCTCGAAATGACAATAAACCACCATTTTTCTCCGCCTCATTTTTTTTTTTTTTTTTTTTTTTGACTATGTACATTCGAAGAACATCTAAAGACCCGTGACATTCTTTGAATATCAACACAAAGTCCATAGATATTTTCGAATCGAAGAAAACATGACAAAAAGACAATATTTTTGGAATTTTTCAAGATTTTCAATTTTTTTTTTATATTTGTTTTGAAGGTTTTGTAATTTTGTATTTTGCTTTTCGAATAGATATTTACAAGAGATAGATGTGTAAAGACCTTTACTCCTCGTCTTCCTCTTGAAGATGCTTGAGTGTTTCCGGTTGTAGACTCTTTAGCCCAAGACGTGGAAGGATAAACTCAAAACGTTCTCTAGGAAGAGCTTTGGTGAAGATGTCTCGCTAACCGGTATTCGGACCTTACAAAGTATAGTTCCACCACACCGCTTTCAACTTGTTCCCGATGAAATGATGTCGAATGTCGATGTGCTTTGCTCTTGAGTGTTGTACGTTGTTGCATGAGAGAGCAATAGCACTTTTATTATCACAAGACAGAGGATTTTGTTGAATTCAAAGCCATAGTCGATAATTGGGATCTCATCCATAGGATTTGAGCACAACAAGATGACATGGCTATGTATTCACCTCTGTAGAGGAAATAGAAGTACTCATTTGCTTCTTTGAAGACCACTCACAAGCTTATCACCCAAAACCGAGCACCTCCGCACGCATTTCGACGAGTATCTTGACATCCCGCATGATCAAGATTCGATAGGTCGTTAGTGACATACCGGTGTCCTTCGGTACCAAAGTCCCATATTGATGGTTCCTTGAGATACCGAAGACCCGCTTAATCGCTTCAAGGTGCTTTTTGGTAGGCTTAGCTCGGTATCTAGCACACATGCATACAATGAATGTAATATCAGTTCATCGGCCGTGAGGTACATCGTGATCCAATCATACTACGATATTTCGTTTGGTCTACCATGATCCCCGAGTGGTCCTCATCCGCTTTAGTACGCCAATCATGGGAGTGTCAACAGGTCACTAGAATCAAATCCAAATTTCTTTAAAATCTCATTTGCATATTTAGATTGATTTATAAAATGCCTCCGGACTTTGTGAAATTTGTAATCCCAAGAAAATGACATTTGTCCCATCATTGACATTTGAAATTTTGAACCCATTTCATTTGAAAACGGTCACACTCATTGGGGTCGGTCGAGGCAAAGATGATATCATCAACATATATTTGAACGTGAATTAAATGTTTGCTCGACTTCCGGTGAACAATGTCGGATCAATCGCTCCTTTGTTGAATCCAGTAGATAGAAGAAACTTTAATAGCGATCATACCATGCCCTTGGAGCTTGCTTAAGACCGTATAGAGCCTTCTTCAAACGATAGACGTGAGTAGGATGCTCGATTCACAAAGCCTTCAGTCGGCCGACGAAACGACTTCTTTAAGATCTCCGTTAAGAAACGCCGCCTTTACATCCATCCGATAGACTACCATGTTCTTACTTGCAAGATTAGCCAAGAAGATTTCGATCGCCTCGATACGAGCAACTGGAGCAAATGATTCTTCAAAGTCAATACCCTCCTCCCGACGGTATCCTTTGCAACCAACCTAGCCTTGTTCTTTAATACATCGCCATGCTCATCAAGCTTCACTTTGAAGATCCACTTTAGAGCAATGATCATTGCACAACTGGAGCAGTACTAATTCCCATACATCAAGTCGATCAAACTCATGAATTTCTTCTTGCATGGCATTGAACCATTGCCTTCATTCATGGCGCTTTAACATCTTTTGGTTCGACCTTAGAGAGTATGGAGTTGAAGAAGCACCATAAGGCATCGGTTGCAAGTTGTTTCCGTGTTGATACCGGACGAGAGGGTTTCCAATGATGTTGTCCAATGGATGATCATGTGTCCATTTCTTAAGATGTTCATGTGGTTGTTGTTGAGGAACCAAGTAGCGTAGTCTATATCTCCGATGATGATGGTTCGATGATGATTCAGAGCAAATATGTTCTCAAAGGGTTCATCTTCCGGAGGAGCAAAAGGGTTTTCATCATCTGTAACGGCAAAGAACATTTCCATTTTGTACACTCGATGATTGATGATTTGTTGATGAGACAGAGTGATCGCAGCAGCGCTTCTTGACTTAATGACATTGAAACCAAGGGTTAACTTCATTGACAGGGATATAGGCAGCCTCGTTGATGGAACCGACATATCATTAACACTTGGTTCATAGTGTTCATCAAACATTGGATCAAATAATTTCTTCAAATCATCCTCTCAAGGAGGTACATAAGGAGTTGTTGGTGAGGATTAGAAACAAGAGTAGAACCGATGGGACTACCTGTTAAAGGTTGAAATGCGGGTCCAGAACTAAATTGTCCTGGAGCCATTTGACCGGTCAGCTCATCAAACGAAACGTGAATTGTTTCCATGATATTTCGGGTTCTCTTGTTGTAGATTCGGTAACCTTTTCTGCTTGGTGCATATCCTACAAATACTCCAATGTCCGCTTTAGCTTTAAGCTTGCCTAAGTCTTGGCCCTCATTAGTTGGATAGCACAATGCACCAAACACACGAAGGAATGAGAGATTAGGTTTTCTATTGTGGACAAGTTCATATGGAGTTTTTCCATGAGCAGTGTGAATTAGGGATCGATTTTGTGTGTAGCATGCAGTGGCAATGGCTTCAGCCCAGAGAAACATTGGAACCTTTGAGTAAATCAACATTGTTCTTGCGGCTTCCACAAGAGTTCGATTTGTCTTTCAACTACACTATTTTGTTGAGGAGTTCGTGGAACACTTCTTTGATGACCGATTCCAATACTTTCATAAAACTCACTAAGTTGTTTATTAACAAACCCGGCCCATTGTCGGTTCGGATGATTCGACAGCTTTGTTAAGTCGAACTCGCACTGTTTGATAAGTTTGATGATGATATCCGAGTTTCATCCTTTGTCCTTAAGAACTTAACCCTGTGAATCGAGAGTAATCATCAACCACGACTAGCACATATTTCTTCCCAAAGATATTCTCGACTCTCATGGGTCCACATAAATCCATGTGAATTGTATGAAGAACTTCAGAATCGAGTTTGTAGGTTTGGGTTTGTGGGCATATTTCTTGCTTTTTCCTAATTGGCATGTCGAACAAAGATGATCCTTTTCATACTTTAGTCTAGGTAAACCTACAACTAAGTCCTTTCTCGAGAGATCATTGATGGTGCCAAGTTCAAGTGATTGAGACGACGATGCCATAACCATGACTTTGTTTTCAAGCCTTTGACAACAAGCAAATTGAGAAGACTTCATCATATCTTCGATAGAGATGGTGTATAGATTTGAACCACGTGTTCCTCTTAAAAGCTCTTTACCATCAAGTTCTCTAACGAAACAAGTATGTTTTCTCAAGGCCACTTCTAGATCGTAATCACGTAATTGACCGACGTAAAATAAGTTATGACCAAGACCTTCTACGTAATATACCGGAGATAACACTATCACCGACAACATAATCTCCATAACCCATAATAGCACCGAAATGATCGCTCCCGAATCTAACAATCCCGATGAATTTACTCACGAAGTTCATGAGCCGTGACCGGTCTCCATCATATGCTTGGAACAAACTGAGTCCGTGTACCACGTAACGATTTGAACGATCCGCAGTTGAACACGCATAAAAATGGATAATCGGATAATTGGGAACCCCATGCAATAATGGGTTCCACTTGGTTAGTAATAAGAATTGGAACACCCACATCAGAAGTAGAAACAATGGAATCATCAGAAATAGATGCAGTGCTAGTGTCCATATTTGACCTATTCAAAGTATGTTCACTTCTTAAGGGAATAGTTCTACCAGTAGGCATCCATTTACTAGTGGGCACTGTCTTAGCAAATTTAGGGCGGAACTCATTAGCCTTATGGCCAGAAGGTATCCATTGATAACCTATTTTACTAAATATTCTTCCTGTGGGTTTCCACTGTTTTCTAACTTTCTTTCGCCTTTGCCTTTTAGCCTTCTTAGCTTGATTTTTTGCATAAACAATTTTAACAGGGCATTTAACAGCATTAATCAAATCATTCACACCACATTCATGATTAGTAATGTAATTCAAGCAATCATCAAGACATGGTTTGCGATAGTAGCGTAATTCAATTAATTACAAGACGCTTATAGCAAATACTAGAATCAACACGATTCGCCTTATTCAAATCCTCCCTAAGGTGATCTTCTACTTTCTTCCATCGAGCATTCCTAGCATGCAAGGTCCTATCATTCTTTGTGTTGCCTTGAGGCTTTGACCCGCTTGCTTTGGTGTCACTTACCCTGTAGAGGAATTGGAACATTAGTTGGTTTTGCTACTTTTGCATTCCCGAACTAGAAGTGCAGGGATCTGAACTACTTGAAGGCACCTTAGTGTTCACTTTCTTAAAACTGGGCATAGAATGGTTTGTATGCTTGGCACTAGGCATAGAACAAGGCATCACAGCTTTTCCTTTTGCACCTAAGGATTTAGGACATGTTGCTATTAAGCATTCTAGCAGTTCTTGAGATCGTTTGGCTTGAATGCACGCAAACCTAATTTCACTGTCAAGAGGCTTATTTATAAAATCCTCTTCCACAATCTCACGGAGGCATTCAAGACTATCCTTAAGGTGAGCACAATAGTTGTGAAACACATGTTCATTATTCCTAAGATGAGGAGGAATGTATTTAATAAATACAAGATATTTGCAACCGAGGATGACTTTGATGCAACATTCTCATTAAAACTAGTGGCGCTTCCTTTCTCCCGACTCCTCGATTCTCAATTTCTTTTGTAAAGATGTTATTTTTCGTTGTTTTTGTCACGAGTGACTTTCATTGAATCATATAACTCTTTAAAGTGTCGTTTAACTTTTCATTTTCTTCTAGAAAACTTTCGTTTTCTTTTGTAAAGCATTAACTAGGTTTTGAAGATGAAAAGTTTGAGAATACCGAGAATCTAAAGGAGGAGGCATTTGGGAGCCACCACATTGTTCTTTTCACCCTTTAATTGAGAGATTTGAGCTTTCAACTTTCTCGATCGTGTTACAATGAGCTTGAATCTGCTCGTCACGCTTGTTTATCCGAAAACTCGCATCAAACTCTGGAACATTTGAGGATGTCTTGATATTTGAGGTTTTAACATTTTCTTTAAGATGTTGATATTTTAGTTGCAAATCAAAATGTTCAACTTCTAGTTTAGAAAGATGTTTTACCAAATTATCGTGATCATCTCGATTAATTTTCTCATTAAGTTTTGAGTTTTTGTTTTCAAGCTCAATGACACGATCATGGGAGACTTTCAGAGCAACAGATAATTCATGAAATTGAGAAGCATTAATGGAACAATTTGTAGCAGTGTAAAACACATCTTGAGCAATACATTCAGAAATAAGATTCTCATTCAAGGTATGCAAGTTCTTCCTCTCAATCTCATTATATTTTAATTCTCGCTCATAGTCACTAACCTCAACAATCATCGCATCAAATTCCTTTTCCATTTCTTTAATATCTAAGTCCATCCCCTTTTAAGACTCTCAAATTGATCTTTTAGTTGTTTAAAGAAAGGCATGACCTCGCTTAAATAGCATTCTTTAGTTTGCTCAAACCCTTTCCCTTCGTTATACCAAGGGTGTGATCCTTTTCTTACAAGTTTTCTCAAAATCAACAAATAATTGAAAGATAACATATTGACCGATTAAGGTCTTGCTTTTAGTGGCAATAGTCCTAGGGACTAGATGCATTGGTGTATTAGGAGGATACACAGCTGTCAAGGCATTTTCCTAAAGGGGGGTTTGTTACAACAAGATTCTCTCGCTTTTGCTTATCTAAATCCTTTTTCCGAACACTTGTTCGGGTGTTAACAACGCTTGAGGCTTAAACATGTTCAAGGAAATCCAATTTTCCTTTTGTAGTCATGGGGTCCGATAATTATGTTTTCTCTTTACATGTAGGATTGTTGAGTTTCTTATCCATTTTCTCCCTAGTGACCTCATCCGATTTCTTATCTTCCTCAAGGCACTCGGTAGCAACTAGGTTTTCGCCTAGGTTTAAGGATTTCATTTCCATCATAGATAACATTTTGAGCAGCTTTTGCTATCTTACCATACTGTGGTTGGATTCCTTTATAATGGGGATACTATGCTTATCACGAGAACTCTATGCTTCGTGATCATGTGAGCAATCAATGGTATTCCTTGTACGCATAACTTATTTTCAAGCTTGTTTTTCAAGGTTTTTAGATTAGAAAAATCATTCAAAAGTTTTGATTCCTTAGCATCGAATTCTTGCTTAAGCATTTTAACATTTTCTTGAAGTTCTTGTTTTTGCTTAGCGCTTTAGAAAGCTTTTCTTGTAATGAGTTTAACTCTGCTTTAATACTTCTTCTCTAAACTTACTTTTTCTAATAGTTGTACGATTTGGTCATCCATTTCCGCTCACGGTGGTTAACTCAAACTTAGCACTGTTCATAAATAGCAACTTGTTCTTTATAGGCATTCGCTCAAGAACAATGTAATCATCATGAGCACATGCAAGTGTATTCATCAAAAATATAGTCATCATTGACCGCAGAAGATGCATCACTTGGTACAACACACTTTCACTTTGTTTCACATATTGATCATATGGGACAACATTGATATTACCCATATTTTCAATATCCGACTCAAAAGTTTCATTGATTGTACTTTGTCATGTATCTTTTGCTCATCAACATCATCGATAGTTTTAATACCTCCGAGATGATTGATTCTTTGGATGGACCAGCTTGCTTAGATGATGAGGCTTTAGGAGAGACCATTGGAGAAATGCTAGCCATGAAAATTGTTTGTGCAAGAGGTTCATCATCGACGCCGAGTCGTATGCATCACGTCACGACTTGAAAGGCATTCGATGATTGTGACCTATCTCCGAATTGGTTGCTCATCAACATCGCCATATGTCTTTGCATTCCTTCAAGAAGAAACAATAACTCCTCTTCATCCAAAGTCGCTCCATTATCCCGAGCTTGCACGAGCAACATCTTATCCTCAAGTACTCAAGATTTCGAGGGTTTTGGTGATGTGCAGCCTTGCAATATGTCCTCACCTCCACGCTTGTAGCACTTGATCGGCTTTGCTTGTCCTTGATTTCCATTCCTTCCACGATTTCGATTTGCTACATATCCTCTACCAACTCCACCTCTTCCCTGCTCATATTGTCTTTCTTGAACTGGTTGCACCACAACCTTCCCATCTCTCGACGGTAGCTTGATTGTGTGGATTGGATGCTGTTCGAGGTTATTGTTGGTGTGTGGGAGAGAGTTCATGTTTTGACTAATCATGAGAGCCGCTTGATTAATGAAGTGTCCCATGCATCAAGATCAACTTGTTTGAACATTGGATCGTGAATGAGTTTGTGATTACCATTACCCATGGGTATAACTTGAGAAGCTTTGGTGGTAATTCCAACATTTGTGTAGAAAGCAGTTGAATCATTTGATGAGCTTGTCTCTCCCGGTTGGTTTTGAACCGATCAAGAATCCTTTTTCAAACATAGCATGTCTCTCATTCTCAAGAAGGAATGCATAGAGTTGTTCATAGTTTGTATTCTTCAATCCTTTGGTTAGTTTCACAGAGGTGACAAACTTGTGCCATTCAGATTCATGTTGTTCACAAATTTTGAGTTCAAATGAATGTTTGGCATGGTCATTTTGATGTTCCTCATGTCATTCACAAGCTTATGGAATCTCACGTAGTACTCATAGACACTCTCATCGTGTTTCATCTTGAAGTGTTCAAATTCATCATACAGCTTGTGATTCTCTGTCTTCAATAGTTAATTCGAACCCGAGAGGAGCATCTTGACATTATCCCATACCGCCTTGGCTTCGTGTTGTGATTGATAAGCTTGTAGATATCTTTTGGAAGACCTTGAAGTATAATGTTAGAAGCCCCGATATCAAGATCGAATCTCTTTTCTCCTTATCATTGAGCTCATCATACGCCTTTGGTCCGTCTATTCCATAGATCATTGTTCCATCCGCATTGTATCAATTAAGTCTCTAGTAGTCTCAATCGATAAGGTCCTTCATCAATGGATTTGAGAATGTTGACCCCATTTTCCTTTCCAAGACAAGACACCGATTCGTTGTGCCCAAGAGTCATAGTCGGTTCATCAAGCATGGGTGGACGAGTATCCGAGCCACCGCTTGAACATCCTCAAGAATGTAAGAAACAATAGTTGGAACGATGTTTGCCATGATTACAAGTTCTACGGGATTTTACTATTCTTTGATTAAACCGGGAAATTGATTCTTTCACGGGATTTTACTAAACCAAAAGAACAACCGTAAGAATGTAGCACGAAGAAGTAGCAAGACTTAATAGACAAGTAGCTAAACAATCAACTCGCTTAGTTATCAACTCGCAAACAACTAACTCGCTTAAAGAAACAAGTCGCTTAAGAAATCAACTCGCTTAATAGCCAAGTCGCATATAGAGACAACTCGCTTAATAGCAAGTCGCAAACAGACACAACTCGCTTAACCACCAAGTCGCTTAAGCTAACTCGCTAGCTATACAACTCGCTTAATAGCCAAGTCGCTTTAGAACTCAAGTCGCTTAAAGAAACAACTCGCTAGAACCCAAGTCGCTTAAAGAAACAACTCGCTTAGAACCCAAGTCGCTTAAAGAAACAAATCGCTAAATAGCCAAGTCGCATATACCAACTCGCATCCAGTAACGAAGCAACTCGCTTCTAAGAAACAAATGTCTGAGGCTCAACTCGCTTAGTACAAAATTCACAAATAACCACTTTATCAATCAAAAACAACCAAACCACAATGATTTAATCCTTCCAATTCAAAACATAAACACATATGATGATCCTAAACACAAAAGTACAAGCAAAAATTCAAACTTTAACACTAGAATTTGTCCAAATGATTCAAACTCTCCTAAACACTTAATACCCCAAAAACCTTATGAAATCCACCAAAACAAAGAGCATGAAAGATGAGTGATCAAACCATGGCTCTTGATACCAATTGTAAGATATAGGATTTCACAAACACACTAAACCATAATCACATGGGCGCTCAAGTATGTTTAGAGAGAAAGTTCTAGAGAGAAAGAGAAGAGAGTTGGGAACTATGTGAAACAAAGAAAATGGTATTGAGCCCAACCTCTACCTTGGGAGGTAGAGGGTATTTATAGTGTCTTACAAATAAACGCCACCTACGGTCGAATGTGGATCGTGCATACAGCTGGTAAAGACCCGTCCGTCCTCCACGGTGTTACATAACAAACTACTTGCTAACATAACTTGACTACGACTACGAGCTTTTAACGAATACATATACTTGAGGTGACCGACTCTTTAACGATCGAATTTTCTAATTCCTAATTGTACCAACCACTCAAAGATATACATGGAACTTGATATAAGTATGAGGCAAATACGGAGGTGATAGTAAACGGTTGAAAACTTCACAATTCCATCTAAGATTCTGAACGGACTAAGCAAAACGTGCTAGCGATCAATGATTTACATATCGAATTATTAAGTCTTATCAAAATGAAAAATGAGAAGGATAGAACATACTTACTGATAAGAATGAACCTAAGGACTAACAAATCGCGGATCTCTGACACGATCGCTCTAGGTGTGCACCGTAACCGAACAATCACTTGCCGAAAGATTTCTGCCAACTTACTACTGAATACCCTTTCCGAATAGACAAAAACTGTGTCATACCATTTTATCAGAAATGCTGCTTCCAGTCTCTATACATCTTAGTACAACTATGATGAATAGAGAAAATAGAACTGTGTGTCTTGCTTAAATTAGCTTCCTCAAATCCTCTAACATAGATCAATATTCGTCGTCTTGTTCATGAGCTTCTTTAATAGGTAATATGATATTAGATTCCACCCTCATGTTCGCCGCTCCCATGTCATTTGTCGGATGATTTGCCTCATATGGTTTTAATTTTCTTGATTTATAAATGATAACCCTTCCGTGTGATGCAAGTTTTACTGACCAGGTTTTAATATTTATAATGTCTCGTTATACCTATGGTCTACCCTAATGCACTAACGGGCAGTGTACCCGGTCGTGTGTAGTGTAGTATTCGGTAAAACCGAGGTCGTCCCAAGAGCTATGTGTGTTGGATTAATACTAAGTCTAGGTGTCACAGATTTTAATATGATTTAATTAATTAACTACTAAAGCAAATAAAGGCAAAAGATGTGATCAATAAAGGAAAGTGGTGCTAAGCTAGTTATTCATCCTAGCTAGTAATGTCTACATCTAATTACTTCCAATTACTTTAGCATTTGGTCAGTTCGCCCTAACCTATCAGCAAAGATGCCACCACTGGAGAAGTCAGGTGTCCCCTCATAAGTCCAATTGTTCCTGGTCCCCTAATCTGAGTCATTAAGTTCATGCTAGACTTATAATAGTGAGTGCCCGGGCGCTAGCATCTTAGACACTCACCCCATAATTCTTAAGTTCATCCAAATGGTAGGTGATCAATTGGTCAAATCGCACAAGTAGAAAGGGTCGTCAGTTGGTCATATCTTACCCTTCCCATCTCAGTCTACTCACTTAGGGTCGGTTGGTCATATCTCCTAAGTAACTAGCTTCTACCGCCATTCAGAACTACCGAAACAAGGGTAGCTACCAATAAACTATGCATGCATACACTTAGAAATAATTATACGGAAGTAATGTAAACGCAAACAAAACAATTAAGGAATCATAACCAGGCCAGCACCAAGAGGTGCTTAGCCGCTCATATTAACCAAACAAATCAATTCAATATTTAATGTTACGAAATACATGAATCGAAAGTAAAGAAAAGATAAAATGCTAATGCTTATCGTAGGGGAGTGATTTCTCCCTTGGAGATAGCTCAGTATGCTCCTCTAGACCTGCCTTTGGCTTCTTCCCACGTTCTTTGGTTGTGGTGTGTGAAATGGGATGCTTTGAAATGCTGGAAATCATGTGGTATTTATAGGCCAGATCTTGGTTACGGCATAACTAATAAAATAGTTACGCCGTAATCATCTAATTCTTCGTAAATTACACTAGATCTGCTGGTTACGGCGTAACCTTATAAGTGGTTACGTCATATCTTCTATAATTCTTGGTTACGCCGTAGTTTATGCACGAGTTACGGCGTAGTTATCAGCGGCGCGGAACCTCATTTGACCTAATATAGTTACGTCATAATCTTTTGAGAGAGTTACGTCGTAATCTTTTGATAAGTTGGCTTTCTGAGTCACGCTTTAGTTACGGCTTAATGTGAGAGCTGAGTTACGCCGTAACTTCTTTAAAGTGAGCATACTATGATAAATCTTTAATAATTCTCCAATTACGCGTCTCTTCAGCTCCAATGCTCGTAATTTACCTAAAAGTGGAATATAATGGAAAACAAGCGCAAATCCATATAAATGATATAAATTACAAGCATTATCCCTAGTTATCTTTTATTGGTCAGTTGAATTGTCACATCCTCATTCTAATTGATGCGTTGTATTTCATGCTAATTATAGGGTGGTGTCTGATTCCCCAATTCTATGAATCGTAACTCTCCTCTAGAACATCCGGGATCGCTAAGCACCGAAGTATCTCCCCCGAATATCCTATTATCCTTAAGCTACAGCTCACGCAATAAACACAACGATGGCCAAAAGTGCACTCTCAAGACCTTTTGCTATTTAGGACGTTCAAGCTCGCAACAATTAAAGAAAAAGCCAGTTTTCCTTATTCTTACGTCTACCAATTAGAACAAGAGACAACCTAACAATAATCAATAACTAGGTTTCTGTAACACCCCTTGAAATGACACAACTAAAAACGTGAAATATTTTTGCAAAAAGTACACCTGAAAACTGACCCACTGTCACTCTTTTACATTCGACAAAAATATATAAACATCTGGACCTTCACACTATTTATAAATGAAACTAGACTCAATTACCTTCGAAATGATGGGTGGTACGACCCGTGACGACTTACGGTTAAAAAGATAAGATTTTTCGAAAAGTGACAAAATATGTTGGTTCCAAATTTCGGTTCCAAACCGAAATTTGCTTCCAGATTCCACTTTCAAACCGAAATTTGGAGTTTTGGTTCCAAATTTCAGTTCCAAACCAAAATTTGGTTCCAAATTACACTTCCAAACCGAAATTTGGAGTTTCGGTTCCAAATTTCAGTTCCAACCCGAAATTTCATTTTGCACACCAAACACCCATTTTCTGCATACTTCTTTTGTACACTTTTGGCCCATTTTCCGGAAAACGATTTTTATTACTCGGAAAGACATAAAAACTTCCAAAACTTATCAAGACATCACATATTTAATAAAAACATAAATTTTCAAGAATTAAAACACTCGGATACGTGATTTAAAAAAATGAGGGAATAACACCATATGACCCATTTGACCCGTACACTCTTATACCGAGAATTTTCTGCATTACACACTCAAACAATACTTAATATAATTTTACATGACATTACCAAGCATAACAAAATGTTCTTACATAATCTTAACCCATAGCATTCCAAAATGGGTGAAATTGGCTAATACCAAACACCCTTATTACCACTTCTATAGCTACATCATTATCATTTACCCATCTTTTAACCCTAACATAAACTTAAACAAAATACCGAATGTAACAAAATGACCAAATAAACCGAACATATACCAAAAGAGAAAAGACGCTTGGGGGCTTCCAACTTTAACACGGTTTGGTCCAAAAGATAACGGTCTTCTACTAAGCTTCCAAAAATCTATAAAGCTAAGTGTAGTCCATCCTACACCTTGTCCTTACCTTTACTTGAACCTTCGGTACCTATCAAGAAAACATCACAACTAAACATATAAGCAAAACGCTTAGTAAGTACATGGCATAACAAGCTAAACAACACATAATATAAATCTTACCATAACCATAACTAGTCTATTCACTAGTTAAGCTAGCGATATAGGGGCACATACCTCACGCCAACATTTTTTGCCTAAACGCGATCAACCCACGAGGTTGAACCTCATCCCATAGTTAGCCCAAAGACTAACTAAGCTATGCCTAGAAATGGATCCTTAACTAGCTAACGCGCCCTATATCCTATCCATCACCATTACCATGTTGCAAACATGATAAAGCTAACAAGTATAAACCATTATCATACATAAGTTATGATAAAGCTAACAAAACATGTTATAACCATATACTTACCTTGATTCTCAACCACAACCTTACTAGCAAAAGCTTCCCACCTCTTACTTGCTTCCTATATCACAATCATCTCTAATTAGGGACTAATTTCAACACTAGCATGACATATCATCAATCTTTAACCCTTAAACTTAATCACATAACATAAACCCTAATTCGAAAATTAAGGGAAGATACTTGCTTGTGTTGGGGATTAACAATTAAGACCTTATAGTAGCTTGGTGATCCTTCAAATAGCAAATTATAGCTTGGATGACAAAGATAAGTTTCCCTCCTTTTCTCCTTCTCTTATACGACACACACACTCACACACTCTTCTAATTTCTTCAAAATTCTGGACTTTTCTAGTTAAATAAAAGTTATTAATTAACTTTGGTCATTTGGAAATCTTAGTCCCTCAAGTTTCATTCTTCACATATTGGCCACACATCTCTTCACTACTAGACACATAACACATAACTTATTGTATTATACATATATGATATATATATATATATATATATATATATATATATATATATATATATATATAGTACCTCGACGGGATATGAGTGTGTATGAGTTTCATTAGATCTAAGCAAACACTAATTAATTTAGTTACGTGTGATAGATAAGCAAGAACACAAACAAACAATCAAACATAGATGAATCATGGTGATAGATTGGATAAACAAACTTATCTTTAAGTGTAAAAGAGGGTTTGCAACCCTAAAATACTGCCCAAGTCGGACCTCAAACAAACTAGGGTTTGCTCTCCAAAATAATGCACACAAAATACAGAAAATTAAAAGTCTATATATAGATTTTACACTCACAACGGCGTCGCCTTTTGATGGTGACGTTGTCTGATCGCCGTCATTAGGGTTTCATCTTGACCAAGTCATCATTGGCACGACATCGGGTAGAAAGTAGTGACGCCGTCTGGGTTACTTCTGGACGTCGTCTTGGAAGGATCTTGGTCGTCTGGTGTGAAAAGATAGAGTGACGGCCTTCTGGAATAAGGCGTGACGCCGTCACTTGTTGAGACCAAAATATGTTCTCAGCCGTCGCTTGAGAGTTTTTTGAATACCCTGTAAGTGACGGCGTAGCCCTTGGAGTTGGGACGCCGTCAGCCTTCAAAATTAGCCTTGTTTTCTTGACTTTGTCGTTTTCTTCATGTTTTCACTCTTTTTTTGTCCAAAAATTCTTCATTCCAGCAATTTGCTTCCAAAAGACCTAAAATGTGAAAAGGAGCGATTTTAAGCAGTAACAGATACATAATGTAACAATTTAAGGCTTAAATGACCCCATAAAAATGTATGTTTAAATCCTTATCAGCTAACCATAAATTAACCAAAAAGCACTAGCTGTGATTCCTATGCATTTATACAGGTTAAGTGTTATTTATACGAAGGAAACTGAGGTGTACAAACTACCCTATATTTTCTGTGTACACTATTCATGGAGGCTTGAATACCCTTCAAACACACAAAATAAAAAGTTGCTCACATACGCATTATGGAGGATCATAGCGAGCAAATCTCAAGGGAGGTTCCCGTTTTAATTCTTCATATTTCATGTTTTTAATTTTATTTTACAAAACGAGGACATTGTTTATCTTAAGTGGGGGGATGGAGAATTAGACCATGTTACTTGTCCTTATTTTTCAAAATTATGCTTAATATGATCCTAATATATGCTAAATTTCAAAATTTTCTAGCATGTTTTTTTTTGGGTAGAAGGGATTTTTTACCCTGGTAAACTTCATTAGTCTAGCATGTTTTTTTGAAATCAAAGTTGCATGACCGAGCGCATAACCCTTATTTCCATATTTTGAAGATTAAGCCTTATCCGTTTCTCAATATTTTACCCAAATTCCACAAAAATATGAGTGTGCCGGTGACTTGTAAAATTTTAAACTTGGCTTGGATACTATTCAAGACCACCATAATGAGTATTATTAATTTAATTGGAGTAACTTGTCTAGACAGGTAAAATTCTAGGATTACACCCAAAAAGCCTTTATATGTCATGCTTTATTAAATAACTACACTGGTTAGTTAACCCTCATATAATCCCTTTTGTTACTCTTATTTTTAGAGTAAGATACCCCTAGAAAAACCCTCAGAGCCATTCCTTTCTTTTCTTACACCCAATTATATGTTTTGTTACACCTATACACCTTAGCCTACCCTGTAGATTAAGTCCGTGGTTGGTTACTTTTTGTAAAGTGTGTATTTTTTGTGTTTCGTGTTTTTTTTCTAATCATGGTTAGGTCGGAAATTGCACATCGCAATGGGTGTGTGACTTGTCTAAGTATTGGTCGGGAATTGCACAATGCAATGGGAATGTGATAGTAGTAGTTTTTGATTTCCGTGTGTTTGCTACTATCATTAATATTTTCATATCTGAAGTATTGAAAAGTATAAAAAAATTATCCAGATGTATTATGATAGTGATATCATGAAATTTTACAACATTAGTTTTTTTTTTTTTTTTTTTTTTTTTAAATGAGTGAGGAAGTGAGATAATCGGTTTGTAAAAGCTTAACCAAAGTTATATTATGCGATAATCGATTATTCATTTGCACGTATTATAAACCAAAAATGTAAGTTATGTATTTGTGAAGATATCGCCGCTATTTGTTGTACTATATTTATAGATTGCAAGGGAGTTGGTTGTTATGGGAACGCCAATAAGGTTTATTCTTTGATTGAGTCATTATTGAGTCTAATTCATGTCTACCTATTAAAGTGTGAGTTTCTGTGTTAAAGCATGAGTTAGTTTATGATTTGTGTCTTTTTCAAGGGAAGGTCAGGAAGTGATTAACCACATTGTTTCATTTGTATGGACTTAGTCTATTTGTTTTGTGATTTTATTTTAACAACAATTATATGTTTCCCTTATACTTATCCTTTAGCTTAGTGAGGATGTCAAATACATGAATAAGGTAGTGACCATCCGAGTTTTTGAGAAATTAAATGACGAGCCAGCGATCTGGTGTGTGTTTTGGTGACCATCCGTTATGAAAATAACGCGCCAGCGATCCAACATACACATTACTGACCATCCTTTTTTTGAGGAATCAAAGATTCGCACCAGTAATCTATTGAGTTTGTGTAGGAGATGTTTGAACAAAATCTATGCATAACCTTATCACATTTAGCCCATTTTATCGATTTAGACTTTTTACTCTTTAGCTTTAGTGGGGGAGATGTGTATCCTTGCCAAGCTTATGATAAAATATTCATCACGACTAAGCAATTTAGCGAATTACTTAAATGTTACAACATAGAATTAGTTGAGTGATTTGAGTGATTTCATTTTCCTGTTTTGTGAGGTGTTTGGTTGTGCAATTGAGATTAAATGATTGAATGCTTAAATTATAAAACATCCTTAACAATTATTTAGGATACATTTTCATAAATTTAAATCTAGAGTTTACTTAAGGGTAAAGTTCAAGTGGGGGATATTTGATGATATCAAATAACAACAGTTTATTGGCCTCATTTATCATATATATATATATATATATATATATATATATATATATATATATATATATATATATATATATATATATATATATATATATATATATATATATATATATATATATATACATTATATATAAGAGGAGGCATGCCACGTAGAATGCCATTTGGCATCCCATAATGCCACGTCATATTTCCACCTAAGCAACACATGCCCAATCATCACATTTGATGCCCATCATTAATTTCAATTAATGCCACCTCAGCAAGCATGCCACCTAAGCAGTTTTGGTGTAGCTAAAAACGGATTACAAAAATGTTTTAAATTTTGGTCATTGGCAGGATTCAAACCTGGGTCTATTAGTTCACACACAAAGGCTTCAACCAATGGAACAAGCCAGAAGTTGTGATACACATTCCAAAATCAAAATATAATATCTTAGTCATACCACACTAAATAAAACCCTACAATATAAATCCCCTGTTATATTCTCTATTACGGTTTGTTACAAGCATTACGATATTTTATTTATTCACATTCTTGCAAACCCTAATATCATCTGATCATCATCATCATCATATTCATTCATATCAATGATACATTTTTATTGTTTAGGTACATCATCTTCATCATCATCATCATCAGGTATTTAGCCAAAAACCTACACATATTCTTTTCATTCATTCGACCAATGAGGAGGGAGTATTATATTCGGTTAATATTACTTCAATAATTATAATTTGTGATTGCAGTTTGAATGTTAAAACTCTGATATTATATGTGGAGGCAAGCATGTTAGGGATAACAACGATTATATCTCTGAGACTCCATTCGGCACATGATGAGGAGCTTTGTTGAAGAAAAGCAAAATCGCTTCTCGACCATCAATGAATCAAGCCCGCTGTGCTCATGTTGTTTCGGTGAGCGGTGCGCTGGGTAAACTTTGTGTGTTGTTGTTTTAAAGTCATATCACCACCGATCGGTTGTTCTTTGTGATACTAATTTATGCTTGGCCATTATTGTTATAGCTCAAAGTGATGTTCCTACCAACTGCTTGCAGCCGACTTTCCTGAATTTGATCCGTATGATGCCAAAACAATGCTACTATGTGTAAAGATTTTTCTATAGTAGAGATATTGCTAAATCATTCTTTTTCTAATATTTGTCATCACATTTAATTTTTATGTTAAATGTTCGACTTTTTTGACCCAAACACACCATATCTGGCTTCAGTTGTTAATGGTCCTGGTAAGAACAGCCTGGCACCCCTGGTTCAATGCACAATACATATGTGCCCGATACGTGTTCACCGGCACGTGAAGCTTAACTACAAGGATTACGTCTATCCGGTATAATGGTTTCTCTTTATTTGATTTTATCCTACCTTTGATCTTTGTGACAAATGCCTTCAGAGATGTTATTTTTGAGGTCCTTTTAATGAGATATATATCACATCACTACAAATAAAGTTTAGCTAAAAAAAATGAAACATTAATTTAATCTGGTCTTCTTTTTCTTTGTCATGCACAGTCCCAGGTGATGGATCACTATGTTGAAGATTGTTGGATGGCTGAAATCGAGACTTCTTTCGGTTGGAGTGAGTGTGTTTGGATTGCCAATAAATCTCATGTAAGCTTATTAGTTAATTTACATGTTAAGTTAGTAACATTGAGCATTCTATTGAAGTTTTGGATACATGTTTTTGTGTAGGAAAAAATTGGAGTGGCTCTTGAAGTAAAAGTGAAACTGGAACAACCCACAAAAGTAGAGGTAACTTTTGTACATGTTAAGTTGTTGTTTACGGTTTTAAATTAAGCTAGCTGCTAATGATGTCATTTGTGAGACAATGGTTATAAGAAACCTTTTATAATCTATAATAAACCATGAAATAAGAAAAATAAATTTATATCTTTAAAAAAGATATTTTCAATTAATATATAAGAAGTAAATTTGATCATCTAAGCTGACGAGTGATCACTTGAAGAGGTTCGTTTTAAGTTTTTAAATTTATTGAGACTTGCTGGTGGCTGGCGGCTCGAGAACAGAAGTTTAGAATTTTGTTATACATTATTTTTTTTTCACAAAATTTGAATCAAGATTTTAATGTTGATGGTTTGTATATTGTTTGCACAATTGGCATCATCAGGAATATCAAATATGTACAAGTTTTGAATGTTTGGGACATATTACCTTTTGAAGAAATTCCAAAACTGATGAACGACTCGAGAACATGTTTTCTGAATACACAGAAAGTTATGTTAAATGTTGCATATCAAAACGTCCAGAATGCTCATATTCCTTTTACTAATCTTAAAGTAGTTATTTTATAATTTATACATGCTTATACTCATTTCTTTATAATGTTCTTTGGTTTCATATTGTTCAGGAAACTGGTAGTTCATACGTGATAGCTATCATCGGCTATCATCCGTGAAATAATCCGAGTTCATTAATGATGCAGTGAGTATGATTTCTCTTGGTGGTAGAATATTTTATGTCGAAAATCTAAAAGTGGGTGAAAGCTTATGGCTGATGAAGTCCTACTAATTGTCGCGTGAAGTGGTGTGCCATTGCTGTTTTATCTTTTGAAGGGAGTACACGTCGTGCACCAAGTCAGACAAAAAGGGGGGGTAGACGTATCCGATGTATTTGCTCAAGCATTACAAGATCCCACACGACTCGCTGTTGCAGCAACAACCAGTGGGTTGTCGTCCCCAATATAAAGAAGATCACAGCCTAAGGACAAAATAACCTGAATCTGCATTATTCCATATGTTGGCAGCATGCATTTCTCTTCAGTGGTTCCTCTTATGAAACATAATTGGATTATTAAGGTATGTGATGCGATATCTTTTTATCATTTATTTGAAATATTGTGGGTTTACTTGAGTTTAGTTAATTTTATCTTTCAACTTTGCATAGATAAATGAGAATGAACCGGTTTTGCAAACATTTACAAATTACAACCATGGATGGTGTCAAAAATAAGTGTCAACAATAATCACTAAAACTCTAGAACCTCATTCTAAAATTGCTCACATTGTATTCCATCTCTTACAAGAAGAGAAATAGAAATTAGATAGATGAAGATTCCATGAAATATGACAATGACTTAGGGATGAGCATTTCGAACCGAATCCGGGAACTGCATCGGTATCAGTGCGAAATGGTACCGATTCTTGAAATACTGATGCAGTCGGGACTACGAAATAAGGTGAAAAAATTCGGGACCACTAATTGATGCACGGACCGGTACCAAATCGGAAATTCCGGTAAAAGTGGGAAAACCCGATTTCCGGTGACCGATGCGAGACCGATACTGATACCGATATCCGAATCCCGTTCGGTACGGTACCGGTACCACTAATTTATGCTCGGGAAAAAATCGGTACTACTATTCAGTACCGGATCGGTACTGAATGACTTAAGTTTCTTAATATACACATTGCTACTGATCGTTTTACCTACTACTAAAATGATATTTGAACTTCTAAAATGAAACATAGGATCCTGAAAAAGCAAGCCTCAAGTAGGACAGATAGAAGGACCTAGAAATGTAGTTCAAATATAACACACCAAAAGTAGACGCGTTGCTACTTAGTCCAGTCAAACGCGTGAGGTTAAATGGGTAATTTTTTGGTGTGGGTGTTAATGTGATATATAATAATCTCAAATGCCGATCATTACAAAATATAAAAACTTCTAAAATAAGTGATTTATGAATTTGAATTCTAGGTAATTACCTTATAATTAGTTTTTCTTTATATCAGCTTTAATATGAGAAGCTTGGAAAAGATTCTTCACCGACACATGACTCCTCTGGCATTACATTTTGTAGCACTGGCTACTATGGCTGAGTGATTATTCAAGCTAGACTCAATTATGTTTCCGCCCATAAATTAAAGTAAACAAATTATTAGCCATTGTCATCTTATGAACAGAACAACCAGGTTTAGAGGATTGTTCATTGAACTTCAAAATTATATTTAGATGATTCTTTTATTTTTAACCCGCAAAAATTCGTATTCTCTTCACGTTTACACATTTTTCTTTATCATAATCTTAGGAATTTTACAGATAGGTTACTAAAGCAGCAGCAACGGTGACCTTCTCCTTCAAAGGACCGAACATTATAGCCCTGAATATAAGAAAGGTCAGTCTCTTTTTCCACCTTTATTAATTCCATTTTTGTTAGCAAGTGAAACTTGAATTGTAATAGGTTGTAGCTGCTCATCAACTTTTCCGTCAGATCAGATGTTTGTTTAATTAAAAATCACAGCAGGAACATTATATTTCTGTTATCATTGGTCATTCAGTTAAAACACTACTCTAAAAACACAAACTATATTACATATGGTGCGGTGCACCAAACGACCATGAAAATTTGGGTCGCTCGATTAAAACAAGTGAGTGATTCTAACGTGTATTCAAAATATCTTGTCTTCTTAAAATAGATAGATGAGTCGACAAGCACTTAAATGGGCAACAAAGAACGACATTTTGAGTAACATGCTTATGCGTAACGAATGAAGTTTTGTGATTTGGGAATCACGGGCAAAATGGAATCCTACATTGATTATTCTTGAATTGGAAACTTTTTCCAGGTGTTCATTGTTTTACTAATATGTAATCTTGCATGTGTTTTCAACACTTTCCAAATCAAGATTGTTTAAAAACGTCACTTAACATGACAAAAACTAATACTTATTTTTTACTGTTCACGAACTGTGACAAGTCTGACTAACGAGTGCACCACCACGAAATCAGTGTATTTTACACACTGCACATCATAGAGATTCATCATTGATTTATTGACCGAAGAGCCAGAGAAGCTTGCGGCCCCATTGCTTGCAGACATGTATGTGACATTTTTTAGTAGGCGTAATGCACGTCGTGGTCCAATCACAAATGAACGCCCAATGTACAATTGAGGCTTCATATGGGTGGCAACATCAGTGGCGAGGGAATCATCCAGGTACCGAATCTAACCAGTTTCAGCCGGTATCAAAACAGGTGATACATCAGAGGCCTGTGCAATTTAAAAAACGGATTGTTTTGTTCCAGCAGACTACTAATGAAGAGTAAATTATCTTAAAACTTTAACTTCTTTGCTTAATCACTTCTATTTTAAGTATTCGTTATGTTTGAGATATGGTGTATACATATGTTTGGCAGCCAATCAAGAAAAATATGATATAGAACTCCGTAATGCATTGTCCATAGTGTATTCCTACAGAGCACCTTATAGAGAAAAAGCATCTTTATCATCTATCTGATTCAATTTAGGTGGAATTTCATCGCGGATCATTGTCATTGATCTTGTACATTTAACTCGCTTATAAATGAAGCTATGATATATATTTCTCAATGGTTGCGGTCAACATTGTGCCTTGATTATCTTTCACTTTTCTTAAACACATGACCGATCCGCTAAAGATGCTATCAAAGATTGGTATACACTACACCTAATTGTTGTAACTAAATTGGATTCTAAAATCGACATTCTTTTCCGTGTTGGATGATTGGCAGGATGAAAGTGTTGAAAAGGTTGTGAAGTTTATGGATTCATACACCATTAGCCAGGAAGACTTGCTTTTGATGATGGCGATGTTTAAATTTCAGGTATCACTTTGTCTAACGATGCTATCATATTCTCCATTTGAACCCAATTTAACTGTGTAAATATGTGTTGTTTAGGGGTGTCCAAATCCGCTTGATGGAGCCAGATGTGAAAGTTCACTAACAAAGGCATACAACAAAGATAGAAAGTCACGTGTTCGTTCAGCAGACATGATCACACTTCAAGGCATTAAAAGGCTCCAAATGATTAACTACTTGGTAGATGGTGGTACAGTAGAGGATGGTGACGGTGTGGCACACAATAAATAAAAACACTCGGATGCAGAGGATTTGGGTATCACATTTCTCTCTAAAAACCTCTCCTCAAAATTAGTCTCAAAGTTGCATTATCGTATTTCATCATTTTAGTAAGTTTGGCAAACGGCTTCAGGTACAAATAGTTAAATTTTGGGCATGTTTGTTGCATTTATAGTGAGTAATGAAAGGTTTAATCTGATATATTAGCAGTTGCAATTTAAAAATATGTAATTGCTTGATTCATTCACACAAGGCATTGTTGAGCCTGTCAAAAAAAAATTATAATGTCTTTTTTGATTAATTGTTTGAATGTTCAAATATATGATAATAAATCCATAATTGAAAATGTTTGTTAATGTTAATTAACAAAACCCTTCGGTCTATTAGGTCGTGGAATGGGTTTTGAGCAAAAAATTATGATAACGAAGACATACCTTAGGCTTCTAAATGGTTTTATAGTGAGACCATTTCGCAGTTAAATGATATTCATATTTCAATGGTGTTCAGTGTTTGTTGATTATTGCAGATTCGGGAGAACGTCACCTAATACATTTAAGTCGCGTTTGTGATGAAAATGTACAAACACGTGATAAAACTGAAGGTGGGTTAAAAGGTTTATATATTTTATTGGTTCTTTTATGATATTGCTTTTTATTTTTTCTTTATTGTTGATTTATTTACAGCAGCCGCGCTTGCTAATGTAGGAACAGGAGCGTTACTCGATATTAGGCTTATGATGATCTTTCGAACAATGGTTGTCGCAAGAAGTCTGTACTAAATATTCCGACAACTGATAAAGGGAGAAGAAAGATAAATGATCTTAATGAATGCATTCTCAATGTGTCTGATTTTGTTTTGTCTTACTAGATTCCGTGTAAGTTTGGTCGTTTTTTTTATAAGTGTTCCATAAACTAAATTTCAGAGCCAATATGCTTATAACTTATGATCATTGGTTTGGCTTTCAGGAATATCGTCGGCAATGTCTAGCTATCAACACCTAAACAACGCAAACATAGCTAAATGTGCATCTGATGTTTCACCAGTTGAACGAGAAATTATAAACCTGTAGACTATTCATCTTCGTGACCTGTCTACTTATACGGTTAAACTTACGTTAATAACACGCATATTCTTATTGCTATAGTTGAATCTGGTATGTTCAACAAGAGCTAGGCGATTCAAACCGAAAGACTTATTTTAATTTAGCTTACCATGCCCATATTACTTTATCCTAAGTCACTAATTTTAATACAAAGTTAAATTTTAACAACGCAGCACGCTAATCGAAGACCAAATGCACATACGAACGGTTGTCGTGAATAGTAAATGAGCAAGAACCACCCTGACAGGTGACTTATCTATTTCCACGTTTTTTATTCTCATTATTGTTGTAATAACTAACGTTAACATTATGGTAATTTTTATTCCTATAGTAACGTTTGAATGGTGAAGCAGATAAGAGTAGCAATGGCAACCAAGCATCGATAAGTAAAGCTTCTTCACCATATATGCAGCGTGGACGTAAATGACTAAGGCCTTTGTCTCCTTGGATCAACGATATGTTTCTCATTGCTCCTTTAGGTGTCATAAGTTACTACTTTTCTTGGTAAGTGGGTGTTTAATTATGGATTATGTGTGATTGAATTGAAGCATTAGCTATTGTGGATAATGTAGTGATTTAGTTACAATAAATGTAGCATAATGATTTTAGGATACAATTTATAAGTGATTAAATCAGCAGATATGATCGAGTTATATGTAGAATATGCAGTAAATTTGGATAGGATTTTTAAGTGTTTTAGCAGAAGTGATTTAGTTTGTTCACGGACACAATATGTAGAAATTAACTAATGAAAAGCATACAATGATGATGGTAGGATAAGATATGATTTATACGTGATTTAACGGATGTGATTAAGTAAGTTCATGGTCGCATACTCGCGATATCTATTCTGGAGGATTGACGTTAGGATATGATATATAAGTAGGCATGATTTTAACATGAGAAGAACCCTTATTGCAACTTTATAGTTACACATGATTACATCGATGACAATAACAAAAAACATACAATGATGACGATAGGATAGGATATGATTTATACGTGATTAATTCATGGTTGCAGACTCACAATAGCTATTGTGGACAATCATTTACAAAAAAATGTATAGGATTGACGTTAGGATTTATGTTATTTAGCGGATGTGACGAGTTACTAGGATGGAAACATCATTCTTTTAGTATTACTATTTTATTACCGTCTTTACACACTTAACAATAAGATATGAAAACTCCAAAATAAATTTTAAGACATAATTAAAACAAAAGCAGAGGTGGGCTTATATCAAGGTATGTAAGGGCTATTTTTATATTCATGGTCGTGTTGTAGGGTACACCGATTTCTTTCCCTTGAGCAAGGATGCTAGGACCATATGTCATGGTTGTAGTTGAAATACATGTTTAAGGTGGATACTACTTAACGAAAGACGAGTTTGACGTAGGATTCGTGTTTATTAGGTATCGACAATAGGTCATTCTAGAGAATCTCCTCAAATTACTTAACATAGTTACTTTAAACATGTTTGACTAAAGTTAGAAACAATGGACGAAGATGAAGCAAAATAAGATGAGTATGAAGAAGTAGGAGACTCCTTCATTACTGATTTCTCTGTGGGTTTGACAACGGTAAATAGCCAATCAGGAAGTTCGGAGCATGTGGCATTAGGTTGGTGGATTAATTATAGTTTTGTAAGGTGTTCATTAGATGTTTCGGCAAATGGGTTGTTGGCAGATTTTTAAGGGTCATAATTGTGTCAGTAGGTGCGGTGGTAATATGGACATGTATATGTTTTGTCCTTTCACGACCTCTAATTTAGTATATGGGTCGAGTCACTTAAATGCCCCCTCGGTGCTCGAGTCAATCTGAATTGCTTTCGGTTTAGTCGTGTTAAGCTGCAGTGGTTGGAACCCCGCTCACCATTTCCAGACTTCCTTTGAACTACGTAGCATTTGCAACACCATCACCTTTGTTGACTTCAAGTCCAACTAGAATTCTGTTTGTAAGATAATTTCCTTAATTACCATAAACCTTTGGTTGTAATAAGTGACCAACTATTCATTTTTGTTTCATGAAAACAGCGTATTGTATGCCATATTCAAGTCTTTGCATTATCTGGATGGATAGTAGTTCCTTTGCCTACAAGTATAGTGAATTTGCCAAGGGTTTTAGATGGAGTATCCCATACTTTAGACTCCCGTGGGAAACTGGTTATGTGAAGCATGTTTGGCCTATGAATCCACATTCATATGGTTCTAGAATTGTTGATCCGTTAAACTTACTTGGTATGAGAAGTTATGTGAAACTGGTTATATGATACACATTACCAGGTAGCCACAACCAAGTTTAATTGTTTGTATGCTTGAAATTCGGTTTAATCATATGTTCACTAATAAATTGTCGTAACTTTATCCTTTGTAATTCATATGTCTAATAATTAATAGATAACTAATAGTTAAAAGCTTAGTTGCAATTAAGTTTCGCAGCATGGCTGTTGCCAATTGCACAGTTACAGACCAGCCCCACGAACCATAACAGACCAAAACCAATCAGATAACTGATGAAAAATCATGGCATACATAAGTGCATTATACCGAAGATGAACAAAAAGGAGTCGCATAGATTGCAGCCCGATTATGCTATAAAATGTGTCAATGGTTTTATATGATAATTGAACAAACAGATCCACTTGGCTAACCTGGTCAATGTTGGCTCGGATCCAATACATTTAGTTGGCACATATAGACTTGTAAATGGAATCATCGTTTGGCCCTCCACTTTCTGTACTTCCCACCTTAGTAGCGATGTCTTTTCTTTGTATTCTTTGAACCATCAAAGCGAGCCCTAACACTCACCATGTAAGCGAGTTGTTTAGCTCATGTCCTAACCATTGTGAGAGATTACAACTTCTAGCCACAATGTTTTAGCTAACTTTTGAATGCTTACATAGTCACCCTCCTAAATTATAAAACTCATCTTTCAATTTGTTGATTTATTGCTTCTTTCTATCTTTCTCTCTTATGTATAAAACAACTGATCTTTCTAAAATGATTTTATTCAATAATCTTTTGTTTACAAGATGTTATCCCTTCACTGATAGGGACCCTTTCTTCATAAAGAGCTGTCCGTATGTCTACTTCGTTGGCAATAAGGACAAATATGCAACTCGAATACTAAAAGGTTCCTATCAGTAACATTACGAGTTGTGTATTTACACCTTTAAAATGTACGGTGTTCATCTTTTATAATATTATTAAAACTTAAAAAATCAATGCAGGATCAGATGGCCAGTTAGTGAGACTCATTTGTGTTCCTAAGTTTAGTGAGACAAAGTGTTGTTATGGTAAGCATTATCTCTAAGCTTGATACACTTAAAAAAGATCATCATTACATAATTATGTCAACTAGCTCCTGTATTGCAGATCAAATAAGTAACCCATCATTGGCATATGGGTAGTCTTCAATGAGGAGTCTTACTCCATACGGCTTTGTCTCATCGGGTACTACCATTCCTCTGCAACCGAAGTCAATTAAATGCTTACAACATGCCGTTTCTTTGACTTTCATAGTTGCTTCAGTTATTAGATTGCGCAAGTGATCATCTACCATGTTTGAAGACCTTTTTGTTTAAACCATAAAGTATTTGGTTTTTAGTAGATTCTCCATTTCAGTTATTGAAATAAAAATGCTTCGGATACGCCTTACAGTCGAGAAATTTTGGTCGGAATAACATGCTGCATAGATCAATTATATTTTTTTAAATCTTTGTGATTTTTACACTATCATTCGTCAAATATTTCCTCATTTATCAGTAACTAATAAGGTAGCAATGTAGCATTTCTATATATTGAAAGATGCTTTATGATTACTTCCTCATATATGCTGACCATACTAATCTCTATTTTCTACTTTTGTGTATATATAGGGATGTCAAATTCCAATAGTACATTGAACCATCAAGGTACATGTTTCGAAGGCTTTTATATCTGTGGATGCAAATTCCAATAGTACACTGAATGATAAAGGTACATGTTTCCAGAAGACTTCTATGTTCTTTTCCTTTTTTCCCACATCAACTTGATGTGTCAAGCCCAATGTTTACCCATTTTCATAAATGTTGTGAAGTTATATAAACCTTGACTGATACAGGGTCTTGGCAGGCATTCAGACCCGGCATGTGGTTTCGGCCAGTGGCTGTGAGAAACAAATTCTGGAATCCAGCAATTCTTGGTTAGATCTCAAATTCGAGTATCAATTTTCCGATGTTTTAGTTTTCAATTTGATAGGTTTTGTTAGATGAACTTTGTTGTTTAGTAACGGTCAACTATGCATATGTCAATATGTGTGTGTATATACATGATGCAAATGTTAGGTGCGTTGGCCACTGGATAATTTATACATGTTCTTGCTTTCCTGAAACTGGGCTAAATGCTATTTGGCATACATTAATGTATTTTTTTAAGGTTCTATCATCTCGTTATTTTTTATGCACAACGTATATACCTAATACTTTTTACACACCATTCTATTAAAAGATTCATAGACATACTTATATAAGTAGAATTAAACATAGATTAGCACATTCTTTTGATGTCCGCAATTTTCTTTGTTCATTCTGGACTTACCTTAGAAAGCACTACGAAACTTTGTGGTGTTATGTCCATAGTATTTAGCCACTCACTGGGTAGCAATGTTTTTTGGTACTTATTGGAGTGTCCGAGTGGTTAAAGCTACAAATGTCGCCCAAGAATTACATCCCATAGCTACATGATCACCTACATGACTAGCAAATAACATTTTCTTTCTGGGCATGTATTTGAAAACATAAACTTTGTAATGACGGATAATTTATTGAGTTTTATTTACTCTTATTTGATTACCATTCATTTTTTTGTTCTTTATTCACTGTATAAATATTATACAATGTTCGTAATTCATAAACCGTTACTTAATTAATTCATTAGACACTCAGCCATTTTTAACCCGTCTTCTTTCGCTATAGTAAAATATCTCAACGGCTTGTAAGTCATACCCGCCATTGGCTAGGCTTTTATATATATATATATATATATATATATATATATATATATATATACATTAGGCATGACTTATAAAGACATGGCTTTTAAGCATGATTACATAGAAATTTCCTCGTTTGAGTTTACATATATGACAACGTAGCCAACCCCCATTGAGGTGTCTTCAACAACGACTATTATTATAATTCAACGTCTAAAATTGTCGAAAGAAAGGTTGTTCCTTCAGTAGTTAGTTCTCTCCCATGACCAACTATATATGGTTGTCTCAAAAGTAAAGAAAATAAACGCATTTAAAATTGTCTTTTGTACTACAAGCGCTAATTCCGCAAAAGCAACAACAAAAGCTTCCTATAAACAAGTTTAATTTAAGATATAAATTACAATCATAAGCTTTCTTCTTAAGAATAAATTGGTACCTTTTATCATTCAATAATTAAAACGGTTAATTAATTTTCATTGTTAACAAAAAGAAAAAAAAAAAAAAAAAAAAAAACTCCACTCTTTATTATCTTATTATTCGTTAACTAATACCTTCAAACGATATTTATAAGTCATGCCTGCTCATCGAATATAGTAACTATAACCATAAATCAAAATACTTACCTTCTTTTAGGTAACATCAATTATAGATCTTAACCTTTTCAATTAACTTTTAATTACTTTTTAGTATATATTTGTTCTACTAAATCCTAAAAATAAAAACCACAACTCATACCCGTCCATCGGATTTGTTTGACACTATATATATATATATATATATATATATATATATATATATATATATATATATATATATATATATATATATATATATATATATATATATATATATATGAGAATTGATACTTAATCACTTACTTTTATAAATCTCAGTTGAAAACAAGCATTTGGTGAAAGTTAGCTATTTTGGACGCAAAATGGAGCAAAACGGATCATATTGTAAAAGTCTACTAAACTGAAGGAAGATACACCGTATCATTCTAGATGGATATGTTGTATATCAACACTTAGACGTATGTGAAGACCATTTTCTGACTTTGAAGAATACGCCGCATGAAATTCTTTCATGTGCCATATATGAAACCTTGGTCAACACATAAATTTGACTTATCTGCTCATGATACGCCGTATAACTACTTCTACATGCATCGTATTACCATGATGAATTCGCCAAGAAATACCAAGATTAGAAGACGCGTGCGCCATATTAATACTAAAGATCCGCCATATCTTATGGCGGTGTACGAATATTCCAGAATAAAATAATCTTGGACCCCATGCGAAGTTACCTAGATAAGGCGTATCAAGTAAACTGATACGCCGTATCGATGCCGTTTCTAGAAAGTATAAATACCGGAGCAGCAACCTCATTCGAGATACTTGATACACACATATATCCAGAGAAGACGACGACCAGACCACACTAGACACGACCAGAAGAAGGTTCAGAAGCATAAGTAGGTCATGTTAGTACTTTTAATTCATAAGTACATTTCACTTCATTTGTATTAGTACTCTTTAATCCATCAGGATTTCGCCTTGTCACCGCCATATGACTCACATTTAATAAAAGTTTTCCCATCGATTAAAGTTTATTTGATGTTTATTTGGATGTTCATGTGTATACTTTGATTACCTCTTGATTATCGTGGCTTGTTTGCGCTGCCATACGCCTCTCACAAATTTCTTCATTAACATCTTAGGATAGTTGATGTAACACCTAGTAGGATAAATAAGTTAACTAATTATCATTAAGTTTGCACTTATTACAGATTAGGGATTAGCTATGACAGAGCTTTTCGGTAATAATACTTTAAACTGAATCTAGGGTATTTAGCTAAGCTAAACGTAAGAAAGAAAACGCTCACACGAACAACCAACGAGAAAGACTGGAATTAATACTCATCTTTATAGCTAAGAAATTAAGTGAATATAATCTACTTTACTATCGGATATGCCTCTTATTTGTTATTTGTTTCCTATCTACGCACGTGTGTGTCTATCGCCTTGTTACCTTTTAGTTTTACTTAATCTAAACATCGTGCCAGTCTCTCAGAATGAAAACCCTTGCTTTAGATTAGGTTTAGTTGTTCTAACTCTAGAATTAAAATATTGATAGATATTTAGGTTTTAACGTTCCACTCTTAGTGATCGACACTCTACTTACAAACTATGCTATACTGATCGGGTATACTGCTCATTAGTGTTTGTTATAGGATAAGTCGGCTAAATATAAATGTAAAAATTGATAATAATAATTTTTCTATATACAACGAAACACATCAATTAGGAAATCATATGGTTATTACAAGTTTTTGCAAAGAAATATATCACAAAGAGTTTATAAGTTTAGAAATCGTAAAGTTGGTTTTCATATTTTTAATACACTATTTCGAGAGTAAAATAAACTTAGGAAAGTTTATTTTGAATGAATATTTTTATTTTATAAATTTTATTATGTTTATTGAGTAATTAGTTTTGAAAATAATATGGTTCTTAATTATTTGTCATGTGAAAACTAAATTTTTGACGCCGAAAACTGTCCTTACCATTTAAGCAGAAAGTTGCCCTTGTTTGGTGTTTTCAGGCCGATTTCTCTTGCGCTAGATGTAAAACATCATTCCGGACAAATTTATTATTTTAACTTTTTGGTGAATCGGACCAGAAATGCTTCAAAAAATTTCTAGATTCATGCAGTAAGGATTTTGACAATATTTAGTTTTTCGGTTTCGTTAACTTCTTTTGGTCATAACTTTTGACTTGTGTATCCGTTTTGGGTGATTCAAATTGCTATGTTTTCCTCATAAGTTCTTCTATCATTCTACAAGCTTTGTCAATTTTATAAGTACATAATTCTAGTTGTTTTTTACATCATAAGTCACTAGTTAACTTGTTTTAATTGTTTTGATAACATAAGATAACAAGTAAGTGTTTTCATTTGTTATTAAGATTTTGCACATCATGAAATCAATATAGTGACAATATATAGCATATAGAGATTATGAAAACATAGTAAGGATGATGAGCATAGGTTTCCTTACAACTTTTGGCTTTCAAAGAAAGGATAAACAAGGAAAAGGACTAGGACTAGAACACAACTCCACTCTTTAGAAGTCTTCCACACTTCTTGTGAGCTTTTAGCACTTATGCTAGACCTTGGTTACTTAAGTGGCTTTAAACTTAAGAAAATCACCAAAGAATGCTAAGTGTTTGATAAGGCTTGCAAAGGAACTTCAATCTTGTAATAATACTGGAAGTAAATGATCAAATGGAAAAGATGTTTTTCTTTGCTTATGTTGGGTGTCCAAGAAGAGAAGGAAGGATGGATTTTTATAGCATCTTGAGGAGGTGATATATTGCATGAGTCAATCTACTTTCTTGTTAAGATATACATGTGTTGTAACTTGTTAGATTAAGTAAGATCTAACAAGATCATTAGCATGTGTCTTAGTGAGTCATGGGATGACTTACTAAATAGGTGAATCTGTTTTCAGATAGTTATCTAGAAAACTTAGGGACTAAGTGTTAGTTGAATACATGTATGTTATAACTTAATGACTAAGGGTTAGGACATGTGTTATTTTAAAATATCACCAAGACATATTGTCTTAGTGATTCACCATAGTGACGCCCAACTTTGGAGGAGGGGGAGGGAAATGAGGTGGAACAAAAAAACATGTTTGTTTTTTTGTTTAGTTTTTAAGTGTTTGATTTGTTATGTTATGATTTGATCCCGAGGATTATTAACGTTTAGCATTTAAATCATGAAACATAAAATCGAGTGAGGTAAAAATATAAGATTCATAGAAAATGTCAAAACTTAGTTAAGACGTATTTATTACTAAGAAATAAATTAAATGAGTAAGCGGTTTTACATATTAACAACTTAGTTTATTTAGTGTAAATATTGTGTAGTTTGATATTGTTTAGTTTATAAATCAATGGATGATTTTTATGGTCAAAAGAGGAGGAATATATGTTCACTTTTCTTAAAATGTAAAAGTGTTTAAACGTCTTACAAATTATGGTGCATGTATAGGTTAAGTTTGCATATATGTAAAATGTTTAAAACGCAAGTTTAGACTCGTAAATCACAGGGTCTGTTTGGTAGCTTTTAGAATTAAATTTTAAAAATTCTACAAATGATTATGAGTGAACTAAAACGTAATCTGATGTAATAAAAATATTCTGAGTCAGTTTTCGTTACGCGCAAGATAACCTAAATAGTTATATTTAAATATCAAAATTATACGCGATTTTGGATAAAATGTTTATGTTTTGAATAAATATTAACGTGAATTTTTTTTTGAGTTGTTACAGAAATATGGTCTAAACCATCATTTCTCTACTTTATATTACCCTTAAATGAGCGATCAAGTAGAAAACATAAACAGGGTCTTAAAAATAATTCTTGAAAAAACTGTGAAAGAAAACCCGCCTATATGGTCAAGAAAATTAGACGATGTTTTGTGGGCTTTTCGAACAAGTTACAAAACACCCACTGGAACCACACCATACAGACTCATCTTTGGTAAAACATGCCATCTGCCATTCGAAATTGAATATCGTGCATATTGGTCACTCAAGAATTGTAATTCCGATCTAATTGCTGCCGGAGAAAAACAAATGTTTTAACTCCATGAGCTGGATGAACTTCGTCTACATGAATACGAAAACTCTTGGTTATACAAAGAAAGAACCAAAGTCTGGCATGACCATTTCAAACAATGAGACAAAGTGCTCTTGTTCCATTCAAAATACAAATTCAAACAACCAAAACTCCGATCACGATGGCTTGGCCCCTATATGGTTAAGTAGTTGAATTATATGGACGTGATGGCAAAACATCATCGCTAATGGCCATAGACTTAAGTTATACCACAAGGAATATAGTTACAATGACAGAACAGAAGAAACCACTCCCTTCTTTCCCAAAACATAAAGAGAAAGAAGACGAGTCTAGCTAAAGACTGTAAGAAAAAAGCGCTTCTCGGGTGGCAACCCGTAATTTTAATTTTATTTTCTTTTCTCCGCGCTTTAATTTAAGTGTGGGGTCGATTTGTCTAAAACAAATCCCAAAAATAATTCCTTGTATTTTTTGCAGGTATGATAGCAATTATGGATGCAATGAGGATGGATCTACAATATCAACTTTCGAATATAGCCCAGGTAAGTTTTGTTCCTCTTATCTCATTTTTACCTATTTCTTAATTTATCAATCTTTTCAAATTAAGGTCAATGTTCAGCTTAAGTGTGGAGGGAGGATAAATAGGTAAAAATCGAGCGTAAGTCTACACTACTGCTTGTTCCATAATTTTCAAAAATTCTAGGTATTTATATTAGTAATCTTTAATAAAATAGGATCTAAAAACATGCTTTATCAGGGCAATTCAATACATGACCAGTACACTAAAAATCAACTAAATTGTGAGGACATTCTTAACCTTCTTGAATTGAAAAATTTCTGCACTTCCTGTTTCATTTATATCTGAGTGTGTCGGTACTATACTTTAGCTCTAGAACTTGTGCATGTATATCATTTAATAAAGCACAGTGAGGTTAATTTGTAGTCGAATATATGTGATAAAGAGGCAATATACGAACCAAACCAACCCTAAGCCTAAATTCCTGATATTTTAGCCGACTACAGTGGTCGCTAAAGAGCCATCAAATAAAACCCATATAAAACCTAGTCAATAATGAATGAAGAAAAAGTTTCCATGAAGTGCGGAAAAGTCTCAATATCCATAAGTAAAGTGATAAATAAAAGGAAAAAGTATAGCCTATAAGAAAGAAAAAATTAAAAAGTAATGAATGGCAGTGGCTAGCAGTACTTAAACTCTCAGGATATTTTGCTACTTATATCTCTCAACTAAAACCTCAATGCCTTATATCCCAATCCCGAAACCCTATATTTTGTCCTCTTTCGATATATTTGTCTAGTGCTTACGTTACACCGGTTATGTTTATGTAGCTTGTACAAGCATATCGTATCTTTATGGATTACGTCTGTGCAAATTGAGTGTTCCCATATAATCACCCATATTTGAGTGAAATTATGTGAATCAAACTAATTCCTTTGTGAGGTGATCGAGTTATGTATTGATGCCTGATATATATAAAAATGTCTTTGTCGCTAACAAGTATATTTCTTCCAAATTAATTTTACAAGTCTTAAACTTATTTTTGTTTGCTTACATTGCTTGGGGGCAAGCAATAGCTAAGTTTAGAGGGATTTGATGACGATCAAATTATACATATTTTATATAGCGTTATTTCTTAGTTTCCTAACGATTTCTATGGACTTTTGATACTTAATTGCATGAAAATACAATTCAGGTCCAGTTGACAAAGAATCTCCATTAGCAAGATAAAACATAAGCATTTGAGTTAAGTCCGAGATAAAGCAAGGAAAAGTCTGAAAAGCAACAAAGAGCGCCGATCTTCCCTCAAAGTGCGCTGGTTACGGGCGGTATAATTAGTCCTATAATCCAAGTTAGCATCATGAAGTACGGCTATCTCAAGTGGGAAGCGCACTGGTTTTCAGTTCATCTATGTCCCTTTGGCGTCAAGAAATGTGATAAAGCCCGCCGGTGTTAAGAATAATGTTCGCCGGTATCGATGATGAAGCCTGCCGATCTTCTTGCAAGTGCGGCGTACTTTAGAAGGTGGTCAGCCACAGCCACCCTATAAATAGCACCCCCAATCTGCCTCAAATCAACACCTCTAAATCCAAACTATTATATAAGTGTTTGATATCATTTCTGAGACAAATAACATTAATTAGATTGGGCGTGTGAAGCAGAATTGTGGTATACGTTGAAGTACGACCTTGGTATTGGCACAATTGATCGCTAGTGACGGTAGTGAAATTATTATATCCAATTTAGGGCATATGTCTATCTTTTCATTCCATTTCACCACTATGCATGATTACTAAAACCATGTTAGGCTAAATCTTTAGGATTTCTTGGATATCTTAATATAATAAAGTGATTTGGCTATGATATGATCATGTTTGATTTCTTGTTTATGTTGAAACCTTACTGTGTTTAAAACTCCTCTCCATTATTTATCACTACTTTTTATACTTGTTAATTGATATAGGTCGAAAGAACTTATTGACATGATATGATTATCAAAACATGTCTATGTGTTTTGTCAAGTGGTTGGAGAAATCCGCTTTTGTTAAGTCATAAACAACTGAGTTTTAAAATTTTTAATTATCTCTGTGAACTTGTGAAAACATATTCATTTGACAAAGAAAAAAAATCTTGAATCAAAATGGTTAATATGTCAAAAATACCATTTTGACTAAAATAGCCATTTTGTGGATTCAACTTGTTGCACCATCTGAGATCATCATCATTAGGCTACCTATGAGTTATTGAAACTCTCCAGCTGATCATATTTGTCCCATATTTGAATTCCATCAAGTTTTAGTTATTTGATTAATTGCTTTCTAAATCAATCTAAGTAGTTTCCTTGATATATAGGATAATCTCAGTCCTTATGGAACGACATGGTCTTTCCTAAACTCTTTACTATAAGAGAGGGTTATACTTTTACCCATGTGTTTTGAATTAAGAGAAAATGGTAGAACTAGTTATATAAATTTAAAGATTTTGAGACACATCAGAGTGCTCCCATTACTCGATCATTGAGAACCTTCAAGAGAGTATCAATTTTTTTTGTCATCTCGCTTTGTTGTTGTTTGAAATTAGCTTCAAACTTGGATAAATGACGCTTCTTGAGATGACACAAAATAAGATACCAATCCTTTAAGATTATTGGAATTATTATAGAATAAAGGGGAATTGTTGAAGGTAAGGTTCGAGGACAAACCATTTGGTTGAAAACAATAAGGTGGGTCTGAAAAATTGTTTCGAGATGAATTTTGATTTTGTATCCACCTAAAGTTTGGGAGATTTTTCCAAGAGGGGTTGTGAGAATCACCAAGAGTGTTTTGCTCGGTTTAAAAGTGAACCACTTATCTCCTCTCCGTCTGTACGTGAGGATGCATAATCCACAAAGCTTGCTCGGGATTTTTCATGTAACCACGAGTGTCATAGGGACCACTACATATTCACATGAAAACCGATCTTATTCACTCGATGTGAAGGTTTAGGAGCTTCTTAGGAACTCATCAAGAATTTTACTTGATTTTCAAGTTCAATGATCCTATGATTGGTAATGCCTGAGACATTTAAAGGCAAGGATATTTCCTTGACAGTTTTGCTTGTAAGCTCACGAGAGTCATTCCAACTTTCGTTGTCATAGAGGGATAAATCCTCTATAATGTCCCACGAGTCTTCCACATTCTTGTCACGAAGCTTACCACTGGCTGCATGGTTAATGGCTTGCTTTCTTGAGTAGTTGACATGATCATAGAAAATTAGGATTTAGAGCCAAAGATCAATGCCATGATGAGGGGCGTTTTGGAAACGAGTCCACGCATCGTAAAGACTTTCACTTGATGTTGTTGGAACATGAATTTGTCATTCCTTAGCTTGGTGGTTCTCCCCGGTGGGAAAAATTTTATGAGGAAACGAGGAGTAAGATCATCCTAAGTCGAGATGGATCTCGTGGGTAGATTCTCAAGCAAATTGCTAGCTTAATCACGTAGAGAGAATTGAAAGAGACGTAAGTGCGTCGTCTCCTAAGTGGCAACTGAAGGTCAATAGAATCTACGATTTTAAGAAAGTCCTTATGGTGTTGATTTGGATCTTCGGAATGAAGTCCATGGAATTCACATCCATTTTGCTCCAACCGGATGGTTTCGGATCATAAGGTAGACACATTAGCTTCTCGGGGAAGCTCAATAGTGTTTCGATAGCCCTCGTGGCTGGGTTTAGAGTACTCACCAAGAGTATGGGCCCTAGGTAGGATTGGTGGGTCTTGGTTAAAGGGAATATCATTCACCATGATAGCAAATGATAAGGTTACAAACAAAAGGAATGATTAATGATAGAATAAAAGAAAGTTATAAAATAAAAAGAAAAGTCTCACTGGATAGGAATCAAGTGAGTAGACCTAAATGAAATAGAAATCGAAACCTATACTATTCCCCGGAAGCAGCGCCAAAAACTTGATGCGTATGAATTATAAACACAAGAAGTTTTACAATCCTTCTAGGCAGAGTACCTAACCATTGTAGTGTAGTATAGGTAAGACACAAGGGATTGATCTTTCTCTAGGGGAATAGTGAGGTAGGCTCGAAGTGTATATCGAATTAAGTCCAAGGTTGAAGAAAGATTATTTTTTGTCTTCTATATTTTATATGAAAGAAAGTAAAATCTCGGGTTTTGAAGAGTTTGGTTTTTAGAACTAATAAGACTAAGTAAAATAAATCTAAACAAATAACAAAAAAGTAAATTGGTGGAAACTCGTATAGGTAAACAAACGTGCTCACTTAATCATGCATTACTCCTTAGTTAAATTCCCTAACTTATTGCCTTGTCACTCTCATTAGTGTAATGTGTAAGTATTCCCCTAATTCAGCAGCGGGTTGGTCAAGTCTGCTATCTACGTGACATCCTAGTAAAGTGTTACCTGCAGACACCCTCTCGCCCAATAGCAAATCACACGCGATAAATACTTAAGAAGAAATCCACTCAGTCGACTTATTAATGCGAGAGTATCCTCTAATTATAATCACGTTTCTCTAAACGTCTAACTGTGGTACATGATACAACTAAGTTTTCTAATGCCTAACGCACACACCACTAACAAAAAGCAATAATATTAAAGACTACAACTAGGTTTCATGCAATCATAAGCAAACACAATATAATTTAGCCTAGCGTGTTAGATCCAAGAGAAGAAAGACATATAATCACACAACAAATAGACATATTGTAATGATTAATAATTGAATAACTTATCTTCAATAAACCATATAGTTATGGGTGGCAAAATAGCATAAAAAAGCTGAAAAAATTTGTATAGGGTTTGTCCTCCAAACTTGCACACAAGGTTCCACCACTTTACAATGAAAATAATGCAAAAATATATACAGGACTAAAAACGTGACGGCGTCACTTGTAAGTTGTGACGTCGTCAGCCCGCCGTCATCTAGGGTTTTAATCTTGCAACGACTTAGCTGTGAAGGCGTCACTTAGGAACTTTGACGCCATCAGCCTGCATACTCTTGGTCCTTACATCATCATTTCGAGGCCGTCTCAAAACTCTGAGTAGTCACAACTTCTTCAAGCTGTTGTCACGTTCCTTTTGTGACGGTTTTTCCAGATGTCTTCATTTTCTTTTTTTTCTCGTCCAATCAAGCCCAAAATGCATCCTTTTCCTGAATTTGCATCCCAAGTACCTAAAACTCAAATATAAATGATTTAGGGCAATAAATTATCAAATATATACGAATTTAGAGGCTAAATGACCTCTTAAAAGTGTATGAAATTACACCTCGTTATCGGTCAACCTCTCATCCCCTTCCTCTTGTTTTTGTGGGTTAAGGCAACGCATGCTATTTATATTATGGGCGTTTGTTGCATTACAACATTATCATGAATTGGTGTATGAATCTATATGTTACAAGTCTTGTATAGGCGGGACTTGTAACAGGATAGATTGATATGACTTTTTCCAGTAGGACTTGCTTTCAATAGTTTTCCCTTATATATTATTTGTTACATCATGAACTTTATTTACGATGACCTTCTAGACAAATTATTACAACCAAGTGTTTTGAATTTGACTTTGACTTTTTGACTTTCTATTTTTTGGGAATATTTTGTTTACATGGAATTATGTGTGAATCTAAGTATTACAAGTCTTGTATAGGCATAACTTGTAATAGGAGGATTGACATGATAATTGTTATGTTAACTCACTTATAAAGACTTTCATCTTATTTACATTTACCGTGTACTCACCAACTATTTATATAGTTGACCATTTTCTCTCATGCATTTCAGGTGATCATCAATATTTTTTATGAAGGCATTGTACGAAGTCATCTTTCATTTCAAGTTAAAGACCTCGTCCATTACTATGGACGTGTATTTTCAAAGATAGTGTTTTATAATTAAGACTGATGTATGATAGTGTTCTATGACTTTGTGCTTGTGGCTTTACCTATCGCATTCTCGTATTTCCACTTTAGCAGGGTGTGGCATGCACCAGTCCGCTGAACATTTAGCTTTTCATATTGAACTCAGCTCCCAACTTTCCTCGGGAGGGAGTTGGGTGTCTTAGAATTCAGAGACTAGTTTGGACTTTAAACACATGTATAACCAAGTCTCTAGCCAAACCCTTCGTCAAGTGATCAGCTAAATTTTGTTGAGACCTTACAAACTCTATAGATACCACCCCATTCATGATAAGCTCAAGAATCATGCTATGCCTGACACCTAAGTGTCTAGACTTCCCATTGTACACATGTCTATAAGCCTTTGCCAATGTAGCTTCGCTATCACAATGGATAGAAATAGGTGTTTTATATTTAGGCTACAAAGGAATCTCAAGAAGCAAGTTTTTCAACCATTCAGCTTCTTTACCAATAGCTGCCAAGGCCACAAATTCATATTTCATTTTTGAACTGATGATGCAAGTTTGCTTCTTGGATGCCCAAGAAATTGCACCTCCACCAAGCAGGAATACCTAGCCACTAGTAGATGAATTGTTTTCGATGTTACTGATCCAACTTTCATCACTGTATTTGTCTAACACTGATGGATATCTAATATATGTCAAATTATAATCCATAGTTCTCTTCAAATACTTCAGTACTCTATAAACTGCTTGCTAGTGATGAGCACTAGGATTACTAGTGTACCTGCTCAATTTTCCTACTGCAAAAGCAATATCAGGTCTGGTACAAGTCATGGCATACATCAGGAAGCCAATTACCCTAGAATATTCAAGCTGAGATACAGCCTGACCATTATTAGGTTTCAGCTTCTGACTTGTATCCATAGGAGTACTCATTGGAGTACAATCAAATTAGTTAAATTTCCTCAATACCTTCTCAATATAATGAGACTGAGAGACTGAAATTCTTTTACTTTCATGTTTAATCCTTATACTAAGGATAACATCAGCCTCCCCTATGTCCTTCATAGAAAACCTTGATAAAAAAAATTCCTTTGTCAAGTCAACCTAATCTTGGTCAGTATCAAAGATCAACATGTCATCAACATATAGCAAATGACGACTCCTTTACCAGATTCATCAAATTTGCTATACACACATTTGTTAGCTTGGTTAAGAAGATAAACATTTGATAAAACCACTTCATTAAATTTTTGATGCCATTGCTTAGGTGCATGTTTCAGTCCATACAAAGACTTGATTAGTTTATATACCTTGTTTTCATTCCTTGGCATGATGAAGCCCTGAGGTTGGTTCATTTAGACCTCCTCATCCAATTCACCATTCAAGAAAATTGTCTTCTGCATCCATTTGATGAATAATCAAATTCTGAATAGATGCCAAAGCAATCAGCAGTATTATGGTACTGATACGTGCTACAGGAGCATAAGTATCAAAGTAGTTTATCCTTGAATTTTGTTTAAATCTTGAATGACTAGTCTATACTTAAACTTTTCAATAGTTCCATCTACCTTTATTTTATTTTTAAAAATCCATTTGCAACGCAGAAGTGTTGTTGCCCATGATAAAGTCCATCTCATCATTAATTGCTTCTTTCTAGAAGGCAACATCCTGGGACTTCATTGCTTCATCAAATGTCTTGGATTCATCCTCAACAATAAAGCAATAAGAGTATTGTTCAGAGACCTCATACCTTGTTCCTTTAATGAATATAATTGGAACTCAAGTCCAAATGACTTGGAGTCCTGATCCTTTTGCTATTTTTGAGCTCAAGTTTAGGTTGTTGAACCACAACCCTATCAGGGAGCTCTTCAGTGACCCCTGGAGGCACTTCATCAGAGACCTCTAATATACCAATGTCTTTAACTCCATTAGGAATCATGAAACTTGGTTTGGATACTGATGAGAATCTACTCTCATCAAATATAGCATCCCTTGATTCAATAATTGAATTAATTGAAACAAATTCATTAGTATCTATAACATTGAATCTAAACTCCTTGTAATGCTCACATATCCAACAAAGATGCATCCAATGCCACTTTTACCCAAAAATTTCAACTTTGGCTTAGGGAGTCTGACAACTACCCTAAATCCCCATACCCTGAGATAGTTCAGGTTGGGTTTCTTTTTAGTCCAGAGTTCATAAGAGGTAACCTTGTTCCTTTTATTTGGAACCCTATTTAATCAATAGCAAGCTGTTAACATAGCTTCACCCCAGAAACCCTTGACTTAGCCCTGAATAGGACAACATGAAATTAACCATCTCCTTTAGTACCCTGTTTTTCATTTCAGAGATACAATTTTGTTGAGGAGTATAAGGAGCATTCGTTTCATGGATTATACCAAAAGACTAAAAATACAAAGTGTCCATGTATTCACCTCCCCTATCAGTCCTTAATTTTTTTATCAGGGAACCTTGTTGCAATTCAACATCAGTTTTGAACACTTTGAATTTATCTACTTCTTCATCCTTAGTATGTAAGAGATAGACATAACAAAACCTATAATAATTATTAATAAATGTCACAAAGTACTTCCTAATCCCCAAAAAAGGAGTGGCATGCAAATCACACAGATCACTGTGTATCAGCTCCAAGAATCAGTTTCACGTTTAACACTCTAAAAATGATTCTTAGTTATTTTGGTCAACATGAAAGTCTTACAATTTTCAGTGTTCATGTCAAATGTTGGGATTAACCCATCCTTAGACATGTCTTACATCCTTTAATAGTATACATGGCCAAGTCTAGCATGCCATAAGGTAGAGTCATTCGGTTGAGAGTAAGTCATAAAGGCTGAATTAACACAATCATAAATAATGTTCAACCTAAACATTTGATTACGAAATTAGCATAAAACCAATAAACACACCATTCTTAGACAAAACAAATTTATCAGATTCAAAAATTTGTTCAAAATCATGATTATTCAAAACACTACTTGAAACCAAGTTTTTCCTTATATTAGGAACATGGATAACATTAAACAAAGTTACAATATTTCTTGAACTAAATCTAAGATGTACAAAAGCACGTCCATGCACCATAGTTGTTGACTTATTTCCCATGTGAAGAATAGAACCATCATTCAGTGACTTGTAAGTCTTGAACCAGCGTCTATCTTTGAACACATGAACAGTTTCTCCAGAGTCAACCCACCATGCAACATCATCATCCTGCATAAAGTTAGATTTAGATACATTTGTAACATAATAAATCTGAAGAGATTAATTAAACATATTCTAACCTTTTAGAGGAACTGAACCATTCCCTGAACCATTGGTTTTACCACCAACTTTAACACCTTTGCAATCCCTTTTACGTGACCAGTTTTGCCACAGTTCCAACAAGTAGGTTTAGCCTTCTTGTTAGGGTTAGCCCTTGTGTTATCATGATGTTTATGTTTGCTCTTGTTGTCATTGTACTGTGGAGTTGTTATGTTCCACCATACTGACAACTGATGAACCAGAAACATTGTTGATCTTTGGCTTGTCATTATCCTATGCCCTTAGTGATTCCTCAATACGCAGATGACTGCCCAACTGAACAATAGTCAGTTCTTCCTTCTTATGTTTCAAGGTATGCTTGAAATCTTTCCAAGAAGGAGGGGGTTTTCAATGATACAAAAGACTAAAATAGCCTCATCCATGTTCATTTTGTGTTGTGTAAACCTTCTAAGTATACCAAGAAGCTGATTGTATTGTTCCATAACTGGTCTTGAATCAGGCATTTTGTAATTTGCGAAATTACTTTCAAGGAACTTCTTAATTGATGCATCCTCAGCCATATATTTTGCATCCAAGGAATCCCATGGTTCTATGGAAGATTCAACATTTTGATAAATATAAAATAGAGGATCAGACATACCATTGAGGATCAAACCTCTGAAAATGTAATCATCATTCTCCCATGTTCTCCTCCTCCTCATTTGTTCTACAATCGCATCATCCCCATCATCTAGAATTGGTGTCTCAGAACATACACCGCACTCATGCTTGATAGCAGGAAATGCATCTTCTTTTCCATCTCCTAAAGTTCACACCTTCAAACTTGTCAAGCTTGGAAAAGTTTGAAGCCATGTGTTTTATAGCAATAGCCGCCATTGATTATCACAAAATAATTTACTTTGATTGTTGGTGGTTGTTTTTCTAGAACAGGGTAAAGATAATCAACAACAGAGAATATGCCAATGATAGTTACCGAATATCACTTGGAATCATGTAATCACTTTCCAAAGTAAACTATTCGACCCTAATGGCTGAGTATCACAAATATCTACTTAGGATAAGACCAAATGTTTGTTATTCAGTTAGGTATAAATCAATAACCCTTGTGCATGCAAGTGTTGTGTATCTCTCCTGCAGATTTTATAATCTCTATTCATAGTAGAGATTACTCAAATATAGTCAATGAAATTATGAGTGATTAACAGCACATTAATCGCCACATAATTAGTGATAATCCCAGTTCACCTTGTAAATATAGATCTTTAATAGCTTCTGTATAAGAAATTATTTGATCCTTTAAGTATCACGCGGAGTATAACACTTATAGAATAAGAAGAATACAATGAATTCACAATCAAAAGCTTCAATATTATTAGATTAATAATACAAGTGATCTTGATATCACTAGGGTTTACAACCTTGAAGCAGTCTTAAACTTATATATAAAACAAATGACCTAGGATCTCCTTTTATATGTTAAGGAGTCCTACTAGGTTTCAATCACTTCCTATACAATCGTATCTTTTATATACTTATCTAATACTACATTATAGGAATGCGACATTTCATAAATACAAAACAGACTAAGACTCCAGCAGTAGTTAAACAAAACTAGCAGTAGATACATATACTCTGGAAGCACTTCAATCTTTAGCAGCAGAAACTTTACTCTAGCAGTAGTTTCCCCAAGTCCAGCAAAAGTTACCACTTAGTGTATTCTCATGATTCTTTCCAAGACCACCTAGTCAGAGGTAGAATACACGGCCAGCAGATTCAAGAACACACAGCAGATGACACTTAGACCATTTTATCAGGAACCCCATAAGCAGTTGATTCTCCAAAAGCGGTAGTATCTATAAAACCCAACAATCCTCCCCTAAACTTGTTATTTGCTCCTCAAATCATCAAGTTTCCTTTCAGCATAAACAACCACTAGGAGGATGCTTCTAAACACACTACTTCTGCTTAGGGTAGAGAACCTTTTCATACTTTTTGATTAACTTGTAAGCTTGATCATCAGCAAAGTAATGTCTTTGAGTTCTCAGCATCTTAAGAACAAGCATCTGTCTTATAATCTCTTTGTTGGCTATAAGTTGAGGATATTCTTTCTCCCCCAGCGTGTAGATTACCAAACCATGAGCAAACAGAGCATGCACACCACAAATATGGTATAAATCCCATCTCTGAACTGTGTTGTTCCTCAACTCTAACCATTCCTGATCCTCATGAGTTGGCTCAAACATAACCTTCAGATAGTTCCAGATAACTGCATCATATACCATCTTAGGATAAGGAATGTGCTTTTCCTTAAATATCCTCTAGATAGCTACAAGATTCTGCCTATCCAAATACTGAACCATCTGACTAAACCTGATGAATCTTTGAACCTAGCCATTGGCTCTCTTGACATCCCAGTATGACTCATTCCCATCTCTGATCCCTGAAATAACATCAACCATAGGATATTTAACCCCCAAAGGAGTTTCATTGAAAACCTCAAGTCCAGAGTACTTAGTTAAAACTGTAAACTCCTGCACTCTTTCTTTTTCATGTGGATCAATCTGCTCATCTTCCTGGTCATCAACTTTTTCACTAGTACTTGGTCCTTCTTGTTCTGTGTCAGACTGCTCATATGCTTTGGAATTGTCTGCTTTTCTCTTGTTTCTCCCTTTGGTCTTTCTTCTGAACCCATTTCTCTTACACCAATGGTAGAAGTCTCCTGTTGGACCTCTTCCTTCACCCTTTCTTTTACTTCATGCTCCTTTTCCACCTGTTTCACTTCCTCCACCATTTTCTTCTTTATAGGCTCTTAAGTATCCATAGGAATGAAATTGTCTATTTCACTTTTTGTAGACTCATACATCTTTTCAATTTCATCATCAATGAAAGGCTTTAACTGCACCAATTTCCACCCCTTTATGTTCTTCAAGTAGTGGCATTGAAAGTTTCTTCTTTGTTTCACAGTTGGTGGTATGAGCATCTTTTTCTTTAGTCTTTCAGCAGCATAGTGTTTTCTTTTCTTATCCATAAACTCCTTTAGCCACTGAGTTCTTTCCTTAATTTTGCAATTCTCCTCATTTTCTTCTTTAAGAATTATATTCAGCTCACAATCAACATCACCCTTAACCCTTTCTTCATCTCACTAGGCCAACAACTCCAAAGTCTTCCTCTCATTTTCTGCTGCAATCTTCTGTTTCTCTAGAACTTGTTCATTTTCTGAAGCAAACTTGGCTTGTAGTTCAGCAACCACTTTTTCATCATGTGGATCTAACTTCTCTTTTGGCCATAATTCCATTGGTGTCTCAGCAAAGGGATCAAGCTCTACATACACTCCTTTGCCTTTTCCCTCATACCTGTGTTGAGAAGAAGTTGCCTTTGTAGTGGAGACTGGTTCTTTAAATACCACACCTTTAGTTGGTGTTTTTGGTGCTTGTGGGATAGGTTGAGGTTGTGGTTGAGTGGGTGTAGCTGGTGTAGCAGAAGACTCTTTTTCCACAGGCTTTGATTTCTTCAGATCCCTCATTGCCTTTTCCATTGTTGTATCATCTTCTGTGACATCAGTTGGAGTAGCAGTATCTTCATATAGGTCCAAAAGTTTATGGATCCAAGTAGCCTTGAATGACTAATAGTAAACTTGAATAAATCCAATTTACTATATGAAAAACCCTTTGTAAAAGCTTAATGTGTTAATCTGGAATCTTAACACACAAAGTATGAAGAACACAAGAATTACTAACTTCGTATTTTCTATTAATTTGCTCAAAGGCTAATGCTTACAGCTCGTACATTAACCTAACACCTTAGGCATCCTTTTATACACCAAGGAAACCCTAATTGACTAACAAACTTGTAGAAGGGTAAATGTAACACCCCCAAAATACCGCAGCGGAAGACTGTGTCACTGGGGTGCTACTTCATAATACAAAGTACAAGTTATAGAAAACGACCTCTAAATGAGACGCTTTGAAAAGTTACCATTCGATTAATGAAATCGAGTTACAAACAATGAGGTCCCAAAGTATAATATGTAAATGTTTACAAAATGTTTAAATGGACAAAAGCATAAGTCTTCAAAACATGTCGTATGACTCTATGTTCCATGCAATAGCTATCGCCTTATGTCCCGAGATAAACATGCTAAAGTGTCAACACAATGGTTGGTGAGTTCATAGAGTTTGTTTTGAATAAGTTGAAAAGCCTTTAAAGAATGTTCCCACAAAGAAAGGCATTGTAAATCCACTCGGCCCAAGTTCCGCCCATACAAAACTTGCAACCCGTGTGTTTACAACCCATCGCTAAAATATAGTTTGCACAATCATGTATGTATGTATCATAGTAGTAAAAGTATATGTGTCACCACAAGGGTCTTCCAACAACTTAATTTGGGATGTATCTAATTTAATAGCCTTCCAACAACTTAATTTGGAGCCACTAAATTAATGGTCATCCAACAACTTAATTTGGAGCCACTTTATGTATGTATCTAATTTAATAGCCTTCCAACAACTTAATTTGGAGCCACTAAATTAATGGTCATCCAACAACTTAATTTGGAGCCACTTGCGTATGTATCTAATTTAATAGCCTTCCAACAACTTAATTTGGAGCCACTAAATTAATGGTCATCCAACAACTTAATTTGGAGCCACCGAATTGAATAATGCAAATAAGTATAATGCAGTCAAGAATAACGCAAATAGGTATATCATAATCATGTATAAATGCAATCAAGTATTTTGCAATCAAGTATAAAAAGTATATCGAGCATAAAAGTGTAAATGTTTTGAATATTTGTATTTGTAAAAGCAAGTAGTTGAGCATGTATCTCCCCCAAAAGTTTGTAAACAATTAAACGAGTAAAAGTGGGGCTACGAACTCACCTTAATAAATGTGATATCCAATGTATAACGAATCGATGGATAAGCCGAGAAACCTCTACGCGCAACCTAGAATATGTTTTGTGTCTTAGGTTCTAAAATAACGATGTGAATGTATAAACATGCCTTATATAGTTATTACATCAATTATGCTTGGATACTTAACATTTGTGAAGTCGTTTAAGTGTTTATGTTTCTTTTATTTAAGTTTTCCCCGTCTAGATCTAATCGTTACTTCTAAACCGTAAATGATCATGACTCGATTTTTATGTCCTCGGAAAGGTAATTGAATGTACTAAACAGATTAGTGGGCCCTACTGCCCCAGAAATTATTTAACTAACATGAAATTACCAATTTACCCTTGGATGTACTAGTTATTTCAATCAGCAGCAAACTGTCTCACGGTTTTGGTCATAAGTCGAGTTCTACAACTCCGTTTAATGCACGGCCAGCGGCCACGCTCAAGATAGGGTGTTAGCTACAACTTTTATTCTTTGACCAACAGTTGGTTATATGCAAGTTTTATGAGCTTTACTCGCTTGAAATCATTACTCGATTTGGACACGCTTAGCCGCTTTGGCTCTAGTTTATTCATCGGGATGAGTTACGGCACGAGCCACCCGGCAAAATGACCACAAGACATAGATCTATAATCCTATGTTATTACCTAAATTTCTCATCCACGAATTTTACCCAAGAATTACGTTTACAGCCCATGTCCAGCTTCGCTTTGCAAAACTAGTCCTTTTGACAATTTCTAGTGGTTTAGTCCATTTATCCAAGTATAATCAACCATAATAAGCATACGAAACATATTATATACATGAAATACTAGTATTTACAGTAATCAAATAACAACATAATAGTTTGCTTACAATCCTTGTGATGAAACAAATCAAGAACCATTAATCAAGATCACTAAACCTATGTTTGTAACACCAAACCCTAGCTTCCAAATCTTTTCACCACCTTGCAAACCCTTTATAACACTTGCTAATCTTTGTAAAAACTTCCTAACCTCAGCCCCTAATACTCTTGTGTAGCTCTTAATTCATCCATGGAATCGCCAAACAAACTTGAGATTCATGTAGGGAATAACTATGCCTTCAACTTTGGTATGTAACTTGGAACTTGGAAATCAAAGGATCAAGGGTTTATGATATTGAAGTTGGGCGTTTATGGTGATGAAGAAATGAAAGAGATGAAGTGTTGTATTTATAGTGTGTTGAGGAGGTGTAAGGAAGGTGCTAGGAAGGTGTGATGAGGAGGTTAAGAGTTGTAAGATTTTAGAAGTCTTTTATGTTAAGTAAACTTAGCACATGTTTTAGCTTCTCATGTAAGCTTCATCTATCTTATCTAGTGACTAGGAAAACGTCTAGGAGGCTTAGGAGATAAGATTGGTGAGTTTTTGATGTTATCTTGCTTTTACGGAGTGAGTTTTGGTCCCGTTAATTGCTAACTGTAAGCCGTAAAGTCACGAAACTTAAAATCGGGTATCCAAATAATATGAATCTTATAAATATGTTAAAACTTGTTAATATACTCCATATAAACATATTAAATGAGTGATAAGTTCTATCGGGTTTCTTAAACGCTGCTAAAACTGGAAACGCGGGTCTAAAACGCGCAAATCGCATAAAACGCAGAACTGAAAAACGTAAAATTCCAAAACTTATGAAAATGTCACGGAAGGTGAAAAACTTATATTTATCTTGTTTGTAATGTTTTCGGACATGTCGGGATGCCTAAAGGTCGCTTAAACCTAAACGTAAATCTTAGACGCGGTTTCGTGAAATTTGCATAAATGACCCGATTAGTGTCAAATTATCGGATTATTACTAAAATAGGTTAACTTACAAGAATATGAAATAAATTGAATAGTAAAATTTTAAAATTTTGGTGATGAATAGTAAAATGAATAGTAATGGTGAATAGTAAAATGAATAGTGATCCGAAAATGCGAATTGTTACGTCTCTACCCTTAAGGAACTTCGTCCAAGTTCATTGATGTTAACTACTTATAGTGTGTCTAAGAAAAGTGTGGTCTCTAAAAAGTGGGGTTCTCTTATTCAACAGAATAGTGTATGGGTTACGTTGTAATACACCCATAATGTGGTTAGGGAATCGATCGGATGCAAATAAGCCCACTTATTTATAATTCATTACTTACATAAAGAAGCGCCCAAATTTATGTAATTAATGGATTATAAACTTATGGTTCGGTGGTTTATAACTTTATTTGAATAAAGAGGTGTCCCAATCCATTCAAATAAGGAGATTATAAATCATCCTACTTAAGATTTCCGACACAAAACTCACTTTCGAGATAATAAGATAACCAAGTCATCAAATCCCTAAAGCTAGTAATAATATTATTTAACTCAAATCTCATGTCTCATCAAACAAGAACTGTCACAAGATCAAGTTAAATAATTAGTTATTATCGAGCTCCATATTTTAATGACTCAATTAAATTATGTGGTTTCCTTATTATTACTAAAGTCATATCATCCAACAACGTGGATCTAAGCAAACAACTAACAAGAAGCATATGCGCGGTGTGTGTAAGGCAATCTTAGTGGAGAGTCTTAACGATAAAGCGCTTATAGTCTAGGCTCTTAAATGCAACCTAGTTCTCTATAACCAATGCTCGATACCAATCAGTAACACCCCAAAATACCGCAATGAAGACCGTGTCACTGGGTGCTACTTCATAATACAAAGTACAAGTTATAGAAAACGACCTCTAAATGAGACGTTTTGAAAAGTTACCATTCGATTAATGAAATCGAGTTACAAACAATGAGGTCCCAAAGTATAATATGTAAATGTTTACAAAATGTTTAAATGGACAAAAGCATAAGTCTTCAAAACATGTCGTATGACTCTATGTTCCATGCAATAGCTATCTTCTTATGTCCCGAGATAAACATGCTAAAGTGTCAACACAATGGTTGGTGAGTTCATAGAGTTTGTTTTGAATAAGTTGAAAAGCCTTTAAAGAATGTTCCCACAAGAAAGGCATTGTAAATCCACTCGGCCCAAGTTCCGCCCATACAAAACTTGCAACCCGTGTGTTTACAACCCATCGCTAAAATATAGTTTGCACAATCATGTATGTATGTATCATAGTAGTAAAAGTATATGTGTCACCACAAGGGTCTTCCAACAACTTAATTTGGGATGTATCTAATTTAATAGCCTTCCAACAACTTAATTTGGAGCCACTAAATTAATGGTCATCCAACAACTTAATTTGGAGCCACTTGTGTATGTATCTAATTTAATAGCCTTCCAACAACTTAATTTGGAGCCACTAAATTAATGGTCATCCAACAACTTAATTTGGAGCCACTTATGTATGTATCTAATTTAATAGCCTTCCAACAACTTAATTTGGAGCCACTAAATTAATGGTCATCCAACAACTTAATTTGGAGCCACTGAATTGAATAATGCAAATAAGTATAATGCAGTCAAGAATAACGCAAGTAGGTATATCATAATCATGTATAAATGCAATCAAGTATTTTGCAAATCAAGTATAAAAAGTATAGCGTAGTATGAAAGTGTAAATGTTTTGAGTATTTGTATTTGTAAAAGCAAGTAGTTGAGCATGTATCTCCCCCAAAAGTTTGTAAACAATTAAACGAGTAAAAGTGGGGCTACGAACTCACCTTAATAAATGTGATATCCAATGTATAACGAATCGATGGATAAGCCGAGAAACCTCTACGCGCAACCTAGAATATGTTTTGTGTCTTAGGTTCTAAAATAACGATGTGAATGTATAAACATGCCTTATATAGTTATTACATCAATTATGCTTGGATACTTAACATTTGTGAAGTCGTTTAAGTGTTTATGTTTCTTTTATTTAAGTTTTCCCCGTCTAGATCTAATCGTTACTTCTAAACCGTAAATGATCATGACTTGGTTTTTATGTTCTCGGAAAGGTAATTGAATGTACTAAACAGATTAGTGGGCCCTACTGCCCCGTAAATTATTTAACTAACGTGAAATTACCAATTTACCCTTGGATGTACTAGTTATTTCAATCAGCAAAGAAACCGTCTCACGGTTTTGGTCATAAGTCGAGTTCTACAACTCCGTTTAATGTACGCCAGCGCCACGTTCAAGTTAGGGTGTTAGCTACAAATTTTATTCTTTGACCAACAGTTGGTTATATGCAAGTTTTATGAGCTTTACTCGCTTGAAATCATTACTCGATTTGGACACGCTTAGCCGCTTTGGCTCTAGTTTATTCATCGGGATGAGTTACGGCACGAGCCACCCGGAAAAATGACCACAAGACATAGATCTATAATCCTATGTTATTACCTAAGTTTTTCAGTCCACGAATTTTACCCAATAATTACGTTTACAGCACCTGTCCAGTTTCTGTTTTGCAAAAATAGTCCTTTTGACAATTTCTAGTGGTTTAGTCCATTTATCCAAGCATAATCAACCATAATAAGCATATAAAACATATTAAATACATGAAATACTAGTATTTACAGTAATCAAATGACAACATAAGAGTTTGCTTACAATCCTTGTGATGAAACAAATCAAGAACCATTAATCAAGATCACTAAACCTATGTTTGTAACACCAAACCCTAGCTTCCAAATCTTTTCACCACCTTGCAAACCCATTATAACACTTGCTAATCTTTATAAAAACTTCATAACCTCAGCCCCTAATACTCTTGTGTAGCTCTTAATTCATCCATGGAATCGCCAAACAAACATGAGATTCATGTAGAGAATAACTATGCCTTCAACTTTGGTATGTAACTTGGAACTTGGAAATCAAAGGATCAAGGGTTTATGATATTGAAGTTGGGTGTTTATGGTGATGAAGAAATGAAGAGATGAAGTGTTGTATTTGTAGTGTGTTGAGGAGGTGTAAGGAAGGTGCTAGGAAGGTGTGATGAGGAGGTTAAGAGTTGTAAGATTTTAGAAGTCTTTTATGTTAAGTAAACTTAGCACATGTTTTAGCTTCTCATGTAAGCTTCATCTATCTTATCTAGTGACTAGGAAAACGTCTAGGAGGATTAGGAGATAAGATTGGTGAGTTTTTGATGTTATCTTGCTTTTACGGAGTGAGTTTTGGTCCCGTTAATTGCTAAATGTAAGCCGTAAAGTTACGAAACTTAAAATCGGGTATCCAAATAATATGAATCTTATAAATATGTTAAAACTTGTTAATATACTCCATATAAACATATTAAATGAGTGATAAGTTCTATCGGGTTTCTTAAACGCTGCTAAAACTGGAAACGCGGGTCTAAAACGCGCAAATCGCATAAAACGCATAACCGAAAACGTAAAATTCCAAAACTTATGAAAATGTCACGGAAGGTGAAAACTTATATTTATCTTGTTTGTAATGTTTTCGGACATGTCGGGATGCCTAAAGGTCGCTTAAACCTAAACGTAAATCTTAACGCGGTTTCGTGAAATTTGCAAAATGACCCGATTAGTGTCAAATTATTGGATTATCACTAAAATAGGTTAACTTACAGAATGTGAAATTGATGAATAGTAAAATTGAATAGTAAAATTTTAAAAAACCTCTTTTGGTGATGAATAATAAAATGATGAATAGGTGAATAGTAAACAAATGAATAGTGATCCGAAAATGCGAATTGTTACAGTCTCTACCCTTAAGGGAAGTTCGTCCCAAAGTTCTGTTGATGTTAACTACTTATAGCGTGTCTAAGAAAAGTGTGGTCTCTAAAACAGTGAGGTTCTCTCTTATTCAACAGAAATAGTGTATGGGTTACGTTGTAATACACCCATAATGTGGTTAGGGAATCGTATCGGATGCAAATAAGCCCACTTATTTATAATTCATTACTTACATAAAGAAGCGTCCAAATTTATGTAATTAATGGATTATAAACTTATGGTTCGGTGGTTTATAACTTCTTTATTTGAATAAAGAGGCGTCCCTCCATTCAAATAAGGAGATTATAAATCATCCTACTTAAGATTTCCCGACACAAAATTCGCTTTCAGATAATAAGATAACCAAGTCATCAAATCTCTAAAGCTAAGTAATAATATTATTTAACTCAAATCTCATATCTTATCAAACAAGAACATCACAAGATCAAGTAAAATAATTAGTTATTATCGAGCTCCATATTTTAATGACTCAATTAAATTATGTGGTTTCCTTATTATTACTAGAGTCATATCATCCAACAACGTGGATCTAAGCAAACAACTAACAAGAAGCATATGCGCATCGAAGTGTGTGTAAGGCAATCATAGTGGAGAGTCTTAACGATAAAGCGCTTATAGTCTAGGCTCTTAAATGCAACCTAGTTCTCTATAACCAATGCTCGATACTAATCTGTAACACCCCAAAATACCGCAATGGAAGACCGTGTCACCTGGGTGCTACTTCATAATACAAAGTACAAGTTATAGAAAACGACCTCTAAATGAGACGTTTTGAAAAGTTATCATTCGATTAATGAAATCAGAGTTACAAACAATGAGGTCCCAAAGTATAATATGTAAATGTTTACAAAATGTTTCGAATGGTAAATACGAATGTATAAGTCTTCAAAACATGTCGTGCGACTCTATGTTCCATGCAATAGCTATCGTCTTATTTACCTGAGATAAACATGATTAAAGTGTCAACACAAAGGTTGGTGAGTTCATAGAGTTTGTTTTGAATAAGTTGAAAAGCCTTTAAAGAATGTTCCCACAGCAAAGGCATTGTAAATCCACTCAGTTCCAAGTTCCGCCCATACAAAACTTGCAACCTGTGTGTTTACAACCCACTGCTAAAATATAGTTTGCACAATCATGTATATATGTATCATAGTAGTAAAAAAGTATATGTGTCACCACAAGGGTCTTCCAACAACTTAATTTGGGATGTATCTAATTTAATAGCCTTCCAACAACTTAATTTGGAGCCACTAAATTAATGGTCATCCAACAACTTAATTTGGAGCCACTTACGTATGTATCTAATTTAATAGCCTTCCAACAACTTAATTTGGAGCCACTAAATTAATGGTCATCCAACAACTTAATTTGGAGCCACCGAATTGAATAATGCAAATAAGTATAATGCGTCAAGAATAACGCAAATAGGTATATCATAATCATGTATAAATGCAATCAAGTATAAAAAGTATATCGTAGCATAAAAGTGTAAATGTTTTGAATATTTGTATTTGTAAAAGCAAGTAGTTAAGCATGTATCTCCCACAAAGAGTTTGTAAAACAATTAAACGAGTAAAAGTGAGGCTACGAACTCACCTTAATAAATGTGATATCCAATGTATAACGAATCGATGGATAAGCCGAGAAACCTCTACGCAACCTAGAATATGTTTTGTGTCTTAGGTTCTAAAACAACGAAGTGAATGTATAAACATGCCTTATATAGTTATTACATCAATTATGCTTGGATACTTAACATTTGTGAAGTCGCTATGTTTACGTTTTTTATTTAAGTTTTCCCGTCTATATCTACCCGTTATTTCTAAACCGTAATTGATCACGACTCGATTTTTATGTCCTCGGAAAGGTAATTGAATGTAATAAACAGATTAGTGGGCCCTACTCCCCGTAAATTATTTAACTAACGGAAATTACCAATTTACCCTTGGATGTACTAGTTATTTCAATCAGCAAAGAAACCGTCTCACGGTTTTGGTCATAAGTCGAGTTCTACAACTCCGTTTAATGCACGCCAGCGCCACGTTCAAGTTAGGTGTTAGTTACAACTTTTATTCTTTGACCAACAGTTGGTTATATGCAAGTTTTATGAGCTTTACTCGCTTGAAATCATTACTCGATTTGGACACGCTTAGCCGCTTTGGCTCTAGTTTATTCATCGGGATGAGTTACGGCACGAGCCACCCGCAAAATGACCACAAGACATAGATCTATAATCCTATGTATTACCTAAATTTTTCATCCACTAATTTTACCCAGTAATTACGTTTACAGCCCATGTCCAGTTTCTGTTTTGCAAAACTAGTCCTTTTGACGATTTCTAGTGGTTTAGTCCATTTATCCAAGCACAATCAACCATAATAAGCATATAAAACATATTAAATACATGAAATACTAGTATTCACAGTAATCAAATGACAACATAAGAGTTTGCTTACAATCCTTGTGATGAAACAAAGAACCATTAATCAAGATCACTAAACCTATGTTTGTAACACCAAACCCTAGCTTCCAAATCTTTTCACCACCTTGCAAACCCATTATAACACTTGCTAATCTTTGTAAAAACTTCCTAACCTCAGCCCCTAATACTCTTGAGTAGCTCCTTATCCAACCATGGAATCATCAAATAAACTTTAGATTCATGTAGAGAATAACTATGCCTTCAACTTTGGTATGTAACTTGGAACTTGGAAATCAAAGGATCAAGGGTTTATGATATTGAAGTGGGGTGTTTATGGTGATGAAGAAATGAAGAGATGAAGTGTTGTATTTGTAGTGTGTTGAGGAGGTGTAAGGAAGGTGCTAGGAAGGTGTGATGAGGAGGTTAAGAGTTGTAAGATTTTAGAAATCTTTATGTTAAGTAAACTTAGCACATGTTTTAGCTTCTCATGTAAGCTTCATCTATCTTATCTAGTGACTAGGAAAACGTCTAGGAGGCTTAGGAGATAAGATTGGTGAGTTTTTATGTTATCTTGCTTTTACGGAGTGAGTTTTGGTCCCGTTAATTGCTAATCTGAAGTCAGTAAAGTCACGAAACTTAAAACGGGTATACTAAAAATATGAAACTTGTAAATATGTTAAAACTTGTTAATATACTCCATATAAGCATATTAAATGAGTGATAAGTTCTATCGGGTTTCTTAAACGCTAAAACTGGAAACGCGGGTCTAAAACGCGTAAATCACGTAAAACGCAGAATCGAAAAAGTAAAATTCCAAAACTTATGAAAATGTCACGAAGGTGAAAACTTATATTTCTCTTGTTTGTAATGTTTTCGGACATACCGGGATGCCTAAAGGTCGCTTAAACCTAAACGTAAATCTTATACGGTTTCGTGAAATTTGCAAAATGACCGATTAGTGTCAAATTATCGGATTATTACTAAAAAAAAGTTAACTTACAAGAATATGAAATAAAAATTTTGGTGATGAATAGTAAAATGAATAGTAATAACTACTTGATCATGCTTCTTTTCCACACTTACATCTACATTCATCTCATTCAAACCAGTACCCTCACCATCAAAACCTGCATCCATATCATTCTGAGCCTCCCCTGAATCTATTCTCATCACTTAGGGATGTGTAACCTTCCCTGAGAGGTGAATCATAGGATGTAAACTCAGTCTCAAACCTAGTTTGAGCATCTGATCCCCTCAAAATATCCGTTGGCTAGGGTTTCCTTCATTAGCAACAGGTTCCTGAGATCCTACTGCTTCAGAAGTTTCCTTGGCTTGGGTCTTACTTATGTTACCACTATCCTGCTCTGCTGCTAAGCTAGAAGCAGTAGTGGTAGCCCTTGCCACCATGTCACCTTCCCTTCTTGTGACAGCCTCATCTGGATCCATACTAGTGCCAACTTGAGGTAGCTTAGCACCCTTTTGTGATTTCCTACGTAGATAGATAATTCTTGTTGGTTCAAGGGAAGTTTGCAAAATAGTAAATGTGTACTGGCTAACAACTGGGATTGTTGCACCTTCATCCTGATTTTGTTGTAGGTTCACCATGTTTTCAAAACGAGGTGTAACCTTTCCAGAAAATCCAAGTCCTTTCTTTTTCATAAAATTGAAAACTTTCTTTGAGAGTTTGGATGCATCAATGGTTCCTCTATGAGTTCCTTTCTTTGTAATTTGATTTTCAATAAAAATTTGGACAAGCCTTGGATACATAAAAGTGGTACTTGAATCTCCACATTTTTTAATCATACCATCCAAAATCATCTTAGAAAAATTGAAAGATTGACCCTGAGTTAAGCACATAATAGCAGAAGCTATATTAGTAGAAAACTTATTCCAGCCTGTAGTTTTAGGACTAATGTAATGCAAAATGGTATGAATCAAAAAATTTCATTGAAGGGAGAAAAGCCTTTTGTAAAATTTTAAATCATTGTTTTGCTTTTCATACCCCATCTTTTCCAAACCTTCAAAAATTTGAGGAGTAGGGAGACAATAAATCCCATTGTCATCTGCTAATTCCAAGGAATTTCTAACAGAAGACTCAGTGATAATTATCTCCTGTTTGTCCACAAAAGCTTGAATATGTACTTCCTCATCAATAGTTCTGGACTTAGCAGTAGCCCAGAACTGCTTGACAAATGAAAGATATATAGTAGGAGATGCTGATAATGCATACCTTATAGGGCAAGCATTAAGAAAATCATTTATTTCAGCAAACCCTTCAGATTCTGGCATGGGTTTATCCAACAAGGCGACCAAGTTGTGATTATCCGCAAAAGATCTAGTCGTATCCATGAACTAGGGTTTTGGAATTAGGAATTTGTAGGTGGGATGTTAATAGGAGCATAGGGTTTATGATCGAGACAGTTTTGGGCGCACAAATCCGATTGAATGAACCAATTTGAGATCTATAGTCCAAATGTTACGATTTTGTGCCTATACTTTCAAACCAAGCAGCATATTCCAAGCAGTAGATTCATTGGCTCAACAACACTTTCTTTTTGCCTAGCAGCACTTTAGTTTGTTAGTAGCAGCATCCACTCCAAGTTTGCATCAAACAAAACAATCTCCTTTTGCTTAATCCTGCAGTAACTGGCTGATAATTCATAGACTTGGTTAGTACATCAATATTAATGTACCAATCGGACCTTTTCCTACAACATTTGGTTTACATTCATCAAACCTAATATGTAGGTTCTCTATGTCTGGTTCTATTGTTAAATACTAAAATCCTTACTATTTAAAGAGTACCCAACAAAGAATCACTCATCGCCTTTCCCGTCAAACTTTCTCGTGTGATCTATGGTATTAAGGATTGACACCCAAATGGTTTCAAAAGTCTATTTGGTTCTACCATGAAATAAATCATAGGGGTTCTTGTTATGAGGCTTTACTACCAAAAATCTATTATGTACATAACAAGCAGTATTTACTGCTTCAGCACAAAAGGTTGTTGGTAATTTGGAATCTGCAAGCATAGTCCTAGCAGCCTCAATAATTTTCCTGTTCCTCCTCACTGCAACACCATTTTGTTGAGGAGTTCTAGCTACACTAAACTGTCTTTGAATACCCTTCACTTCATAGAACTGGTTCATATCCTGATTCTTAAACTCATTCCCATTGTTACACCTTATTATTTTAACTTTCAGATCAATTAGGTTTTCTACGTTTGTTATAAAAGCCTTAAGGATCCCACTAGTCTCATCCTTCTTTGCTAAAAATAAAACCCATGTGAATCTACTATAGTCATCTGTGACAAATAGGCAATACATTTTCTTCATCAAACTCTTTACAAAGGTAGGGCCAAATAGGTCCATATGAAGAATCTGCAATGGTTTGATGATTGAGCTCACAGTCTTGGACTTACAAGAAGTTCTATGTTGCTTTCCCTTCTGAAAAATAACACAGTTTTCATTGATATCAAAAAGCTTGGAAGGCAATCCCCTTACAAGATTTCCCTTCACAAGTTTATTCATAGTTTTGAAGTTCAGATGCCCAAGCCTTCTATGCCAAAGTTTTGACTCATCTAATGTGGCCTTAGAAAATAGTCAAGTTAAACCTCCCCTTGGAACCATGTACTTTAGATCAACACTATATATATTCTCTGTCCTTGGAACTTTAAGTAGGATTTGACTTTCATCAACCAACTTAAAGTTTGGGGACAAGATAATACATTCAGTGTCAGTAAAAGGACACCGTTCTTTTTGTCACACATTTGTGACACACTGAAGAGATTCAACTTGATTTCTTTGACAAAGTACACATCATCAAATTCCAAAGAACCTGTTTTGATCTTTCCCTTTCCAATGATCTTTCCATCCCTTGGGTTGCTTCCAAAGGCCACATATCCACCATCAATAGGCAAAAAATCTGAGAGATAGGACACGTTGCATGTCATGTGCCTAGAGCATCCACTGTCAATCACACCTTTGTCCAATAAGTCCACCTGTGGATTGCCCTGCACATAAAATAAGAGAATTAGTTTCTCTTAGGGACCCAAGCCATTATAGACTTGGATCTGCCTTGTGCATCTATGTAATTAAATCTTTGGAATACATATGATGCACTGTTGTCTTTGGAGACATTGTTTAAATTAGAGGTCTTTGGTCTCCAAGTCTAACATGCTGAGGCCTTTACAGCATTGCCTTTTGTACCCACAACAACATTTTTAGTCAAATTTGGCTTAGCAGTATTTACCTTTCGCCAAGCAGTGCTTACAGTTTTTCTTAAAGAAGTATTTACTTTTTGATTACCCTTGTTGTTTAGAAATGTTGTGCTTTTATGAATAGGTCTAAATATAGTTGAATGTGCCTTTTTTGAAAAATATCTCTTTGTATTGGCAACATTCACTATAGGTCTTGTAGTAGCAGTAGAATTTGATCTGGCAATATTTATATTTGTCAATCCTGATCTCATCAAAACTGCTTTTGGAACAAATGAATTTTGAGCATTTGAGTGAGTTGAATTAACAAAATTAGAATGGTTCACTCTTTTAGCATAGTTCCACACTGGTTTTGTCACTTTTTCTTTTAAGTTATTATTACAAGTATAATGTAAGTGATCAAAACTTCCACAAGTAAAGCAAGGTTTGTTATTCATAATAAAATCACTTCCTAATTTATCAGACATTAATTGGTTCCAGTTTCTCTAATTTCCTCTAGGAGTGTTTTTATTACAAGACTCTACTTTCTCTACATTTTCTCTAACAGTTGTGGTAGAGATAGTTTTATTTAGGACTCTAGACTTGACACTCTCTTCATACTCATCATCAGACACCCAATCCTCAATCACTGGTGCCTCAGACTCTCTTCTAGACTTCTTAGACTCTTCTCCATCAATACTCTTATCTCTATAGGTCTTAGGCACCTTTTCTTTATAGGGATCACTACTATTTTCTTCCCCTGTAAAAGACAAGTCAGGCATAGGGGGACAAAAATTACCAGAAGGATGAAGGGCAGTTTCACAACCTACTCCTTTTCTATATCCTATCTTTTTGTACCTATTATAGATCTGAGTGTCTATCATTTTACTGACTTCCTTAGACTGATATTCATGTCTTTCAACATGTAATTCAATGCTATCCTTTTCTATCTCAACCTTTTCCTTTTCATATTGAACTTGATCTAATTTAGTTTTAAGCACATTTATGGTCTGATCTCTTAAGTATACTTCAACCTCTAATGTTCTAATCTTTTCACATAAGACAGTTTCATTAGATTTGAAAAATTATAATCTTGCTTCTACAGATTTCAGACCTTCTTTATAACCTAAAAGTAATAATTTAGCATCATCAAGTTCCTTTGTTACTTTATTATAATCATCTCTATAAAAGCAGGAATCTGAACATGATTCAAAGGATACCTCAGAATCAGAAGAACTTGAGGTTGTGGAGTGTGACATGAGATCAAAGTCAGTAGGGCCTTCTGCAGCTTGCATCACTCCAATCATAGCCACCAAGCCCATCACAGGACACCAAGGCAGTTGTTGAAGTCTCATGCACTGGAATGGTCCTCCTTTCCACCTCCCTTGTCACGTTCTCTTGAGACCTGGGAAATCTACATTCTATTGCAAAATGGCCTTTCTTTTTGCAATTATAGCACTCTACTTTGGACTTGTCAAAGCCCACTTTATCAGAACCAATCATTTGCAAGCTTCTTCCAGTTCTCTGAAGAAACCTTTTTGCCCTCATTGTGAGCATGGCCATTTGCCAGTTAAGATCCATCTCTTCAACATCAACGGGATGGGTCTGTTTAATGTCCTCATTTTCCAGTTGAGTAACAGAACTTTGACTGGCAAAGAATGAGCACACTGCAGCATCATTCAAATTCTCACCTCCAGCAGCACTTCCCAATACACTAGCAGCACTTCCTTCCTTAGCAGTAGGACCATCAACCATTGTGCTGCTAATGCTATTGGATGAAACAAATTCCAAGTTGTTTCAACCTGTGCTTGAACTTGACTTTTGCTTCATTTCAGCCTCACAGACCTTCAGGTTGTTGCGCAGATCATCCAGGCTTGACTTCTCCAATTCTGGCTTGTTCCTCCACACAATAGCATGTGTGTCCCATTCAGATGGAAGACTAGCCAGCAATTTTTGGTTCGAGTATTCTTGTTCAGTGGTCACCCCCACAAGCTCTAATTGGCTTACCAGTTTTTGCAGCCTGTTGCAGATTTCATCAAGGGATTTAGTGCTTGATGCATAAAAGTTGGCATATTGTTGCTTTAGAAGATTCTTCTTGCTCTTCTTTGTAGCTTCATTTCCTCCAAACTTCTTTTCTAAAGCATCCATCAATAGCTTAGCATCCTTGATGGAGTTGAAGGATAATTGATACTCATCTGGAATAGCCATCATGAGAATAGTTATGGCCTTCATATTCAGTCTTCTTTTGGCTATGTCCTCTGCAGCAGTGAGAGGAATGATTTTTCCTCCATCTCCAGTTTTAAACTGGACAGTGTTTCCAGTTTCAATAACCTCCCACAATCCAATATCAATCATTTGGATGTGTTGTTCTATCCTCATCTTCCGCATCTCATACTCATCTGGTTTGAGCATGGGAACCATGTTATGTGTTAAAGAGTGTGTAGAGTTCATCTTTCACAGTTGTTGATGGTATTCCTCTTGTTGTAACAGCTTCTTGATCACACAAGCTCTGATATCATTTGTTGATCCCAGTTCACCTTGTAAATATAGATCTTTGATAGCTTCTGTATAAGAAACTGTTTGATCCTTTAAGTATCACGCGGAAGATAACACTTATAGAATAAGAAGAACACAATGAATTCACAATCAAAAGCTTCAATATTATTAGATTAATAATACGAGTGATCTTGATATCGCTAGGGTTTACAACCTTGAAGCCGTCTTAAACTTATATGTAAAACAAATGACCTAGGATCTCCTTTTATATATTAAGGAGTCCTACTAGGTTACAATCACTTCCTATACAATCGTATCTTTTCTATACTTATCTAATACTACATTATAGGATCACGACATTCCATAAATACAAAACAGACTAAGACTCCAGCAGTAGTTAAACAAAACTAGAAGTAGATACATATACTCTGGAAGCACTTCAGTCTTTAGCAGCAGAAACTTTACTCTAACAGTAGTTTCCCCAAGTCCATCAACAGTTACCACTTAGTGTATTCTCATGATTCTTTCCAGCACCACCTAGCAGTAGGTAGAATACACCAGCAGCAGATTCAGTAACACCAGCAGCAGATGACACTTAGACCATTTTATCAGGAACCCCATAAGCAGTTGATTCTCCCAAAAGAAGTAGTATCCATAAAACCCAACAATTAGCCTCCATAATACTAGAGATTAGTGGTTACATGACCAATTAAACGTGATCATTAATGCATTTATAACTGACACTTAAATAAGTAAAAGCCGTTACAAGTTAGTTATGATTTAGTCTTAGCTTGTTGTTACACTCGTTGATGAGCTTGCCCCTGAGAGGGTTGCTCCCTGAGTGTGCTTACTAAGAAGTTCACACACTTATGACATGAACCCTCTGATGAAACCACTCCCTAATGAGATTTATCAGCCTATTACTCAAAGAGTACAAAGTTTGAAGTCACTCTCTGAAAAGTGAACTCATTAAACTTCATCAGAGACTGAACAATAATTAACCACTATCAGAGTCAGGGTGTACAGGACATGGTGGGTGTACACTCCGTACCCTCCAAACCCATTACTAAGTGTGAAATGATCCTTCAAATGCACTAAATTTTACAACAAATCTATCTATATGATTTTATATTTATTAGTGTAATAGATGTATAACTATTAATAATTTAATACTTATATTTATACTATAGAGTAAGGATCAAATAAGAAGTAAAATTAAAATGAGAAGAAAGAGAAGAAACCATAGCGGCACATTTCAGATGCATCTTCCCCTAAATTTCTCCTTTTTATTTAAAATGTGTGCTCAAATTTCTTCTCGTTCTTCATATTTTAATTTCTCTTCTCATTAGATCTTTTCCTTTATACTGTAAACTCAAATTTTGTATTTAGTGGAAGATTGATAAATGGATTAGATAATTACATAAATATATAAACTCCTAAAGTGTTTTTGGCTTAGTGATTGAATTTTTACTAATCCGATGAATAGAAAAAAGATAATATTAAGCAAAAAGAAGAAAATACAGGAAGAAAAGAAACACAAATTAGTGAAAAAGCCTCATTTTTAAATTTTGCTTTCTCACTCTAAAAGGACTGAATCTCCACTTAACAAATTAATATGTGTTTAATTATTAATACTCGCATTTGTAGCTTAAAAGTTAGCTTTTAGTATATAATTATAATAATTAATCATACTCGTATATATAACACATGAAATAAAAAATGCTTTTATAATAGACTTTTATCATTACTACTCACATTTCTATCATGAACTCAAACTTTTAATATAGTAATTAATAGTTAATGCTCATACTTATAACACGAAGCACAATTGTTTAGTATAATAATAGATTTATAGCATGAAACTCATACTTTTAGTATACTATTTTAACAGAATTGCTTATCACATGAAATCAATATTTATTAGTTTCTTGGGCATAACTTAATTTTATACGCTGTTACATTTATTAGTGTAATAGATCTCATGTTTATTTTTTGAAAATATTACATGTTTGGTCTTTGTGGTTTGCTTAGATTACATGTTTAGTCTTTAAGTCGTTTTAATTGCACTAGAGATACCTATTTTTGAAACATTGCACTCATTTAGTCTTTATTTTGGATGGGCCGTTAGTTTATCCGTTAAGTGTTTGCACCGTTAGTCCCTCCGTTAAGATCTTTTGCACCGTTAGTCCTTTTTTTTAAAATGAATTAGAAACTCGTTTTTGTCCATCTTTTACGCCGTCCGTTTTATTACGCCGCATGCGTTTATCACGCCAGATGTTTTACGTTGTCCGTATTTTTACGTTTTCATCATTTTTTACGTTTTTGTCCGCTTTTTTACATTTTCGTCCGTTTTTAAACGTCTTCATTTGTTTTTTACGTTCTTGTCCCTTTTTTTACGTTTTCTTCCGTTTTTTTACGTTTTCATCTGTTTTTTTACGTTTTCATTTGATTTTATACGTTTTTATTCGTCTTTTTACGCTTTTGTACGTTTTTTACGTTTCCGTCCGTTTTTTATTGTTTTCGCCTTTTTTTACGTTTTCGTCAATTTTTTTACGTTTTTGCCCGTTTTAGTCATTTTTTACATTTTCGTCCATTTTTAAACGTTTTCATCTTTTTACGTTTTCGTCTGTTTTTTACGTGTTCGTCTATTTTTTTACCTTTATGTCAATCTTTTTTGCGTTTTCATCCATTTTTAAGAGTTTTCGTCTGTTTTTTACGTTTTGGTCAGTTTTTTACGTTTTTGTCCGTTTTCGTCTATTTTTAAACAGACGGAAATGTAAAAATAGAGAAAAACATATAAAACAAATGAAAACGTAAAAAATGACAAAACGTAAAAAAAGGATGAAAACGTAAAAAAAGAACAAAAGCGTAAAAAATGGACGAACACGTAAAAGGACTAGAACGATAAAACAAACGAAACGTAAAAATGATGAAAACGTTTAAAACGAGTATTTAAAACGTAAAAATGATAAAAACGTAAAAATACGGACGAAAATTTAAAAAAAATGGACGAAAACGTAAAAATGGACGAACACATAAAAAACGGACTAAAACGTATAAAAACAAATGAAAACGTAAAAAACGAACAAAAAGGAAAAAATGGACAAAAACGTATAAAAACAAACAAAAACATAAAAAAAATATATCAAAACGGTTAAAAACGGACGAAAACGTAAAAACGGATAAAAACGTATAAAACAAATGAAAACGTAAAAGAAAAAAACGTATAAAAACAAAAGAAAACGTAAAAAACAGATGAAAACGTAAAAAACGGGTGAAAACGTAAAAAAAAGGGGGGACAAAACGTTTAAAAACGGATGAAAATGTAAAAAAGCGGACAAAAACATAAAGAAACGAACGAAAACGTAAAAATACGGACGAAAACGTAAAAAAATCTACGAAAACGTGAAGAACGAACGAAAACATAATAAAAAACGGACGAAAACGTTAAAAAAGATGGACGAAAACGAATAAAAACACGTTTTTAATTCATTTTAAACAATGAGGACTAACGATGCAAAAAATCTTAACAGAGGGACTAACAATGCAAACACTTAACGGATAAACTAACGGCCCATCCAAAATAGAGACTAAATGAGTGCAAGGTTTCAAAAATAGGTATCTTTGATGTAATTAAAACGATTTAGGGACTAAACATGAAATTTGAGCAAACAACAAGGACCAAACGTATAATTTTTTCTTATTTTTTACATTTTACTTATCATATGAACTCAACATTTAAATGTTTCTTGAAAATAACTTAATTTAATTCTTCTATGATATTATCTAGGGTTTTTCTATTATGTGCCCTATGGCACATGATAAGAAGTGAAAAAAGTATATAAAAGTACATGAGGATCCATGAAAAAGGACACAAGTACATATAAAAAATGTAATTTTTGTGGATCCCCATGTACTTTATGTACTTTTTTCACTTCTTATCATGTGCCCTAGGGCACATAATAGAAAAACTCTATTATCTATACTACTTATAATGGAGGGATAACCATCTCTCTTCTATTTTTTAGGCTGACCCAGTAAGGGGCTTCAATCCCCTTCATTTTCATTGCCACGTCAGCTTTCTCTCTCCAACGACCTTCAGGCGATTGGGTGACTCAGTAAGGGTGACCATGATCAATTTTTTTTTTTAAACATTCTTAACACAAACTTAAATTTCATTAATAATTAAAACGTTACATAATAATTCAAATAAAATTAAAACATTACGACAATACAACGACTAAACTAGTTTTGATTATGACGATGCCAAATGTCTTCCACCAAATCAGCTTTGAGGCTAAGATGAGTTGTTTTGTTGCATATCTCCCTGGTAATTTCCAACGATTCCACATGCGTTCTTATGGGATCATAAGAACGGTGTTGTTCTGCTGGAAAGAATACGGGAGATATCGTCCGCTCTTCGTCCTGAATTATCATATTATGTAATATGATGCATGTGTACATTATATGTGATAGATGCTCTTTGTCAAACCCTTTAGCCGGATGTTTAATCATTAGCCACTTCCTCTTTAGTACACCAAAAGCACGTTCCACATCTTTTCTTGCTGCTTCGTGCATCGTCTTATACAATATTCGTTTATGATCATTCGTCCCTGGATTTTTAATGGACTTCATAATAACCGAGTATTCCGGATATATCCCATCAGCAAGATAATATCCGCGTTTATAAGGCACCCCGTTAGCAACGAATTCCACATCCGGTGCTCTCCCCGTTTTGAGATCATTGAAAAGAGGCGATGCACGTAAAACATTTACATCGTTATTCATCCCGGCGACACCAAAGAGCGCATGCCACATCCATAAATCTTGGGACGCGATCGCTTCCAATAAAATGAAAGGATTTTGCCCGTGATCACCCCTACAAAATTGAGCTTTTAAAGCATGTGGGCAATTCTCTCACGGCCAATCTGTGCAATCAATGCTTCCTATCATCCCAGGAAACCCATGACACTCAGTAACCGTCGGCTTTCGCAAATACTCTGAACCATATAACTCCATTATGGCCTCACAAAATTTTTGGAGACACTCACGAATTGTTAACGTACCCATTTGCACGTATTCGTCTAGAGCATCAGCATTGACTCCGATACCAATTGACGGATTGACGAAGTACACTTCATCAATGGAGAAAAACCAAGTACGCCTGCACAACTAGGAGTTTGTTGGAAATAAGGTGAATGATCGGTTATATCTCGGACAATTCGTGTGAATAGTCGTCGGCTCATTCGGAAACGATCATGGAATGCTTGATCGCCGTATATCTGGGGGTCTCGCTAAAGTAAGCAGCCACTAAACGGTTATGAGCACCCAAACGATCCCTAGTAACTTGGTTTCTTGAGAGTTTAGTTTGTGACGCTTGAAAATCCTGCCAACACTCTTCCGCAAACATCATAAACTCGCTACTAACTTCATTTTCATCATCCGATGACGAATCGGCAATGAATAGCTCGTAAGAATTAAAACTCATAGTGTGGAAAGAATATAGAGAATGTGTGAAATGAGATTTGTGAATTTAAGTGTGTAAATATGTTGTGTATTTATAGGGTAGTTTAGTAGATTTTTTTTTTAACACCCAAACGGTCATTTTTTTTTTAAACGTTCGAATTTTTTTTTTTGTTTGACCATTGCAACGGTATAATATACCTTTCCACACTCACTTTTTGCAAAATAAATGCTAAACCAATCGATCGGGATTGTGACCAAGTTAAGGGAGAAAATGGACGATCGACACTCGCCACATAAAGTCGATCGATAGCCAATCGATCGAGTGAGTCGATCGTGGCTTGTTACTGCGTCCAGCCTTAAGATTTCCATATATGGATTTTAAGCAAATACAACTACTTAAGCTATATGTACAATTACTTTATGCATAAACATTTATACATATTGACTGGTCAATATTTGTAATTAATGTTATATTTAAAACACCCATTTGATAAAAAGTATAATTTATAAAACACAATGTACAAACTATTTGAAGCACAAATACAATTAAAAAACACTATTCAACACATACAATTAATACACTATTTAATTTACCCCTTCACTAAAATATACAACCATTTAACCACAATGTACAATCTAATCAAACTACTAAGCCAAGCATTTAAAAATACAGCCATTAGGCTGCCCGTAGTGGTCGGCCGACTGGTTCGGTCGCCGCTGCGCCGACCAAGTCGCCACCATTGCAACATGAGGGTTGAACTGGGTTGGTCGGCTCTAAAATTGACGAAGGGTGATTGTGTTGAAGGAAAGAATCAAGATTTGGTTTGTAGTAGCTTCGGTTAACAAGAGATGAATTATTTCTACGGTCATAATTAAAGTTATTGTTATTTGCAATTTAATTGTTTAATAAAAGTATGGCCGCATAACATTACATTGCCAGAAAATATAATCACAGGGTATCGGCCGCCACATTACGCGGGTACCCTGCTAGTATTTACTAATGTAAAGATGTTCAAACATTAATGCTCATGTTAATAACTTAAAACTCAGTTTTTTGAGTAAAAATTGATAGATGGTATTACAATAATTGGTGTAACAGATGTTCAAACTTTAATACTCATATTTATAACATCAAACTCAAATCCTGTTGTACAATATGTATAACTTTAAACTCAATATTTAGTAAATTTAGATGGTATTAAATTTATTATTGTAATAGATGTTCAAACACCAATCTTTTGTATAACAAAGTTTGACATGTGACAACATTGAGTAACGTGATTGGTCAATAAAAAGTCAAAATTATTTGCAAATTAGTCAAATAATAATAAATTTCATTAACTCAACAAATGGCTTATAAAAATCAATGTGTCAATTTTGTGAAAAACAAAGCTGCTAAGAAAATGCTTGTGCTTATGAAACTTTTGTGAAAAGATATAAAATTAAAATACTAGAAAATTTCACGACCACTCGTCACTATCCAATCTTGTCCTACGGGTTTCACTTGATTAAGTGAAAGGACAATTAATAATAATAATAATAATAATAATCTTGTCCTGCGCGATACCTTTGTTGATATATGTTCTCGGTCGGGGATCTCGGCTCGTAAAGAAATTGATATTGGCCTTAGTGGAGAGGGACAGACCCTTGCGGCCAGCTGATGTTTTGCTATACTCGTGGGATGGAGGACTTGATTTTTGCGTCGATCTAACAGGGTCATCGCCCTTGACGCAAACTGATATGGTTGATTTTGTACCGGGTAGTGCGGTGATTGAGGCGGCGCAACGTAAACGTACCAAATATGAGGCTAAGTGCGCGAACATTGGATATGGATTTCTCCCCTTCTCATTCTCTTCTTTAGGGGAATTGGAGAAGGATGTGGTGACCTTGCTGAAGCGAATCTGAAAGTTTTCCGTGACCCAAGACATTGGGGCACGTCTTTATTCATATCTTTAGTAGGATTAGCTTTGCTATAGCTAAAGGAGTGGGGGCTCAGCTTATATCGCGGCTCCTCACTAACTTCTTGTAATTCTTATGAGTTTCTAATAACGATATGTTTTATAATAATAATAATAATAATAATAATAATAATAATAATAATAATAATAATAATAATAATAATAATAATAATAATAATAATAATAATAATAATAATAATAATAATAATAATAATAATAATAATAATAATAATAATAATAATAATAATAATAATAAAAGATTAATGATTTTGTATAAAAAACTAAAAATACCACAATGATCCACCACAACTATGCATTAGCTTATAATGTTTAGGTAAAGTGCTTATTTTAGTTTCAATTTACATGTTTTGTGTGTTTGGATTTCTTAGTAAAACAACTTTTGTTTTAGTTGCCATGATATATGTAATACCTGAATTTCTAAAATTCACAAAAAGACCAAAATACCCTCATAATCAAAAGTGTGAATAATTAAAATTATAGAGTATCAAATAAGCTATGTAAATTCAGAAAATTTTTAAGAAATATCACACATGATCCAAATAAATATTAAACACTTTGTAAAAGTTAATTTTTATAGTTTGCAATTTTATAAAATTCGTTTTTGTATTTTAACTAATTAGCCGAATATATTTATTTAGATTAATAAAAGAATTTAATTAATAAAAGCCCAATATAAATTTACAAAACTAAGAGTCCATTTATTTTAAGTCCAATACACTATTAATCCCACAAGAAAAATTGGAAAAGTATATATATACATATTATTCGGTTCCTAAAAATCCCTAAATACCGATTATTCCCAAACCGACCTAAAAACCCTAAACAATTCGATTTCTAGTTTCCAGAGCTTGAGACCATTTTTCTTGGACGAGATTCAAGGTATAGAAGGTGGTAAAAATAGTGTTCGAGTTCCTAGGCTGCTGTTTTAGTCGTGGGTAGTTTTTGGATGAATTAGGGTTTCGACAAGTGAGGTTTTGTGCTTCTTTTGTTCTAACGATCCAAGCTCATCAAGGGTATGTTTCTAATGTTGATTTCAGTCCTATAAGTCATATGGAACACATAAAAATTGGCCATGCATGTTTAATATGTCGTATGGAATTATTTGGAATCTAAAACCCTAAAAAGCGTATACAATTAACGAATGAGCTTATAATATTTTTAGAGATCATAAATTGATTTTTCCAGAAGCTATTACATGATATAAGACCTGAATAAAATACATACTTATTAATTTGAAGCTTGTATGAATTGTTTTGAGTTTTATAGTTCGATTAAACATGGAAAAAGGAAGGTATTAAAAAGGGACGATTAGGGTTTTGCATGAGTTAGGGTTTCTTGTAATCATTGAAGGTAATTAATGAAGTATTAATGATGAGCTAATGATTGGTTTAACTTAGGTTTAGGGCTTGTATTTGAATTATGTCTATTCGGCTTTAAACAAAAGTTTTGGGTTGGTTTTGTAAATTATGAAACTTAAGGGTTACTTTTGTAAACAGTAAAATAAAGGTCTTAAACGTATAAAAATAAGTGTGGGGGTTAAACATGTAATTTTGGATATTTAAAGGGCTATTCGAGTTGTATTTAAATTATTAGGGTACGTTTTGTAAATTCTAAAACCTTTGGGTTAAAAGTGTAAAATCTGATAAAGTGAGGTGAGATTGTGAACTTAAAGATGTCAAGGGTGTAATTTGAAATTCTGAGAAATTATGGGTCAACATGTGTAAATAAATTACGTAAGGACACGCATGAGTTTAAGTTAATTTCGGTTTGTTATCATTTGCGTTCTAGGTTAAATTGGAAAATCATTAAAAGAAGTAATATGTGAATATAATGCGTAATTAGTAATATTTAAAGAGTAGGGGAAACCCTAGAACCTAAATAGGAAGTTGGTGAATTAATGAGGAATACCCTAAAATGTTGAGAATTCGTCTGTCACTAAGATGAGAATATTCTGATAAATCTAAAAGTATTAATGCGATAAATCCGTTATAATATTAATGATGCTAATAAATATTAAATAAATCATAATCCGTGTAGATTCGTTGGAGAAGACGCGACGTTACATTTTCGTATTCGTTCATCGTTTGCTTTTCTTCTCATTTGCTTTAAGGTACGGATATTCTGTCTTACTTTAAGACACTTGTATTATCGTACAGATATTCTGACCTTTTCAGTAAAGGTTCCTTATGATGTTCTTTTCGTTCGTTTTCCTATTATGCTTATTAGGATTCCCAATGCCATTGCTATGAACCCTTTTCTGAATGTTTGATATGTTGTTTATATGAATTTATGTTCTAGTGAACTATGCAATATCTGATGTGAACTTATGTTAGGAAGACTCTGATATACACATTTGTTGAACTTTGCTATGGTTGATTATGAACTTCTGATTATGAAATTCTGCTTATGAATGTATGATATGCCACTATGATATGAACCTCGACTTGACTATCCGAATATGAACCTTATGATATGAACTATCGATAAGTTATCCGTGACCTTTATGATGAATTATGATCGTGTCATTTATGATAACTGTTTGACCTAAGTTTAGTTTGACACCCGAGCCAAATTATTAACTAGTCATGGGGTTCCATGTCCGTGTCGGGATGCACCTCGACATGACTCTAGGGCGAGAGTGATGTTCGCCACGCCCTTTCATTATCTCGTTTATGAGCTCGAATTATGGAATATGGCCGTTATCCGCCTGCTGGGGCGTATGGATGCATCCTAGATCCGATCATTATCCGATATGATTTGTCGGTGAATGATGTCGCAGGTAATACGCGTCTTCACAAATTCGGGAGCTAGCTACTCCAATTAGTTTATGAGGTTATCTTCTGAATAAGAAAGATATTTCTGATATGATATGTTCTGGGCTCGAGGTAGTTAACTAAATCTGTATTTGTTATTTATATGATAAGTATTCTGATTATGATTTGGTATGTTCAAAGGTTTATGATTATGTGCAAGGCTTATTATATGCTATTATATGTGTTTATGCTTTTGTATGTTTATGTGACTACCGTCTGCTATGCTAAGATATGGTTAATATGTTAAAATATGATTCGCATGCTGTCATATGATATTATGTTAGTTTATCGTTATATGGATTCGTTAATCTGTGAAATGAATGTGCTAGTATGAAAGTGAGTATTCTATAAGTTTCGTATGTATAATTTGATCAGTTAATATTGGGAAACTTTGTTTATACGTTAGTGTTTTATTGCTTATGTGACCTGCCATGTTAAGTTCTGCTTATGCTAATATTTGATCTGGGAAAATGATTCAATTTATGATGCCCGGTCCATTAATTTGATAATGGTTATGCTATGTCTTGTTTGGTCTTTCTAATTATAGTTTATCCGCTATGTTTCTATTTGTTTGTGTGACCGCCATGATTTGAACTCGCTATTTCCTTCTTGTAATATTGAATTAAGTACATTAAAGGTTGAATAATTGATTTGTATGAATGCCATGTTTATTTTGCTAGGAAGTGTTTTCATTAGCTTTAGACTTTTCGTTTGGTTTATATGAAACCTAATTGCTCTTGATATGTTGTATGTTTGGTTGTCCGATGTGTTTGTGTTTGTGTCTTTGATGTGCTATGTGATGTCTAACTTGTTATGTGGTTGATTGGATTTACGTATGTTTGAGTTCCATGAGAATCCTAAAAGATCCTTCGTCATTATTTCATTTTATTTTTTGTTATTCAGTATATTTGTGTTGTTTAGCTTTTGTTTTCGTTATATCCGTTCTTTGGGCTTTGTAAGCTCACCAAGACTTTTCTTTTCTGCGGCGGTATTTAGCATTCAAGATGAGCTTATGGGATAGGCGATCCGGGTTTGAGAGTATAGACGAGAGCAAGACTTGACCATAGAGATCTTAGATTTATTTTGAATGTTAAGTTATTTATACTATCTTTTGTAAGTTTTGTAAAGGCTTCGCTATTGTACATTAGTTAAGGTTCGATATGAAACCAGATTGTGATATCTTTACCCTTGTCGGGTCGGGTGTTACAATTTATGGTATCGAGCTCTAGGTTTTAGGACCCTAGAGCTTAGGCTATGACCGTGAGAAGTGGGTAGACATTAGGTTTCCGTCATTGAGAAATTTTTCGATTCCTTTTGATGGTCGCTCGATTTGACTTGATATCCTTTTGCCTTCACCGAATTGGCCTCCTTTGTTCACATCGAATTTTGTTATTTTGTTTTCGCTCGTCCGTTTGTCGATCGTTAGATGGAGACTACCGTGGAGCCGAAGAAGATGGTGCCGACCTGCGTTGTCGCTGACGGTTCTGTCTTTGGAGAGGTTCGTGAAGCGAAGCCACCCTCGACCGCCGTTGTTGGAGACATCGAGGATCTTTGTTGGAGGAAGTTGGATGGACCAACCAAAGGCGCAATTCAACTACTTCATATGATTTGGGCGCGACTTATGTCACTCGATTCGTTTGTCATGCGTTTCAAGACGATTTGATATTCGAGATAAGTGATTCGATCCGTATTGCTTTTCTCGATTTGTTGAACTCGGTGTGAATCGTGAGGTTTATCGTTTAGCATTCGGTATATCCCGGCTTTTCTTTACGGATCGTTAGTAATGAGTCATGAGGAGAATACGAGGTGGATTCGGATTTGGAGTCTCTGACTACTAGTAGGTTTAATCCGACACAAGAATAGGAATTTGCGCTTCTGATTAGTTGTCCTCCTTATGAGAATTTTCTGACGTTTGATTTTGAACTAGGTCCTTTTGTTTTCATTTGACGTTTGAATCTGGGATTTTTAAGTTTTGTTTTGGAAGTTCATCTTTTGACGATTTTGAAAAGTTTGTTTGATTAATGGAATAAACAAAATTTGATAATATAGTTCATGTTCGTTGTTTTCTTTCTGATAGATTCGTTGAGTTTCCATTAGTCCTCATCAGTTTCGTCTGCTATTTATTTTCTATATGATGTTGTTTTATTATGTATGACTATTATGATGGTATACTCATGTGGTTTTGGCATGTTGTGGTAGGATTATTTGTTATCTGTATATTATCCCTATATGGTTTGTTTTGCTATGATATTCGCTATGTGTTGTGTCATGACCCGAGACCAAGTATAGTGACAATAAGAACTTGTTATGTGATGCAAGTATTATGACGCTGATCAACGTAATAATACCGAGATCATATAATCTGAACTTATTGAAAGTATACAACGTCCGGGAAATGCCTGGGTGATAGATGTATGGATACTTGCACGGTATCCGTTATTTGGTACTTTTCATATTGGGTTGAGACTCGTATTTGATTGTGAGATTTTCGTCAGATTGTCATTGCATATAAGTTTTGTACGGTGGGATCAAAGTTGTTACTATCGTGTTAACCTATAGATTGTTATGCTCGCTTTAGATCCGTATGTTCCATATACTCTTGCGATTAGTAACCGTTAGGATTCGTTCCACCTATGCATATGATAGTTTTATCATTAGATACTGTGTAAGTTAGAGCGTGTTTTGAATTTCCTTATCTCATCTTTTCTCGCTAATACTTTAATGAGTATACGATTAGCATTCGTCATATATTCCATGAAGTTTCGAAATCCACATTGGTCGCCGTACTATTCCGTCTTGTTCAATTTCGAGGACGAAATTTCTCTTTAGAGGGGAAGAAATTGTAATACCTGAATTTCTAAAATTCACAAAAAGACCAAAATACCCTCATAATCAAAAGTATGAATAATTAAAATTATAGAGTATCAAATAAGCTATGTAAATTCAGAAAATTTTTAAGAAATATCACACATGATCCAAATAAATATTAAACACTTTGTAAAAGTTAATTTTTATAGTTTGCAATTTTATAAAATTCGTTTTTGTATTTTAACTAATTAGCCGAATATATTTATTTAGATTAATAAAAGAATTTAATTAATAAAAGCCCAATATAAATTTACAAAACTAAGAGTCCATTTATTTTAAGTCCAATACACTATTAAGCCCACAAGAAAAATTGGAAAAGTATATATATACATATTATTCGGTTCCTAAAAATCCCTAAATACCGATTATTCCCAAACCGACCTAAAAACCCTAAACAATTCGATTTCTAGTTTCCAGAGCTTGAGACCATTTTTCTTGGACGAGATTCAAGGTATAGAAGGTGGTAAAAATAGTGTTCGAGTTCCTAGGCTGCTGTTTTAGTCGTGGGTAGTTTTTGGATGAATTAGGGTTTCGACAAGTGAGGGTTTTGTGCTTCTTTTGTTCTAACGATCCAAGCTCATCAAGGGTATGTTTCTAATGTTGATTTCAGTCCTATAAGTCATATGGAACACATAAAAATTGGCCATGCATGTTTAATATGTCGTATGGAATTATTTGGAATCTAAAACCCTAAAAAGCGTATACAATTAACGAATGAGCTTATAATATTTTTAGAGATCATAAATTGATTTTTCCAGAAGCTATTACATGATATAAGACCTGAATAAAATACATACTTATTAATTTGAAGCTTGTATGAATTGTTTTGAGTTTTATAGTTCGATTAAACATGGAAAAGGAAGGTATTAAAAGGGACGATTAGGGTTTTGCATGAGTTAGGGTTTCTTGTAATCATTGAAGGTAATTAATGAAGTAGTAATGATGAGCTAATGATTGGTTTAACTTAGGTTTAGGGCTTGTATTTGAATTATGTCTATTCGGCTTTAAACAAAAGTTTTGGGTTGGTTTTGTAAATTATGAAACTTAAGGGTTACTTTTGTAAACAGTAAAATAAAGGTCTTAAACGTATAAAAATAAGTGTGGGGGTTAAACATGTAATTTTGGATATTTAAAGGGCTATTCGAGTTGTATTTAAATTATTAGGGTACGTTTTGTAAATTCTAAAACCTTTGGGTTAAAAGTGTAAAATCTGATAAAGTGAGGTGAGATTGTGAACTTAAAGATGTCAAGGGTGTAATTTGAAATTCGAGAAATTATGGGTCAACATGTAAATAAATTACGAAGGACACGCATGAGTTTAAGTTAATTTCGGTTTGTTATCATTTGCGTTCTAGGTTAAATTGGAAAATCATTAAAGAAGTAATATGTGAATATAATGCGTAATTAGTAATATTTAAAAGTAGGGAAACCCTAGAACCTAAATAGGAAGTTGGTGAATTAATGAGGAATACCTAAAATGTTGAGAATTAAATCATCACTAAGATGAGAATATTCGATAAATCTAAAAGTATTAATGCGATAAATCCGTTATAATATTAATGATGCTAATAAATATTAAATAAATCATAATCCGTGTAGATTCGTTGGAGAAGACGCGACGTTACATTTCGTATTCGTTCATTCGCTTGCTTTTCTTCTCATTTGCTTTAAGGTACGGATATTCATCTTACTTTAAGACACTTGTATTATCGTCTGAGATATTACGACCTTTTCAAGAAGGTTCCTTATGATGTTCTTTTCGTTCGTTTTTCCTATTATGCTTATTAGGATTCCCAATGCCATTGCTATGAACCCTTTTCTGAATGTTTGATATGTTGTTTATATGAATTTATGTTCTAGTGAACTATGCAATATCCGATGTGAACTTATGTTAGGAAGACTCGATATACACAATTGTTGAACTTTGCTATGGTTGATTATGAACTTGATTATGAAATTTCGCTTATGAATGTATGATATGCCACTATGATATGAACCTCGACTTCGACTATCCGAATATGAACCTTATGATATGAACTATCGATAAGTTATCTCGTGACCTTTATGATGAATTATGATCGTGTCATTTATGATAACTGTTTGACCTAAGTTTAGTTTGACACCGAGCCAAATTATTAACTAGTCATGGGGTTCCATGTCCGTGTCGAGGATGCACCTCGACATGACTCTAGGGCGAGAGTGATGTTTCGCCACGCCCTTTCATTATCGTTTATGAGCTCGAATTATGGAATATGGCGTTATCCGTCTGCTGGGGCGTATGGATGCATCCTAGATCGATCTCGTTATCCGATATGATTTGTCGGTGAATGATGTCGTGTAATACGCGTCTTCACAAATTCGGGAGCTAGCTACTCCAATTAGTTTATGAGGTTATCTTCTAAATAAGAAAGATATTTCGATATGATATGTTACGGGCTCGAGGTAGTTAACTAAATCAGATTTGTTATTTATATGATAAGTATTCGATTATGATTTGGTATGTTCAAAGGTTTATGATTATGTGCAAGGCTTATTATATGCTATTATATGTGTTTATGCTTTTGTATGTTTATGTGACTACCGTCTGCTATGCTAAGATATGGTTAATATGTTAAAATATGATTCGCATCTTTGTCATCGATATTATGTTAGTTTATCGTTATATGGATTCGTTAATCTGTGAAATGAATGTGCTAGTATGAAAGTGAGTATTCTATAAGTTTCGTATGTATAATTTGATCGATTAATATTGGGAAACTTTGTTTATACGTTAGTGTTTTATTGCTTATGTGACCTGCCATGTTAAGTTCTGCTTATGCTAATATTTGATCTGGGAAAATGATTCAATTTATGATGCCTGGTCTGTTAATTTGATAATGGTTATGCTATGTCTTGTTTGGTCTTTCTAATTATAGTTTGTCTGCTATGTTTCTATTTGTTTGTGTGACTGCCATGATTTGAACTGCTATTTCCGCTGCTGTAATATTGAATTAAGTACATTAAAGGTTGAATAATTGATTTGTATGAATGCCATGTTTATTTTGCTAGGAAGTGTTTTCATTAGCTTTAGACTTTTCGTTTGGTTTATATGAAACCTAATTGCTCTTGATATGTTGTATGTTTGGTTGTCCTGATGTGTTTGTGTTTGTGTCTTTGATGTGCTATGTGATGTCTAACTTGTTATGTGGTTGATTGGATTTCTGTATGTTTGAGTTCCGCAGAATCCTAAAAGATCCTTCGTCATTATTTCATTTTATTTTTTTGTTATTCGTATATTTGTGTTGTTTAGCTTTTGTTTTCGTTATATCCGTTCACTGGGCTTTGTAAGCTCAGCCGCACTTTTCTTTTCCTGCGGCAGGTATTTAGCATTCAAGATGAGCTTATGGGATAGCTGATCTGGGTTTGAGAGTATAGACGAGAGCAAGACTTGACCATAGAGATCTTAGATTTATTTTGAATGTTAAGTTATTTATACTATCTTTTGTAAGTTTTTGTAAAGGCTTCCGCTATTGTACATTAGTTAAGGTTCTGATATGAAACCGTATTGTGATATCTTTACCCTTGTCGGGTCGGGGTGTTACAATATATATTATACAAGCTATTTTTTTAGTGGTATAATACAAGCTATTTTGATTGTGTATCGGGCATTCAACCCATCCACCAATGATCAACCCAAAACATAAATCATAAAAATCCCTATCTACTATTTTTTTAAAGTATAATATAGATTAAAAGCTTGTGTGTGTTCGAGATTACTTCTAAACTATTAATATCTACTCTAAAATCGCAATAGGTAAATTAGCACTCACTTAAAATTTTATATTCAAACTTCGTCCGTACACGAACATTAAAACTAGTAATTATATTTATTATGACATTAAACACATTATTTTTGTAAAAGAGATATGTACATATGCTATTTAGAAAAAAGTTAATAGATTAAACAATTATTAATATTAATCATATAATAGTATCTTATACGATTTGTTAATGTTTTCTGATATTTGTTTTTTATTTTAGTTATACAATCTTAACTACTTAAAAGCATGAATAAAAAACTATTACTCTTTTAATTTTGTTCTATACCTATTCTACCTTTGAAAATTTTCAAAACTTAAAAAAAATAATAATAAAAAAAATAAATAAATAACTTGGTTAAAAATAGTTTAGCACATACACGGTGGTAACAGTTGGTTTAATACTTTCCAATATTGTTTACATGCATATACTTTTCAATCTTACTTACACGGTTTAATACACACGTATAGCTAATAGATGTTTTTTAATTGAACTGAAACATTGAATTGACACGGCTTCAGTCATGATTTTTGTATGTGTATATGTACATGTATATTATCACTAAACGATTACCCGTGCATAACAACGAGATTTTATAGCGGCAAATAGTTATAGGGATACTTTGGTTACGCAAATGTTTCACAAAACACTTAACCAAAATATCATTATATATGCCGCTATAAAATCCCGTTGCTATGCATGGGTAATCGTCTAGTAAGAGAAAAACTCATTTAGGGACACTTATTTCTTTATATTTTTAGGGATTAATCACTATCACTCAAATCATTTGATTTAATAGATAAGATCAAACATTAAAAAAATATTAACTTCTACCCATTACACCTCATCTTTTTTAATTAAAACTCACTTTCATCCTTTATATTTTGAGGGACTAATTACTATCATCCAAATCATTTAATATAATGAAAGTTAATGTTTTTTAATGTTTGATCCGGTCTCTTAAATCAAATATTTTAAATGATTTAGATGAGTTGCTCATAACGTACAAAAATAAATGGATCCAAAATAACTCAATAATACAATAATACAATGTACTTTTTAAGAATTTTATTAACTTTATTCTCATATCAGTATTATATATTACTGTAATATAAAATATTAATTTATTACTATTTTAAGAATTTTACATTATAACAATACTAAATACTATAAGGTAGTTATTAAAAATACGATTATAGTGATATTAATATAAAATACTATATTATGCATATCTAATATCTTGTTATAACATTACTGTAATACTACTTATTAAAGAATAAAATGTTGTAAAAGTATAATATAATATCATAGGTAACCATAACTTTGAGTATATAGTGTGTAGCACATATACCAATCAAGTTATATTTTCCTAGCTAAAAAGCATTGCTGTAACAATGTTTCTCTCTTTTCAGTTCCTTGTTTTTCATCTGATCTTATTTTCCTTTGTGTTGTTGCTTTTGATTCCTTTTAAGTATCTCTCATCTGCCGCAAAAACAAAAAAACACACACCACCACCATCTCCACCAAAGCTTCCAATCATTGGAAACTTTCACCAACTAGGATCGAGCAACCATCAGTCTTTTCGAGATTTGAGCCGAAAACATGGACCACTTGTATTGATTCACCTTGGTAGCGTACCTGTTTTGGTAGTTTCCTCGGCTGAATCAGCTCGAGAGATCATGAAAACCCATGATTTAGTGTTTTCAAGTAGACCAAAATTGTATATTCCTGACAAACTTACATATGGGTCTAAGGACATGGGATTTGCTCCCTATGGAGAGCACTGGAGGCAGGTCAAGAGCATTACTGTTCTCCATCTTCTAAGTAATAAACGGGTTCAATCATTCCGAGAAATAAGAGAAAAATTAACTACTAGCATGATTCAAATGATGGGAAAAAGTTGTGGTTCTGTAGTTAATTCAAGTGAAATGATTGTTTCGCTTACTAACGACATAATTTGTGAGGTAGCCTTTGGAAGGACATATGGTGATTATTTAAAGTTCATAGATTTGCTTGGAAGATTTCAGATCCTACTTGGCACTTTGAGTATAGGGAGTTACATTCCATGGCTATCGTGGGTAGATTGGTTGCGTGGTTTAGTGGGAAGAACAAATAGAGTTGCTAAAGAACTTGACGAGTTTCTTGACGGTATTATTGAAGAGCATATAAATAATAACAAAACGGTTGATGAAATTGTTGATCAACGGAAAGATTTGGTTGATGTCTTGCTAGATCTCCAAAAAGGGAACACAAGCAATTTTACGCTTGAAAGAGATACCATTAAAGCTGTCATCTTGGTAAGATCTATTGTATCTCTCTTTACAAAATCATGATAAGATATAACTAAAGCAATGTTGTATGCATGCATGCATTACAATGTGTTTTAATATGAAAGGATGTAGCTTATAATGTACTCATTGTTTAAAATTTATATTTCTTGTAGGATGTGTTTTCTGGTGGAGCTGATACAACATCCACAAATATAGAATGGGCACTAAGTGAGCTAGTAAGGAACCCGCGGATCATGAAAAAGCTGCAAACAGAGGTACAAAAAATAGCGCAAGGAAGATCCATGATCACCGAGGATGATATACAAGAAATGCCTTACTTGAAAGCTGTCGTCAAAGAGGCCTTGCGGTTACACACTACACTCCCTCTACTTGTACCTCGAGAATCAAGAGAAAATGTCAAGATAATGGGGTACGACATCGCCCAAGGTACCCAAGTGATGATCAATGCTTGGGCAATAGCTAGAGATCCTTCCCTATGGGATGAACCGGACACCTTCAAGCCAGAAAGGTTCTTGAATAGTTCTATTGACTATAAAGGGTTTAACTTCGAATTTTTACCATTTGGTGCTGGGCGAAGAGGGTGTCCCGGAACTCTGTTTGCTATAGTTATCAATGAGCTTGTTTTAGCAAACATAGTGTACAAGTATGATTTGGCATTGCCAAACGAAGCAAAACCGGAAGAACTAGACATGAGTGAGATCAACGGAATAAGTGTTCGTAAGAAATCACCTCTACTAGTTGTGCCGACTCCTCGTTTCTAGTTGCTCATTATAAATTTTATCATGTTGAGAGGAAAATAAAGTTGACGGAATATCATGTTTCGTCTTTTTCATCATGATATTATTAAAACTACTTATGCGTTTCTTTCGTGGTTTTCTTGACTATTTTATAATCCAGAGATGGTTGAATAACTATTGAACTTTTATAATCCGAAGATGGTTGGATAACTTTTGAATTTTATAAAACTTATGTTGTACTCTCCATTACTAATTCTTTTATATCATTTCGAAAGTATTTTGCTAAAACAATTTTATTAAAAAGAATTTGGGCCAATCAGATTGCTCTATTTTGATACGTAATAAAATTGGGCATTCTTATTGACCAATTGAATGTTAAAATTTAAAAAAAAAAAAAAAAAAAAAATTGTCACACAATTGTCAACGTGACTTGAACCCACAACTTGGTTTGGGAGCATGCACTTCATGGACACGCTACAATCCTTTGACCTGTTTAGGCTATTCTCGTGAATGTCTAGATTGAGTTGATTTGAAATTTTGGTTCCCATAACTTTTGGTCTTTGATTGTTTTTGTTCATAGTCATACCTCTTCAGGAGTTGAATTCGGCTTGTATAGATGATTAATTTTTCTTATTTGTTGCTGTCCCTTTCTTGTTGAAAGGATTTTTCATCGTTGGTTCTTAGTTCTATTATATTGGTTTTTGCTGGATAGTTATTCATCCTTTCTTAGTTCTATTTGGTTAATTTAAAGGTTAATAGTAACTTATGTTGTTATTTTGCTTTGATCTTTTAGATATGCTTATCTTAGGAATGTATCTTCCACATTTTTCTATGTCTTGAGATTGATAACTTATGTTGAATGATTAGTGAAAATGTTTAAATTGTTGCTTTGCCTCATCAGTTTCAAAAAGTACTGATCAATAAGACTTTCATACAGAAAAATCCTCATTGACTATTTACTTCATTCATAATTCTCAAGTAAATTTTATGAAAAATATGTAAAAGTTATTCAACATTCTCCGGAAAGAACTCCAGCTGATCATAGATTCATGTCTCATGGGTCATGTATTTATATGCCGTTTAAGAAAAGGAGGTCCAACTGATCATTAACGAGTACAGGACTCAAATCATTCTATAAAAGCATCCCAGAACTGAGCTCTCCAATTAATGATGTGCCAACCTTTCACATCAGCATCCTGTCTTCATCTAGTGGCAGCCAAAATCCTGGTTGAAGCGTGTGTCACACAAAAGGAAACATTAGTACATTACATATGCATTCTGGTGGTTGTACAAGCAGAAATGAACTCAAGATGAAGGAAGGTCATTATTGGCAGAATCAAAAGAGATTATCATCATTCTCATGAGGGTTCGAGCAGCAGTCTCATATCAAGAGATGAAGGTGCTTTCTAAGTAAAAGTTTATGGTGAACAAAAATAACTACTACGTAACAATTGAGGATCAAATCATTGACTTGCGATACAGATCTAGAGGAATGCAACTCTGAATGGGAATCATTGACTTGTGATACAGATCTAGAGGAATGCAACCAAAAACATAGCCTCTAAGGCTAGTCCCAATCGTGCTTTGAAAATCGGTTGGGCATCAAAAAAAAATCACCCACTACCGATGTGAACATCGGGCATAACGAATGTGGAGATCGGTTGGAACATCGGTCGAGTATCATTTTTTTGGGACATCGGTTCAAAAACCGACCGATAATATTGCTTGTTCCTTTTTTTTCTCTCTTTTTTCTTTTTATTTCTTGAGTCGGGAAAAACACAAATTGAAACATATAAATTGAAACTTGAACAATTAACTGAAAACATGAAATACATAATACGCTTAAACATAAAAAAATAAAATGCATACTGATAAAAATAAAACTACTAAAACTTAAAAAAACGAATCATCTGAGACCTAACCCTCAGAGCTTGAAGGGGAATTAAACTCGCCATTAACGAGCCGAGTCTCCATTGTGTCAAAATAGTTATCTTGAAGATACTGAGCTTCCCTTGCTTCTTGCTCACGACGAGCAGCTTCCTCGCGTGCCTGCTCTTCCATTATCTCCCTATAGTTTTCTTTGTCTTGTTCAAGTTGACGAAGGGAAGCCTCACTTAACCCGAATGGGTTGTTTTCAAGATCCACGTGTGGACTATTTACAGGTGGAGTTGGAACAATTGGATTTTTCATAGGTGGAGTGTTTAAAAATAGGTTTTCCGGTTGGAAAACCGAAAAGACATTTTCAGGTGGTGTTGGGTAAACTTCAACTTCTTCTGAAGTTGAAAAGCTAGTTGGAGGAAACTGTGGTGAAGTTGAAAAGCTTGTTTCCGGCAACTTTGGTGGACTTGGGAATTGCTGAGAAAAATCTTTGCGAGACATTTTTGTGTGTGAATTGTGTGAGTTGTGTGTGTGAATTGGTGGACTGGTATGGTTGTATATATAGTGTCATCAAGTAGCTGTGATTTTGAATTTTAATTTTAAATAATCCCGCTCCTATTTAAATTTGAATTTGAATTTTAAATAATCCCGCTCCTATTTGAATTTGTGACTGGTAAGGTTGTACCTATAGTGACTGGTAGGGTTGTATCTATAGTGTCATTTCACCCTAAACCCTAAACAAAAAAAACAAAACAAAACTTTTTCACATGCTTAGAGTCTGTATTCAAATATTTGATGAGCTGCAGATAGCCACAGACGAGTCATGAATTTTCAATTCTAAAACTAGATTTCTAGCATAGAATGGATATGTTATTTTTGCAAACAATGGTTTAACGCTGGTTTTACATGCATTGGACCAAATTAAATGATGATATCAAAATAAAGAAAATGTTAGTGTCCTCCAAACGAATCAATCCATGACAGTGACAATTGAGATAATTTATTAATTTTCTCATCAACACCGTCGCTCTACCATGACTCTCTCTCTAAAAACCTAGCATCACTACTTCTCCTTTTATCACATATCCAACACCATCTCCAGATATACCACCATTTCCCGTACAAAACCCCTCTATCCCGACACCATCTGGAGACGCCACGCGCCACCACGCGCAGGTGAAAATTACGGTTGATATTCTTGTTGCGTTATCTGTTCAGGCGATTTCCCAGCATCGTGGTCCAACACTTCCGACAAAGTGGAGGTTCCCCTCACTATCCCGAGTCAGATCATGATAATCTTGTCGTCAGTCACCGGTCGCCACCACCGCTGCCGCCATGACCATCTCTGTGTTGGTTTGTGGGAGTTTAAAACACACGTAAACGACTAGAAGTGTGTGAGCCTATTGGGGGCACACACAAATACATGAAGAGTACGTTTATTGTATATTTAATATATGTAACTCGTTTATATTTATTAAATATATAATATGTTTCACAAAATATTTAATGATCATTAGTTATACGTTAAACACAATATTAACATAGAGGCTTATACAATTAATAGGTGATATACTTGTTAATTAGTGTAATAGCCCAAAGCAAACCATAAGCCCATTGAAAGCTTATGATCAGCCGATCAATGTTTGAAAGGGACTAGGATTGTTTTCTTGTTGCCTAAGTATTATTAAATTAGGTTAAGATTTGTCTTGACTAAACCTATAAATACAAAACAATGAGATACACAATGTGATGAGACTTTTAGCCCGGTTGTTGGCACTATACGGACAGTTCTTAGTCTGGCGGTTTCTCGACATTGGCCTGTTCATCAGCTCGATGTTAAGAATGTTTTTCTACATGGGGATCTCGCAGAAACTGTTTACATGCACCAACCTCCTGGTTTTCGAGATACTGAGTATCCAGATTATGTTTGTTTGTTACGTAGGTCACTATATGGGTTGAAACAAGCTCCTCGAGCTTGGTTCCAGCATTTTGCTACCTATGTTCTTGGGATTGGATTTACACATAGTCGCTGTGACTCCTCTTTATTGATCTATCACCAGGGGTCTGCTTATCTTTTATTATATGTTGATGATATTGTTCTGACTGCTTCTTCTGATGGATTACTACAACGTATTATTACATCTTTGCATAAGGAGTTCTCTATGACAAATTTAGGATCACTAAATTATTTTTTGGGTATTTCTGTTACACGTGATCCTTCAGGGATGTTTCTGTCTCAACGCAAGTATGCTACATAGATACTAGATCGTGCTCACATGTTTGGTTGTAACTCTAGTCGGACTCCCATTGACACTGGGTCTAAACTAGGGGATGATGGTGCTTTGGTGACTAATCCCACATTATATCGTAGTCTTGTTGGATCTCTACAGTATCTCACATTTACTCGTCCTGATATTTCTTATATTGTTCAGCAGGTGTGTCTTCATATGCATGATCCGCGCGAGCCTCATTTCACTGCTCTAAAGCGGATTTTGCTGTATGTTCGCGGTACTTTGGATTACGGGTTGCAGTTATATTCATCTTCCACTACCTCCTTTATTGCATATTCTGATGTCGATTGGGCTAGTTGCCCATCTACTAGGAGGTCGACTTCTGGCTATTGTGCGTTTCTTGGCAACAACTTACTCTCATGGTCCTCTAAGCGTCAACTGACACTTTCTCATTCCAGTGCTGAGGCAGAGTATCGTGGGGTTGCCAATGCTGTTGTAGAGACTTGTTGGTTGCGGAATCTCCTTCGAGAGCTTCATACTCCGGTGTCTTCAGCTACGCTAGTATACTGTGACAATGTTAGTGTTGTCTACATGTCCTCTAACCCGGTTCAGCTCCAACTGCGGGGGTGTGTTAGTAATTATGTATTTGTATCTAGGCTTGTTTATTATGTTCGGGCTAAAAGCCCATGATACTCTAGGGTTACGTTTGTATATGTACATCCGGTTTTGGATGATTATTCAATCAATCAATCACTATTCTACAATTATAATATAGAATGATGTTATTTATGTAAAGGTTAATAGAGAAGTATTCATCTATACATAAAAATAGTCTGGATGTCATTCGTAGTGTGAAAAAATGGTTGCCATAAAGTGAATATGATTAAGGGGGTGCTTGGTTGGTGGTTATGAGGGGCGAGTGATGGTAAAGATAAAGAAAAGAATTGGTTGGATATATACCCACTAAAACTTGCATATTTGTATATATACCCAAAACATGCTTAACTTGCATTGTACATCATGCATTGAAAACTTGTATTTTGGGAAAATATGCAAGTTTTTAAGTTTTAGTGGGTATATATGCAATTCTCCCTAAAACTAACATTCAGTGGGCTTTAGAGTCCGTTTTTTGTTTGCAACCCGATTCATCCAAGCCCAAATAATAAGTTGATGTTTTTTTTTCACCCACCCTATTCACTATCACTCACACCCTTCTCCTTTCCTTTGGATCCCACTGGTGCAACTCCGACAACTTAACACGTCGCCGATTCACCTGTGCCCGATCCGACCGAATGGGTTTTGTGGCAACTATAGTTGCCTGTGAGGGGATAAACATGAAAGGCAATAATGAAAAGATTTTTTTTAATGCTTTTGTGGTTGTGGTTAAGACATATGTTACACATACAGTATCCCCATTATTTACATCCACATGTTTTTGTGAGAAAATAAAGGTGGGTTCTTGATTCTTCATAGTTGAAAGATTACCTTTCTCTCTCTCCTCTCTCATCTCTCTGTAGCAATATGAGGTTTGTTTATGTGGTTTGGTTTTTTTTTTTTTTTTTTTTTGTGGCTCAAGATGTGATGAGGTCATTGCTCATTGGTTTGAGTTAGGATCTGAGGTGGACGATGAACAAGTACCACAAACATAAATGAGGGAAAATTAGGGTTTTGCTTTAATTAGTTTTGTTTATTTTCACACCATATGAGGTTATTTGATTTTTCAAAACCTGATTAGTGATATAACTTTAAACACTAGTCGAGTACCCGCGCGTTGCGGCGGCGGGTACCCGTGTGATTATATTTTCCGGCAAGAATAGTTTCGAAGTACTCGATGACACAGTTTCGGTTACATAATCGGTTAAGAATGAATTAATGATAGAATGTGTTTTTAGATGGTACATGTTCGGGGGTGTAATGTTTAATTTTAGGTTCAAAATTAATATATGAGTTAAGAATATGATATTCAAATCAAGTAGTCAACCATAAGTCATGTTGTCTCTCTAAACAAATCTAATAAAATTTTCCAAAAGTCTAATGTTGAACCCACAAATTACAAAAGTAAGCAACTTGTAGATAATGAATTTTCATGCAAAATAAATTATTCAGTGCATTAACTTATTCATAAAATGCAATTAATTATATTAACCAAACTATTGCAACAAATTCATTTGATTACTTACTTTTTTGGTTGGGATTTAGGGTCGGATATAAGGTGTGTTTTTATATGGTACACGTTAAGTGTGTAATGATTAATTTTAGGTTCGGAATTAAGAATGTTTTTAAGAAGAGGATATTACTCCTTTATATAGGAAATGCCGAGTACCCGTTCTTAACGGCAGCGATGTCAAATTTCAACAAAATTTCAATGGCGAGTGTTTCTTGTTTTGACAAACAGTATTTGCAGCATTAAGGAATCACTTTCAGGCTAAACGGAGTGGGGTGATTTTGGATCGTGAGTGAGTAACTCACGGCGTGAGTACCACTCCCCATGTCCAAGTCGCTCGTGAGTGGCAAAAAAAAGGGTGTGTATGGTGAGTTACTCACCAAGCAGAGAACATGTGAAAAAGTGTGGTTTTTATAATTAAATATTTGGTTTGTGAGTGTGTGCTGGGTATTTAGTGGGGTATATTTATATAAAGCTGAGGTGGCGGTGAGTGAGTTGCTACCGCTACTTCTAGTCTCAAATGGTTGCATTGTTTTTCCGATAGCACCGATATGTGGTAGAGAGTGTATTTTTTAGATAGAATTGTATTAATCAATTAAGATTATAATAATAATGATACAAATTGAAAATATAACTTAACGGGGCAAGCATTTTTTGCTTTGCTTATGTTCACCATCATTTACGTCAAGTAATTTTTCTACTCTTTCAAATATTTGTTATTCAATATTCGTATTTTTTCAACCAAATAAAAAATATAAATACTAAATTGAAATGGTTAATTCGCACGTGGAGAGTACTGTAGTGCGACTTTTTAAATAATGGTAAACAACTGATTGAGAAGTTTCAATCTAGATTTATTACACATACAAAAACCAACAACCAAATTACTAAACATATAACGTTTAGTCTTCATTATAAGTCCATTCCAAGTCAAGTCTTCAATTGTTTATATGAATCTTTATTCCATTAATAGGCTTTTGAGCCCACAGCCCAAATTGTGCTAACCCTAATCTCACTTTAACCTAAAACACTCTTTGCACAGACAAAAAAAAATGCAGCCACAACAACTCACACACACTCTCTCAAACAAACTCAACCCCCATCCTTGGGTTTTCTATCAACCGAATAACGAAAACATCAACAAAAATCGTTCCTTGATTTATTATTTGATCATAACCGAATCAAACAAACTCTACATGAATAACAAACAAACATGCCCTACTGATTTGAATCTATTTATAAGCCAAGGACCACGAGGTTGGCTTCAAGATCCGTTAAGGGTCTCGGGTAGGTCACTTTTGTTGTTTTTCGTTTTTGTTAGACCGAATTTAAGTAAGAATGAAATTGTTGTGTTTCGTTCTTTCTTAAAACCATTCGAATATTAAAACAAGGTGATGCTTCTAAAGGGTCTATGATGAGGTTGTAGTTTGTGGTTTAGTTGTGGATGACTTTCTTTGAAAGGTTTAGTGTAGTTTGGATTCAATATCGCGCACCTCAAGAAGGAAAAACATCTCATTCAAGGCTTGCGCGTGAAAGAGCCAAGAAAATCCAATTTTATAACATAATGTATTTATTACTAATTGAATTTAATTCTGTGCCAGGAGGTTCAAACATTTGAATACAATACATTTTAGATGATCTTTTCAAATGTTGGTTATGCTTTTGAACCACTCGTTCATAGAAGATAACTTTGCATCATTAACTGCGTTACTAGACAATGCAGCAGCTAACTTTCGGGTGAGCTCTTCCACTTCCCCCTCAAGGTCAATAATCCGAGGATTTGTCGACTTTCTTTCTTATTCCAAGTCTTTCTCTGCAGCAGCTAACTTTCGGGTGAGCTCTTCCACTTCCCCCTCAAGGTCAATAATCCGAGGATTTGTCAACTTTCTTTTTTGTTCCAAGTCTTTCTCGAGTGACAGTTTAGACAGTACCTAAACTCATAATTATGCAAAACTTTTTACTATCTACAAAAAATGCATCACACGAAAAATAAAAACTTTCAAGTAAAAAATAAAAGCATTGAAATTATCTCTTCCAGCAACATTTTATCATTATAAAGTTTCTTTTTTGTTTCTTCATATATTCTTAATTTATCTTTGATCTTTTTCAAGACCTATTAGCAAAATGATCAAGTGATTGATTTAGAAAGCATAAAGAAAAATCAAGCGTTTAACATAGTATGTATGAATATTGTATTACAGACGTGATTGATTAGTTCTTGTCATGCCTTTTCTTCACTTTTGCAATCAAAAGGGCCCCTACCTTTGCATACTATTGTATCTATAACTTCATCCTTTGGCATTCGGCTGGAATTTGTAATTCCCATTTTAGAGGCATATTTACGTACCTCTTGCGCTCTGAAATGTTTGTTAATGGCGATTTTCATGTCCATTGCCTGCAAAATCTTCCAATGATTACTTCTACTCTATAAAACTTTCAAATAATTAAAGAGATGATTAAAAATAGTTAGAGAATCTTATACAAGATTTGAAGCTTGAGTTAGAGAATCTTATACAAGATTTGAAGCTTGAGCTTCAATGCAGACTGGTGTTTGTGCTTGAACACTCACGACAGCAATAAGAGAGAGGAATGCATAATTTTTTTGTGATATAAGTTTGTGGAATGAAAAAAGAAATGAGAGAAAACTAGTTATATTGCATGTACTTGTACTAAGAGTGGACAAGTGTTTAAGGAATGGGGTTTTTATGCTTGGCATGGTCTTTAGAGAGATAATGCTAATAAACTGAAGATTGCTTCATTAACACATTATGTCTTGCGGGCATGCTCCACGTACAATTACATTCCACGGTATTATGTTTCTTTAGTCGTGTGGCATTGTAACTGTCTAAGTCATACTTTCCTCATACATATGACAAACACATTAGTTTTGAGGAAAGTATGACTTAGATAGTTACAATGCCACACGACTAAAGAAACATGATATTGTGGAATGTAATTGTACGTGGAGCATGCCCGCAAGACATGTTGTATGATTAGGACGTAACATGATGCAAAATCGTGTTGTACGCGTTAGTGAGGCTTGTGCTATAGTCAAATAATTAAAGCTTTATCATTCATTACTTAATATTCCATAATTGACTATTAGTATTGTTTTAGTTAATTTATCATTATCATTTGAAACTTTTTGCCAAACCACATACTTTTTTTGGAGTTAAATTTTGATAATTACACGTGATTTGTAAACAAATAAATTTATAACATATTCTATCGTGTTGTTGCCTTTTATCCTTTAATTGCATCTAAACTACTATCTTGATAATTTTTTTTTTACATATTTTTACACACCCCTAAGACATCCCTCGTTTATTACAATGCCAAATAGATGTCAATATTTGTTACATGTGTTTGCATCTTTGATATAGGTGCACAATTTCATTTATTGATTAATTATTTTAAACGCAATGATGTTAACTTTATAAAAATGTATTCATAATTAGGTACTAGATTAGCTAGTAGTCTAAATTTTTAAACAACATATATCATGTCGCATAATGGACCATATATAATGGAGTTACCCATGTTGGTTATAACTTAAAAGTGCTCTTATTGCAAGGGTAATCAATAACTTGTAAATACTTTTATATATTCGTTAGATAGATTTTGGTTAGCAGATATGTTTTGAGATCTATTTCTTGTTGTTTTAGCCTTTACAAAATCCTAAATTGTAACTCGTGAAAACAAATTTAACACAAGGTGGTTGCAAAAAGGAGTTGGAGGCATTACAAGTCAAACCAAACATTATAAACACAATGTGTTAATGAAACAATCTTCGGTTTATTAGCATTCTCTCTCTAAAGACCATGCCATGCATAAAAACCCCACTCCTTAAACACTTGTCCACTCTTAGTACAAGTGTTATTCCACTACACAACTAATACATGCAATATAACTAGTTTTCTCTCATTTCTTCTTTCATTCCACAAACTTATATCACAAAAAAATTCTGCATTCCTCTCTCTTACTGTTGTCGTGAGTCTTCAAGCACAAACACCACTCTCCATTGAAACTCAAGCTTCAAATCTTGTTTAAGATTCTCTAACTCAAGCTTCAAATCTTGTATAAGATTCTCTAACTATTTTTAATCATCTCTTTAATTATTTGAAAGTTTTATAGAGTAGAAGTAATCATTGGAAGATTTTGTAGGCAATGGACATGAGAATCGCCATTAACAAACATTTCAGAGCGCAAGAGGTACGTAAATATGCCTCTAAAATGGGAATTACAAATTCCAGCCGAATGCCAAAGGATGAAGTTAAAGATACAATAGTATGCAAAGGTAGGGGCCCTTTTGATTGCAAAAGTGAAGAAAAGGCATGGCAAGAACTTATCAATCAGGTCTGTAATACAATATTCATACATACTATGCTAAACGCTTGATTTTTCTTTATGCTTTCTAAATCAACCACTTGATCATTTTGCTAATAGGTCTTGAAAAAGATCCAAGATAAATTAAGAATAGCTGAAGAAACAAAAAATAAACTTTATAATGATAAAATGTTGCTGGAAGAGATAATTTCAATGCTTTTATTTTTTACTTGAAAGTTTTTATTTTTCGTGTGATCATTTTTTGTAGATAGTAAAAAGTTTTGCATAATTATGAGTTTAGGTACTGTCTAAACTGTCACTCGAGAAAGACTTGGAACAAAAAAGAAAGTCGACAAATCCTCGGATTATTGACCTTGAGGGGGAAGTGGAAGAGCTCACCCGAAAGTTAGCTGCTGGAGAGAAAGACTTAGAACAAGAAAGAAAGTCGACAAATCCTCAGATTATTGACCTTGAGGGGGAAGTGGAAGAGCTCACCCGAAAGTTAGTTGCTGCATTGTCTAGTAACGCAGTTAATGATGCTAAGTTATCTTCTATAACGAGTGGTTCAAAAGCATAACCAACATTTGAAAAAATCATCTAAAATGTATTGTATTCAAATGTTTGAACCTCCTGGCGCAGAATTATATTCAATTAGTAATAAATACATTATGTTATAAAATTTGTGTGGAAAACTAGAAGGGGGGTTGAATAGTTTTGCCGATTTTACGTTAGTTTCAAAAAACGTTAGATTCGTTAATATGTGAGATCTTATGGATGTAGAGAAAGTATAGATCTAATGATAAAGCAAGTAAATAAAGTAAAGCGAAGGGAAAGAAAAGACATAACCGATGTATAGTGGTTCGGCTACAAGGACACCTTCCTTGCCCTACTCCACTCCCCGAGTCACCTACTCGAGAGTTCAAACACTATGTCAACAAACTCCTTCACTTAGCGGAGAAGCCTTCACAACGTTGCTTACAATTTTTCCGGTACAAAGCTAAATACCGAGTCCGTAGCACGGTGGACCAAACCAACACGACTATTACACAACAAATATGTGAAATATCAAATACAAGATCTTTGCTACAGAAATCTTGCGGAGTGACAAATCAATCAAGGACCCCTTGCTTGGATGACTTGTAGAATGCTCGTGATCTCGCAGAGAATGACCTATATGAGGATCACAATAGAAAGAAAGAATAACAACTCTCTAGATCAAGTGATCTATATGTTAGAAGAGAATGAGAGTGTTTGAGAGATTTAGTAAGAAGAGGGTAAGTTAGAATGAAGAAATGGCTCTCATTTATAGCAAATTTCTCCTCCTGTTCACGGATCCCTCCCACTGGGATCCGTCTAGTGTAATCCTAGGGATCCGTGGGACGCTCCTCTTTTGCCCATGGGTTTTTTGGTTATGGGTTGGTCCATGGTTTTTCTTTAGATTCAATGTATCTAAGTATACATTGTATCTAGCCAACTTGGGTATGGGTTATGATCCATGGGTTATGGTTTTTACCCAACCAAATAAACTATTACAACAAATGCTTAATTACTACATTTTTGTATTTAAATTGCTATATGTAAATGCTTTACAAAAATAACATGTATCCTTATAATTATACTTAAGATAACATTATATTTGTTATCAACAAAACACAAAGAGATCGCAAAATATTAATAAACGTTTTTACGGTTTATTTGTATTAACAATTTGATTTTCTTGGCTCTTTCACGCGCAGACCTTGAATGAGATGTTTTTCCTTCTTGAGGTGTGCGGTATTGAATCCGAACTATAACTAAACCCTTCAAAGAAAGTCATCCACAACTAAACCTCAAACTACAACCTCATCATCATAGACCCTTTAGAGCATCACCTTGTTTTAATATTCGAATGGTTTTAAGAAAGAACGAAACACAAGAGTTTCATTCTTACTTAAATTCGGTCTAACAAAAACGAAAAACAACAAAAATGACCTACCCGAGACCCTTAACGGATCTTGAAGCCAACCTGGTGGTCCTTGGCTTATAGATAGATTCAAATCAGTAGGGCATGTTTGTTTGTTTTTCATATAGATTTTGTTTTGGTTATGAACAAAAAATAAATCAAGGAACGATTTTTGTTGATGTTTTCATTATTCGGTTGATAGAAAACCCAAGGATGGGGGTTGAATTTGTTTGAGAGAGTGTGTGTGAGTTGTTGTGGCTGCATTTTTTTTCTTGTCTGTGTAAAGAGTGTTTTAGGCTAAAGTGAGATTAGGGTTAGCACAATTTGGGTTGTGGGCTCAAGAGCCTATTAATGGAATAAAGATTCATATAAACAATTGAAGACTTTACTTGGAATGGACTTATAATGAAGGCTAAACGTTATATGTTTAGTAATTTAGTTGTTGGTTTTTGTATGTGTAATAAATCTAGATTGAGACTTCTCAATCAGTTGTTTACCATTATTTAAAAAGTTGTACTACAGTACTCTTCACGTGCGAATTAACCATTTCAATTTAGTATTTATATTTTTTATTTGGTGTGAAAAACTACGAATATTGAATAACAAATATTTGAAAGAGTAGAAAAATTACTTGACGTAACTGGTGGTGAACATAAGCAAAGCAAAAAATGCTTGCCCCATTAAATTATATTTTCAATTTGTATCATTATTATTATAATCTTAATTGATTAATACAATTCTATCTAAAAAAACACTCTCTACCACATATCGGTGCTATCGGAAAAACAATGCAACCATTTGAGACTAGAAGTAGCGGTAGCAATTCACTCACCGCCACCTCAGCTTTATAAAAATATACTCCATTAAATACCCTACACACACTCACAAACCAAATATTTAATTATAAAAACCACACTTTTTCACATGTTCTCTGCTTGGTGAGTAACTCACCATACATACCCTTTTTTTTGCCACTCACGAGCGACTTGGACATGGGGAGTGGTACTCACGCCGTGAGTTACTCACTCACGATCCAAAATCACCCCACCGCTTAGCACGAAAGTGATTCCTTAATCGCAAATCTTGTTTGTCAAAACAAGAAACACTCGCCATTGAAATTTTGTTGAAATTTGACATCGCCATAATTAGAGCAGTCTCGGCATTTCCTATATAAAGGAGTAATATCCTCTTCTTAAAACATTCTTAATTCCGAACCTAAAATTAATCATTACACACTTAACGTGTACCATATAAAAACACACCTTATATCCGACCCTAAATCCCAACCAAAAAAGTAAGTAATCAAATGAATTTGTTGCAATAGTTTGGTTAATATAATTAATTGCATTTTATGAATAAGTTAATGCACTGAATAATTTATTTTGCATGAAAATTCATTATCTACAAGTTGCTTACTTTTGTAATTTGTGGGTTCAACATTAGACTTTTGGAAAATTTTATTAGATTTGTTTAGAGAGACAACATGACTTATGGTTGACTACTTGATTTGAATATCATATTCTTAACTCATATATTAATTTTGAACCTAAAATTAAACATTACACCCCCGAACATGTACCATCTAAAAACACATTCTATCATTAATTCATTCTTAACCGATTATGTAACCGAAACTGTGTCATCGAGTACTTCGAAACTATTCTTCTTGGAAAATATAATCACATCGGCACCCGCCCGCATGAACGCTACGGTACTCGACTAGTGTTTAAAGTTATATCACTAATCAGGTTTTGAAAAATCAAATAACCTCATATGGTGTGAAAATAAACAAAACTAATTAAAGCAAAACCCTAATTTTCCCTCATTTATGTTTGTGGTACTTGTTCATCGTCCACCTCAGATCCTAACTCAAACCAATAGACAGCAGCCTCATCACATCTTGAGCCACAAAAAAAAAAAAAAAAAAAAAAAAACCAAACCACATAAACAAACCTCATATTGCTACAGAGAGATGAGAGAGGAGGAGAGACAGAGAAAGGTAATCTTTCAACTATGAAGAATCAAGAACCCACCTTTATTTTCTCACAAAAAACATGTGGATGTAAATAATGGGGATACTGTATGTGTAACATATGTCTTAACCACAACCACAAAAGCATTAAAAAAAATCTTTTCATTATTGCCTTTCATGTTTATCCCCTCACAGGCAACTATAGTTGCCACAAAACCCATTCGGTCGGATCGGGCACAGGTGAATCGGCGACGTGTTAAGTTGTCGGAGTTGCACCAGTGAAAAGGTGAAGAGGCCGATATTTTGACGGATTCGATAATATCAGCGAGATTGGCCGATATTTTGACGATATTTTGAAATCGATGATATTTTCGATATTGTGACGAGATTTTGCAACTTATAAATGTGTTGTTGTTTTCTGGAAATGAAAAAGGGAAAAGGTGAAGAGGAGGGTGAAGAGAAACAAAATATTTCTTATTTGTGTTGGTGCTTCAGATCATAGCATAAACAAGAAGGGTGTATGTGGATTCGGTTTTGATAAGGAGAAATCAAAGGGTGTATTTGTATAGTTCGAGTTTTGAGAATATTGAGAGAAAATGGATAAGAAGGTTAGCAGTGATAAGAGTTGTGTTTCAAATGAAATGAGATGTGTGGTGGCTAGTAAATAAGTGAAATAGGGTTCGGTAAAGTATGATTTTTTTGGCCCATTGTACAATAGCCCAATAAATAACTTAATGGACTAACTTAATCAAAATTACACATGTAAATTTTGCAACATATGTATAAGATATATAACTAAAAATAATAACATTAAGAAAAATATTAAAAATATAAAATTATGAAGATTTTATATCAAATAAATATTAAAAATATTAATTAATATAAAAACCGATATCTCACCGCGATAACCGCTATTTCAAATCTCGGTCCTTAAACGATATTTAATTTTTGACCGAGATAACTACATAGGCCAGCGGGATATGAGAGTGGGTGAGCAATTGGGGGCCGTTTTATTTTTTTGGGAGAGAGAAATTTCAGATCCAAAAGAGACAACTTTTTTTAATACAATAATTGGTGGGTTAGGTTTTATTTTAATGTGGTGGATCAAATACCTAGAATACCCTTTGTATTATATTAACAAGAAAAAATTACATGTTTGGTCCCTATGGTTTACCCCAAATAACAACTTTAGTCCCTAAGTCGTTTTTATTACACCCGTGAGATCTAATTTTGAAACTATGCACGCTTTTGGTCCCTATTTTGGATGGGCGTTAGTTAAGTCCGTTAAGTATTTTCTTGTTGTTAGCCCTTCGTTAATAATTTTTGCCGTCGGTCCTTATTTTTAAAATATAGTTTTAGGTTAGTCTCTGTTAATAATAGTTATCGCCGCTTTTTACGTTTTGTCCGTTTTATCCGTTTCGTTTGTTTTATCCGCTTTTCCCGTTTTTTTTCGTTTTCGTCCGTTTTATCCCTTTTCGCCCTGCTTTTATATGTTTTAAATCGCTTTTTACGTTTTATCTGCTTTTATCCGCTTTTGTCTGTTTTATCCGTTTTGTCGGTTTTTATCCGTTTTTGACCGCTTTTTACGCTTTAATCCGTTTTCGTCCGGTTTTTACGTTTTCGCCCATTTATTTTCCGTTTTGTCTGCTTTTATCCGTTTTGTTCGTTGTTTATTCGTTTCGCGGTTTTTTTCACAAAAATTTCTTAAAAATTGGAATTTTTCACAAATTTGAAAAAAATAAATTGGGAAAAAAATATTTTCGAAAAAAAATAAAAAAATTTGAATAAAAAATTAAAAAAAATTTTGAATAAAAAATATTAAAAAAAAAACGGACATTTTTTTTTAAAGATATATATGAAAAAAAAATTTTCAAAATTTTTTTTGAAACTTTTTATTAGGGGTGAGCATGGTTCGGTTTGGCTCGGTTTTTGTATAAAAGCAAACCGAACCGAAAAATTCGGTTTTGATTTTTAGAAACCATTCGGTTTCGGTTTTGTGTCGGTTTGGTTTTTGGTTGTCGGTTTTTTCGGTTTGGTTTTCGGTTTTTCGGTTTATATCGATTTATCGAGCTTTGCTTTTCAAAGTAGATTTGACATATAGCATAAAATATAACCATATCTTAAACCGGTACCTACCAAGACAACTGATCTTAAAGCGGAAAGAAGCTGTCTTAAATCAAGTGCCAACATTCTCAAAGTTGCCTCCAAGTTCCAAGTATTTGTTAGAGCTTGAAAGGTACTGTTGAAACAATTGAAGGTGTGTAAAGCGAAAAAGAATGATGTTGGAACAAGATCTTCAATCTTTTGATGTAATTGCACCATCTTCAACAGAACAACCATTAACATTCAAACTTGATGTGTTCTCGTGACATTTGTGTACCCATTTTTTTTACCTTAAAGACATTTGTGTTATGTATATTGTTATGAAATAAAATATTAGCGAGTTATGACACATTTGAAATGCGCTATTGACAACCAGAATGTAAAGGAAGATATCAAGATACAATACTTATATTATTTATGAATAACAAGGCAAGATATATTATTTTAACTTTAAATGTCGGTTCGGTTTCTATTTGTCGGTTTTAAAGCTAAAACCAAACCGAACCAAAACTTTTTTTTCAAAATATAAAACCGAACCGTCGGTTTTCAATCGGTTTGGTTTTCTTGGTTTCGGTTCTTGGTTTTCGGTTTAGGTTCGGTTTTGGTTTCTTGCACACCCCTACTTTTTATTCAATTTTTTTTTTTTCAAATTATTTTTTCGAAATATTTTTTCCCAATTTTTTTTGGAATTTTTTTCTTTTGGAAAAAATTTTCAATATGTTGAAATAGTACAAAACGAAAGAAAAGCGGACAAAATGTAAGAAAAGCGACAAAACGGATGAAAATGTAAAGAACTTGCGAAAAAGATTAAAAAGCGAGCTAAAACGGATAAAAGCAGACATAAAACGCAAAAAAAGCGGTAACGGATAAAAAGCGAACGCAAAAGGAAAAACATACAAAAGCGTAAAACAGCGGCGGCGGAAAAAAAACACGGACAAAACGTAAAAAGCGGCGGCGAATAAACAACGAACAATAACGGATAAAAGCAGACAAAAACGTAAAAATGGGCGGCGTAAAAAGCGGACGAAACGGATTAAGGCGTAAAAAGCAATCAAAAGCGGATAAAAAGCGGTTAAAAGCAGACAAAAGGGTAAAAGCGAGATAAAACATATAAAAGCAGACGAAAGGGATAAAAGCGTAAAAGCGGACGAAAACGAAAAAAAAAAGCGGGAAAGCGGATAAAAGCGAACGGCGTAAAAAGCGGCGATAACTATTATTAACGGAGGGACTGGCGGGAAAACTATATTTTAAAAATAAGGACTAACGGTGCAAAAATTATTAACGAAGGACTAACAACAAGAAAATACTTAACGGACTTAACTAACGCCCATCCAAAATAGGGACCAAAGCATGCATAGTTTCAAAATTAGATCTGCGGTGTAATAAAAGCGAGTTAGGGACTAAAGTTGTTATTTTAAGAAACCATAGGGACCAAACGTGTAATTTTTCAATTAACAATTTTCTTTTCTTTTTCATTAAATGCCATTTGTCCTCCTCTTATTGGTTTTAAAATAGATCTCATTTTAGAACTTTAACTTGGATCTTATTTGATCCCAAATATATATATATATATATATATATATATATATATATATATATATATATATATGGGGAGGGTTAATGTGAGATCGTTTAAAGTTGTAAAAATAAGATCAATCTAAAAACCACTAAAACATTTATAAATAACAATTTTAGCAATCATACACAAAAAAATTATATTTTAATACAAATTAACATTTTAACAACTAATAACCAAATGATACGTGAGTTTGGATTAGTGATACACCGATACACATTACACTAATAAATATTCAAAACCCGACACATACAAAACCCGATACACATTAAACTTAATCAAAGTGTATCACCTAGGTTTCGTAAATTTTAAAAAGAAATCTATCAAAACTTTAACAATTTTAGTTGTAGTAAATAAAAAATTATTTTTATTGTAAGAAGAGTATCTCTTGTCAAATTTTAGTTCGATCTCATTTTAACAACTTTAAGTATGATCTTATTTGATCTAGATTCTATATATATATATATATATATATATATATATATATATATATATATATATATATATATATATATATATATATATAGAGATTAATGTGAGATCAAACTTAAAGTTATATAGGGGAGTTAATGAGATCAAACTTAAAAAATAAGATCAAATCTAAAAACTACTAAAACATTTATAAATAACATTTTAGCAATCATACACAAAAAAAATATTTTAATACAAATTAACATTTTAGCAACTAATAATCAAATGATACGTGAGTTTGGATTAGTGATACACCGATACACATTACACTAATAAATATTCCAAAACTCGATACACATACAAAACCCGATATACATTAAACTTAATCAAAGTGTATCACCTAGGTTTCAGTAAATTTTAAAAAGAAATCTATCAAAACTTTAACAATTTTAGTTGTAGTAAATAAAAAAATTATTTTTATTGTAAGGAGAGTATGTCTTGTCAATTTTTAGTTCGATCTCATTTTAACAACTTTAAGTTTGATCTTATTTGATCTAGATTATATATATAGGAGGCATGCCACATATAATTCCACCTGGCATCTCATAATGTCACGTTATAAAACCATGTCATCAATTTAATGCCACATCATCGACATTAAAGCCACATCATCAATTTAATATGCCAAATAATCACATTAAATGCCATGTCATCCATTTTTGTCCATGTAAGCATTTCTTTTAATTATATTATTTTTTTTTTTTTTTAAAAAAAAAAAAAAAAGACATGCATGGATTCGAACTCAAGAACATGCATATATTATGTGGTATGTTAACCACTGAACCACCACATTTTTTTGGTGAGATTCTGTAACTCCAAATCTATATAGGATAACAAGTAAGCGCATAAACTAATTTATTTATTAGACACTTTTAATTTAGAGCTTATCCATCATATCTAAACATGTATTTAGATTTTTAACCCTAATCAAACATATAAACCCACGTTAAAAAAACCCAGATAATATACTTTTTTCTCAAAACCTTAATATCATTTTTTGTGCTAATATGTTTGGTTCCTATTTTGTACGTGTGCAGGAATAGGTATACGTTTTTGTTTGATTTTTTTTTTGTTTTGTATCACTTTTCATTATACACAACTACATATATGCAATGAATGATCGTTTTGGTATTATCACATTGGTATTATATAGGGTCAGTTACAGATTTATAATTATATAAAAACCTATGTGGTATTATTTTTCGATCAGGTATATAATTGAAAACACTCTTCAATTCAATCATGCCAAGCACACGCTCTTAAGTGTGAGGGGGGTAGGCCTAGTGCCCATAGCCTATGCATATGCCTAATTCATTCAACTAATACATAATCTACATCTTTTCGATTAAATATGGTTTGCATTGGATTGGTGGAAATCCCTGTAGGTGAGTAGCCTAGAGATGATTTCTCCATATTCTGCTTATTTTGGCGTATATTCACCGTTCAGTTACTTATTGCACATTTATTAGAGTGTTAACTTTAGTATTGTCAATCACTCAAATGTTCTTATCCTCGTTCCACTATTCCATTGCATTTTATGACATTTTTTGGTAGTAAATGATTGTGAGTATTCGATTACTTTGGCAGCTGCTTCAGTGGTAAAGGAATGTAATAACACTGAAATGTTTTACAACAGGTATATTGTATATATGATGAAAATATGAACCATTTTTAGTAGGTGTGCAGATTGTGAACACACTGTTTCGTACAGAAGTTATTGCTGCTGACTCACGACATTTGCATTTATATTTAGTATTAGTGTCAGTTCTATCTCTATTCAATGGAGCCTAATTTACATTTATACAGAGAATAATAATATATCACCATACTCGCTGGATAATAATCCTCTTATGCTCTACTAAAACTTTGTTTAAAGAAACTTCATGCCTACTATGACAGCCATTGAAGCATCCTAAAACTAGGTAGTACGACTAAAAAAGAGATCAATAAAGTAGGTTGATTGTCTAAAGAAGTGCGACAAGAAAATGAAGGAGACTAGCCTAACGAAAGAACGGATAGAACTGCACAACTGGAAGGTAGTTAAGAAACTGCACAATTGGAGGGTAGAATGTAGACATCAAACTGCAGACAGTTGGTGACCAAATGAGCATATGAAACAATATAAAAGGACGTCCTGGTAAACACGGAGGCTACAAATTATTAGTTGTACAATTGCTGAGAAGAATTGGTGATGGGGGGCGTCAAGGGCATAGTAACAAGTGCCTATGTAATGTAAATATGCGCCAATGGAGACCATTAAGTTTATGCTTCGGTTTCGTTACCATGTAACTAAACAAAAGATGATATACCATGGTGCATGAATTGTCATTATTGAAGAATTAATTGTTGAGGTTTGTACAGAGACTGGCACCTAGAGGTTATATGTTCAGCTGGATACACGAAAGTGTGCATGACGCGCACCTTGAGCAATGTCGAAATAAAAGAAGGCACAGTAACCATGAACGAAGTACAATTAGCCCATAACTCTCATGGATCGGGGTCTATTTTACAAAAGGATAGCGAAATTAACAAGAGCATTGCTATAGGATAAGATGATGAAATGGCAAAAAAAAAATTGCCATAACTCTCATGTAGTTTCAAACTCAAGAAAGGAGTAGAGAATAGTGTAAAAGACATGGTTTTAGGCAGCTACACGATAGCATGTATGCAAAATGAGTGTAGCAGACCTGTGAATGCAGATATTGATGTGTCCCATACACCCAAAACCATAACAATCGGGATAATAAGACAGCACACTTACCTTACAGATGGAAAGTCCTCTGCAGATTTTATCAACTGTACCACACATCTGACAGATAGGGCAACAGGCAGCCAAAGGGCAATATAACAGACCGCCAGTTGCTGGTTATTACTTTGTGCTACTATGTACATTAGATATTTCATATTTGTATGGTGGTCGGATAGAACCTATCGGCCAGAGGGCAAAACCTGATCCGGGTCATCCTTACGGACTTGACATTACTACAACCGACAACTTTTGCTGACACACCTGAGTGATAATGAAATATAGTGTCATATGCATAATCATATTATCTTCCACATTTCTGATAATCAACTGAGACATTACCTCTTCAAAGTGGTTCAATTCTTTTCTCAGTTCCACATTAATGGCTTCTGGTATAGACTGAACTTCATTTGCTGATGAAGAGCTACTGGTATCTCTGACCACCTAAAGATTTTGATGTTGATAAAGCATTTAAATTCACGCAATCACGACTTATTACTGCCTAGGCCCTCAAGGTAAATACCCTACACAAAATAAGAATTCTTGAATGCAATCATGAATTATTTACCAATTTGAAGCCATCCTGAGAATGTGATAACTCAACGTCAGGAAAACTCAGAGACTGAATTTCTTTCATGACTGCAGAGAGACGGATGATTGTGCAAATAACTCTCAACTTATGCTTCATCTGTGAAGATCATTATATTTTTAGGAAAATAATACAACGTTAATATTTCCATTCATTTTGAATAATTATATTCACTGAAATAAACATAAAGTACCTCATCTGTAAATTCACTAAGAGAATCATGATTGAGTTTTAGGAATTTCTTTCTATGATGCCTAGCAAGCAACGCAATTATCTGAAAAGTATCCAAGTTCCAGTTTATATGAAACGTTCATTATACATCAATTTATATGAAGTTGAACATGAATGCACACAATGTACCTTAACCTCTTCAGCATTGTATCCATGAAGATGCTCCGCATTCTGTTAACATGACAACACTACTCTTTAGTACAAATGTTGATCTTTTAACAAACAATGAAACTTCCCATCTTAACAAACGTATGATATAACACACCAAAGTAGCATTATTTCCTAAACTAGAAACGTATAAATCGTCAATGGTGAAATTCTAATCTAACAACAACAACTAAACAATAAATCTAGAAACACATACCATGATAATATGATATGATCGTTTATGGTATCCTTTGTTCCCATTGATCAACCCAATATTATGAAGCAAACAAGCTGCTTCAAGATACTCAAGATCCTTATCATCCAATAGAACTTCATTTCGCTCACCAATCTCGCTCCACTTCCTTAAACCTGTAAAAATCCCCTGCAAAAACCAATCAATTCTACCATCTTACATATCATTAAAAAAAAAAAAAAAAATAGAAGCAATACCTGCGCAATAGAAGCACAAGAAGCCGCCGAACTCAACCTCTTCTTATTACAAAACCTTGACGCAAGCCTCAAAACCGACCTCCATCTAGCATTCGCATTCAAATCAAACCCATCGTAAACCTCAGCCAACTTCTCAGCAATCACACCTTCCCCCAACGCAAAACCCGACACCTCCATCTCCTTAATCCCAAACAACTCAAATATCTCATCCAACAAAACAACAGCCGCCAAAATAAACGCAGAACGTTTCTTAAACACCTTCCCGTCCACCTCGTCATCACACATCTTTTCAACGAGCTCCCTCAACTCTTCCTTACTAAACTTCCACTCCCTCCTAAAACCTTCAAACAAACCAATCTCATTAACCAAACCACTATTCCACCTCATAAAATTCGCCTTCTCAATCATCCTAATCGAACCACTCGACCCAATCACTAAATCAACTTTTTCCTCATTCACCTTCTCAACTAACCCCGCTTCCTTAACCACATTCCTAATATACTCCCTCATCGCCTCAATCGCCTTATTTCCATCATTCCTAACAAACTTTTGAGTCAATGTGACATGCCCTAGCTTCAAAGACACGCCTAACTTAACCAAACCCCTATAACCAACCACAAACTCGGTCGAACCGCCACCGATATCTATCGTCAAAACCGTCCTATCAAAAACCGGATAAAACTGCAACACACCTAAATAAGTCAACCTGGCCTCATCAAAACCAGACAAAACCTCGATATCGAAACCGAGTTCTTCGCGAACTAATTCAACAAATTCTAACTGATTAGAGGACTCACGTATCGCTGACGTGGCAACGAGACGGAGGTTTTGATTAGGGATATGGAGGGAAGTGATGATTTGTTTAAAGTTACGGAGGGAAGTGAGGGCGCGTGAAGATGCTGACGTGGAAATGGTTGTTGTTGAGGTGGGGCCACCTGAGACGAGAACAACTGGCTCTTTGAGACGGTGGAGAGTGATGAAACGGTGATTGGTGTTTGGGTTGGTTTTGATTATGCGGAGTTTGAATGAGTTTGTGCCCAGGTCTATTGCCGCGAAGAGATGGTTGTTGTCAGGGGTGGTGTTTGGGATTAGGGGATTGGTGGACATTGTAACAGGTTTGTTTAGCAAGTGTGTGTGTTTTTGATTGTGTTGCAACTGACACAAGGGATAAGGGCGGATTGCTAGCGATGACTTGGTGAACTTGTTTTAAGGGTGTTAATGAGTCGAGCTTGTTGACACTTGTTTTAACAAGGTTTTTAAAATTGATTTAGAGTGTTGGACACTTGTTTTAACAAGGTTTTTAAAATTGAATTTCGGTTTTTGGTGCAGGTTCGAGATCATAAGATAACTACTTTCATTTCTTCAATATGGTAAACTGTTGCAAATAAGGGTGTTAATGAGTCGAGCTTTTAACGAGCTACTTGAGCTTGAGCTCGTTTAGCCTGAGTCGAGTTTGATAATTTTCGAGCATGATTCGAGCTTAAACAAAATGTAAAGCTTGAATAATTTCGCGAGCCGAGCTTTTAAAACTAGTATTTAGCTCGGTTTGTTCGAAAGCTCGTTTAGTTATTCGAGTCAAACGAGCTACTCGAGCTAAACGAGCCGAATGAGCTAATCGAGCTAAATTTGTATTTTAAAAATATTTTTATTGTAAAATTTTAATTACTACGTAGTATTAGTATTATAAGTTAAACTTACAACCAAAACTAACAATATGGTAATCTTCAATCATATCAAAGATCTACAATAAATATAAACTTGTAAACTTGTGCTTTTATTTTTATAGACCTCACATTACCTTCCTTTTATTTCACTCATCCAATATGAGATGTGAAATAAATATTTTTTCGTTTTTTTTTTTTTTTTCATTCAAACTTACAAGTATTACTTAGATTCTTAATATATATAAATAAGTTAAATGTGTTAAAGAAAATATTACTCATATATATTGAATGATCATGTAATTATTAATTTTAGTTTTATGCTAGTTAAGTGTTTTATAAAAAAGCAGCTAATATGTTTAATAACCCTTTATCAAATATATATATAAATGAATTAAATCCAATCATACATACCACTACGAGGAAATTCAGATATTTGTTATCACATGTGACACATACATATGAAACTCAAATATGTATAGACACATAGGACACGTACGTATGAAAGCCAAATATGCATGGACATACACATATGAAATACATTAGTATGACCAATATTTACATACGAAGACACATATTTGATATATACATATGCATAAACTCATTGTGAGGTTGCTAAAAACAATTGGTCCATGGTTCTTAGCCGATAGAACATAAACAATGTTATCATCTCCAATCGATCTGATGATGAAACACGAAGATTGTTGTTGGTAATATTATTGTAGAAACTCTTAATATGGGTTTAGTTATGAACTAACTAACCCTTACACTCGTTTAAATCATATTAACTAGTTGCTATATTTATGATAATGTTTTATTTATTATAATCCATTACATGTGAATACAACGTGTTTATGCATAATGTTAGGATCATTGATGGTCATTCTATATTTAAGAAACTTTTAACTTGTGATAGAGTTTGTAATAGTTATTCATGGGCTTATTGGACTTGATCATAGTTTGTTAAGCTAATAGGTTACTAGTTATGTAAGCTAAGTATACATGTAAGCCTAAACAAAGCCCAATCCATGTGTAACCCCATGATAAGCCCAAAGCACCCTCCTTGCTTTGTATAAGAGGCGTGCAAGACCTCATTTGTGACGGTGAGTTCATTTGTGTCCGTGTTTTTCATAGTGAGATAATATCACACATAGTTCTCTCTCTTTCTCTCTCTCTCTCCCTCCCTCTCTCCCTCTCCCTCTCCCTCTCCCTCTCCCTCCCCCTCGTTATTCATGGGCTTATTGGACTTGGTCATAGTTTGTTAAGCTAATAGGTTACTAGTTATGCAAGCTAAGTATACATGTAAGCCTAAACAAAGCCCAATCCATGTGTAACCCCATGATAAGCCCAAAGCACCCTCCTTGCTTTGTATAAGAGGCGTGCAAGACCTCATTTGTGACGGTGAGTTCATTTGTGTATGTGTGTTTCATAGTGAGATAATATTACACATAGTTCTCTCTCTCTCTCTCTCTCTCTCTCTCTCTCTCTCTCTCTCTCTCCCTCTCCCTCTCCCTCCCTCTCTCTCTCTCTCTCTCTCTCTCTCTCTCTTTGTGTGTGTGTGTGTGTGTGTGAGAGATTGATATACATTGTTTGGGATCCTTACAGATATACATACAATGTCTCTCATATGAGCATTTATAAAAACAAACATATACATGCATTCTTACATATGATACACATATACATTTACAAGAGACACATGAAGATTCATAAATACACATAAACATAACTGATTTTTGTTAACGAATCAAATACTTCATAATTTACTTGAGCTTACTAAATAATTTATGATCTTGACTCTATCTCGAATAACAAAATTTCCTCGACCAATTTCATGAATCGAGCTTACAAAATTATATACTTGGCTATACTCAGTCGAAAATCATGTATATAAAAAGAGGTAAAACATATTCTAGGTAATTATAGATGATACAAGTATACCAATTACGTATTCTCTATGAACCTTAATAAATTATTTATTTTATTCTTATCACATATTTTTCTTTTCTATTATTACATTAAGTGTAATAACTTTGTTATTTAGTTTAATTATTAAATTTGTTAGCATAAGTTAATGAATTAAGACTATATATCATATTTTTAATTAAGAATTATAATTATAATAGAAATTGTAATGATATAAAAAGTTCATGTTTTGAAAATTTTGTGTATTAAGTGTATATTGACTAATCAAAGAAAAAAGATGAAAAGTATCCCACATTGAATATAATAAGAAAAGTGAAGAGAGATGGACACTATAAAACAAAGACCCACTTCATTTTTCATAAGGAACCACATCTACTTGAAATTATAAAAAAATTAAGTACGATTATTATACACTCTTTTGCTTCAAATGCAAACCAGTGTTTATTATACGTTACATAAACTTTAGTTTGAGCATTAGAACAATTTTTATAATTGTAAACGAGCTTTCGAGCTCGAGCTTGAGTTAATAAACGAGCCTATCAAGTTCGAGCTTCTATACGAACATCTTAAGCTTGAATGTTAGTTTAGTGTAGGATTATAAAAAAATATTAAAAAAATTTAAACGAGCTTCGAGCTCGAGCTCAGACAACATAAAAATATTCGAGCTCGAGCTCGAGCTAATTTATAGAAGTTTATTTGAGATCGAACCAAGTAGTTAATAAACGAGCCTAGCTCGTTTAGGCCAAAACTCGACTCGGCTCGGATTGTTAACACCTAGTTGCAAATCAACAAATTATTATATGTAAAATAAAAAACTATTTGAATGTTTCATAAAAACTAGATGAGTACTCGTGCATAGCAACAAGATTTTATAGTGGCATGTAGTTGTAACAAGGTTATAAATATTGTGAGGCTTGGCGTGGCGGCATGACCAGACTTCACGCCTTTGCGGCCAAGGCGAAAATTTTGCGTTTATAAGGAGTGATACAAGGCAACACAAAATATGAAAATATTTATATATTTATATCATATTTCATATATATCGAGTTTACAAAAAGACGTGACATAAGGTGGCGTGGCGGCATGGCATGGCGGTATTACCAAGCCTCACACCTTTGAGAGGCCTTTGCCGGGCCTTTGTGAGCCTTTTAGAACCAAGAGTTGTAATGTTATTTTGGTTAAGTGTTTTGTATAATGTTTTGTGTAACCAAAATATCGCTATAACTACCTGCCGCTATAAAAATCTCATTGGTATACACATGTGCTCGTCTAGGGTAGTATAATAAGTTAAGTTATTAATCTCCAATAAGTTGTACTTAACTTCAAAAGTCAACCTTGACAACTTATATCCATCAATGTGTATCTTGATAGCAATAACCCTCTTGTATGCATGAGAATAACAAGTTGTATTTATGTGCATACCAGTTTGTTAATACAAATATCGTCATTAAACGTTATTTATATTTTATGATATTTACTTAAGTTTTGGTAACGACAAAAGTAAATTTAATTTTTATAAAGCTCAAAGCTTGTCAAGTTAATAGATATTAAAACAAGCTTTTCAAATAATATCTTCATCACTCAAGCATTTACATTTTGATTAATCATATTATTGATATGACTCTAAACCATAATGTATGTGAACATTTTTAGATCAAGCATGTTTAGTGTCTTAAAACAAAACATTACATATGTATTTACATTTTAACATATTTCTAAATATAGAAAACAACACATGACATCATGTAGTGCATCATTGAAATCTCTAAAAGATTTCACTAGATATTTGGTGTAGATTTAGACTCTACATATCTTACACAATCTTGGATAGATATGGTTGACTTTGGTAAGATTTTGGTGATCTTGCTGTCAGACCCCGGCGGCACCAAATGTTTACACGGGCGGAACCCTTTTGAGGGATCCGTGGTCCTTGGTGCATGTTGATCATTTTGGCTATAAATAGCAAAGCCAAACCAAGTTGTTTCTCATCCCTTTCTAGCATATTCACATACATTCCTTCTCTCTAACATTTCTAACTCAGTTTCATATCATTATAGTGATCCTCTTTTGTAGCAAAGAAGATCAAGGCATATTCAAGCTTCAACAAATAGTTGGAATTCTTGTTTGTTTGTTGTTGTATGATCTAGTGTTGATTCATACATCATTGTTGTATCAAACCATCATAATCTTGTGAGTGCGAGTGGTTAGTATTTTAGTCCTTAAAATACATTGTGTGTGGGAGTGGTTGTACCCTTGAAAAGAACTCGACATCTAGCTTAGTGTCGAAAATAGTGTGTAAGCGAAGTGTAAAGGTTTCTCCGCCGGTGAAAGGAGCTTGTTGACTAGTGAAGTTAAACTCTCGAGTGTGAGACTCGGGGAGTGGATTAGGGCAAGGAAAAAGGGTCCTTGTAGACCGAACCACTATAAACAACTTGTCGTGGTTTGATTGTTTCTTTCCTTATCTACTCTTTATATATATTGCTTGCATATTGATTATCATTCACTAACATATCTAAGATCAATATCAATTGATCTTTCAATAAGTTTCAAAACAAAGTTTTTAATCGGTAAACTATTCAACCCCCATTCTAGTTTTCCACAATTGGTACCAGAGCCTCGTTGCTCAAGAATTTCTAAAATTATTGTATTTTATAAACTTGAAACGATCCATGGATTCCGAAAACTTTAAAGAAGGGCAATCTATGCAAAGACCACCACTCTTTGAAACCAATGGATTTATCTATTGGAAAAACCGTTTTGAAACATATGTAAAATCAAAAGATATAGATATTTGGTTTGTTATAATTAAAGGAGACTTTAGTTCTACAACAAAAGATATTTCTGTTGACGATCAAAAGAAATTAATAGCTAAAAATAATGAAGCTAAAATGATGCTTTATAATGCTTTGCCTAGAAAAGAATATGAAAGAATTTTTATGTGTGAAACCGCTAAAGACATTTGGGAATCTTTGATTATTACACATCAAGGAAATTCACAAGTCAAGGATAACAAAATTGATCTTCTTGTTCAACAATATGAACAATTTGTTATCCCTGAAGATGAAACCATTGATTTTGGTTTTGCTCACTTTAATACTATTATTACATCTCGTAAAGCACTTGATGAATCTTTTCGTAGTAAGAACTTTGTCAGGAAATTTCTTATAGCACTCCATCCAAAGTGGAGAGCTAAAGTGACGGCTATTGAGGAATCAAAAGATCTCTAAAAAATGTCACTAGACGAGCTAATCGGAAACCTCAAAGTACACGAAATGGTGATGGAGAAAGATTCGGAAATAATCAAAGGAAAAAGAGAGAAAGTCAAATCAGTTGCTCTAAAGGCAAGAACGGAATCAAGTGATGATGAAGAATCTTGCTCCGGTAGTGAAGATGAGGAGTATGCCATGGCCGTTAGAGATTTCAAAAGGTTCTTTAGAAGAAGAGGAAAGTTTGTAAGGCAACCTCGAGAAGAAAAGAAGCCATTCCGAAAAGACCAGGATGACAAAAAGGGTAAAGGTGAAAGAAAGTGTTTTAGATGCGGTGATGCAAGTCATCTAATAGGAGATTTTCCCAAGCCACCTAAAAGCAAAACTCAACGAGCTTTTGTAAGTGGTGCTTGGAGTGATAGTGAGGATGATAAAGAATCAAGCAAGGATGAAATCGCTCTAATGGCACATGAATCAAACGAGGTACATTCCGACTCATCGTATTCTTCTATTGATGATGACACTTTGCAAAAACAATATAATCAATTGTGTGAGCTTAGTTTAAAAATCATAACTAAAAATAAGTTTTTAAAGACTAAAAATGAATTTTTAGAAAATGAAGTCTATGAGTTAAAAGAAAAGGCAAAACGATTAGAAAATGGAAAAGCAAATGATGATGGTTGCAAATCATGTCAAGAGCTTAGTCTTGAAATAGAAAAACTAAAGCTCACACAAGAAGTTCTAATCGAACATAATTCTAAATTTAAAAGGTTTAACAAAAATATTGCTTGTCTTGATGAAATAGTTAGAATTCAAAAAACACCAGGAAACATGAATGGACTAGGATTTAATGAAGTATTAATTCCAAAGAGTCAAACCAAAACGGTCGAAAAAGACAAACAAAATGTCAAAATTGCTGCAGTACAGCATGGTCCAGACGGACCCAAAAATAGGGTTCTGTCCGTTGTACAGTTTGGTGCCGTGGGGACTGCAGCAAGACAAAATGTTTGTAATATGGACCGTAGTGAATTTGTCAAAGTAACAAAGAAAACCAAGGATAATGTTAAACTAAAACATGCTGTTACATCAGGAGTAGGACTTGCTGGAAATGAATTTAGATCTAAAACTATTCAACAACAGTCTAAAACACCTATTGCCAAACGCTCCTTTCCTAAGAGCAAGCACAACATACAACCCAACTATCAACATATCGGTTGGAATTAAAACTTCCTTATACCATATCAAACTCTAGATTACATGCCATGGAATCCTTACCCATCATTTCCATATATGAACCAAGTAAATGGTATGGTTAACCCAAACGTACCCATGAGATATTGGGGACCAAACTGACTTGGATAAACATAACATCATTATGCCAAAAATTGCAGTAAACACTAAGTTCCTCGATAGTCTTGGTCACGATTGGGAGAAGTATGTCATTTTCATCCGTCTGCGAAGAATCTTCATCATGCTACCTACGGATTATTGTACGACTATTTGAAGCCCCACCAAAAAGAAGTTGACAGAGAACGAGTCATCCGTGGAGCTCCGGTTTCCCCTTCACTCCCGAATAATCAATCTCTAGCTTTGTGGGCTCAATCTTGTTATCCTCAATTCCCAACTCTACAAACTGTCTTCACAAATCCTCCACAACCAACTGCTACAATTACCCCATATGATCCGTCACAACAAAAATCTCAAGAAACTCAATTGGTTTCATACAACAACAATGATCAAGCACTTTACAACGAATCTAATGAGGATGCTGAAGCTTTCGATGCATTGCAACAAGGGTTTGTCATGATTGCTAGAGCCTTCGGCCGATACTCTAACAAATTCAAGAATCGCATTCGTACTGCATCAAACACTATGTGGAAAACTAGAAGGGGGAGTTGAATAGTTTTACCAATTAAAACTTCATTTTAAACTATTTAGATCGACTTATGTCAATCTATTTGGATGTGTGTGTTGGATGTTGATAAACAAGCATATAATGGTAAGTAATGAAAAGATAAGAGTAAGAAGCACAAAACCACAACACGAGTATTTATAGTGGTTCGGCTACAAGGACACCTTCCTTGCCCTACTCCACTCCCCGAGTCACCTACTCGAGAGTTTGTAAACACTACACCAATCTCCTTATGGCGGAGCAGCCTTCACAACGTCGCCTACCCTTTTTCCGGTGCTAGGCTAACCACCGGGTTCTTTCACTCCAAGGTGAACCAAACCTACACAACGTCGCCTACCCTTTATAAGGTACTAAGCTAAGTACCTAGTTCTTTCACACCAAGGTGAACTACACCTTTGCAACGTCGCCTACCCTTTATTAGGTACTAGGCTAAGCACCTAGTCCCATTGCAATGGAGGAACTACTACCACACTACACCAACGACTAATCCCAAAGGAGATATACTCCTTTACAAGATCATCAAGGACAACAATATCCTTGGATCTAATGCTAGTCTATCTAGTACATCGAAACACACCATATCGAATGTACATCTAAGGCACCTTTCACTAATGCCTTTGACTAGATCTACAAGACACATTTCACTAATGTCTTGTGTCTTCACTTCTAAGCACCTTTCACTAATGCTTCAAGTCTTGACTTCTAAGCACCTTTCACTAATGCTTCTTGTCTTGACTTCTAAGCACCTACCACAAGTGCTTATCCTATAGACGATAGATACCCTTCACTAATATCTTCGTCTTGACACTTGAGACATCTTTCACTAATTTCTTCAACACTACACTTCTTTGAAGAAAGAAAGTGATCATCAACAAGAGGACTTCAATAGCCTTGATGATGAGGAAGCATGGCAACTCATGGACTTGAGCTTGCTCGACTTCAAAGGTGGTGATCTTGCCTTTAAGAGGAACCTAGAAGATCACACAAAACAAAACTACAAACATAGATCTCTTGGATCTAAGGTTAGTGAGATTTAACTCGGGGAGAAAGTGTATTAGAAAGGGTGAGATATAATGAAGAAATGGCTCACTATTTATAGAGGAAAAATCCTCTGTTTCCCGGATCCCACGGATCCCTTCCTGAGGATCCGTCTAGCGTTAAGCTAGGGATGCGTGGGCAGCTCCTCTTGCCCACGGTATTTTGGTTATGGGTTATGGGTCGTGGGTTGAACCATGGATCTTTGGCTAGATACAATGTATCTTTGAGTGCAATGCACTTAGTCACTTGGTATGGGTTGATCCATGGGTCTTATGGATATTATCCATGTATGATATAAGCATGATGTCATGCAATGGGTTATGGGTCAAGATCCATGGGTTATGGGCTTTGAGTTGTACCTGACTACATTCAATGTATTTGCCCGATGGGTTGTGATACTTAAGTTTCTACCCATTTATAATACCCAATATACTACATACTAGTTATGTGTATATTTTACCCAAATATGTAAACACTAGTTGTTGTACATATGTATTACTAAATCATAAAATCACTTATACTTGTTTTAGTGTTCTATGTGAAAATGTGAATATGTTAGAAACTATTAGTTCAAACCATTTACGTATTTTATTTGTTTCGTTAACATGATTTTACGTTTGTTATCGACAAAACATTAGAAGATCGTAAAATATAAATAAGCGTTTTACGGCTTATTTGTATTAACAATCTCCCCTTTTGTTGATGACAAACATAAAATTATTTTAAGGAAAAGCTAAAATTAAATAGCGTTTGAATTATAGTTTTACTTTCTTCTCGCCCTTTTGTCGAAACAAAAGTGTTTGAAGAAAAAGCAACACATCGTTTTTTTTGAAAAAAAAAAAAAAAAAACATTTGAAAGAAATAAGAGTAAAAGAAGTAAAGAGCAAGTAACGGAAAGGATCTCGTCGTTACTCCCCTCGACGAGTCCATCCCTTAGTAAGGCGTCAAGAAACTAATTCTAATCTAGTTCATTTGCAACTAACTTTTGCAAAAGATTACGTCTATGTGACGGTGTGCTCCCCTAGATGATTGCAATTTTGCAGCGAAGTCATGAAATATAAATCTAAGGTTGCAAGTAATTTTGCAACGTATTATTTTGACACCAAGCTCCCCTTAGCTTTAGGGTGTCAAATTCTTCATGTTAATTGAATAGCGCAAAACAAGGGTTAGAAAACAAGTATAATTCACAATTTCCGCAAAGGTGGTTCAAGTTAGTAGGAACGTTTCTGTTTCACGGATCCACGGTTCCCTCTAGTAGGGATCCGTCTCAAACAATCTGAGGGATCCGTCGGGCGATGACTAAAATCGACAAAGGTGATATAACAAGTAATGTTATCACATAAATGAGATATGAATACATATGCTCGACAAAATAAAAAGTAGCATGTAATATCCATTTAATAAAACTAGAGTTATGATATACATGACTCTAAAAACTAAGAAAATAATAAAATACATGACTAGGAATTTCTAGACCAACTAACGCTTGATGCTAGGACACCACTAAAATCTTCTAGCTCAAGTTTTGTTTAGGTTTGATCTCGTCGAAACGTTCGAGGAGATGATAGAACATGAAACGTTGGTCTTCTCGTACTTCATGTATCAAACTCTCAACATGTTGACAATGATATCAATCTTTGTCATGGCTAGGTAGTGGTGGTGGATGAAATGAAATGGCTTGATTCGAAGGATCAAGTGAAGCGGCTTATGGAGCTTCTTGTTAGTGGATGAGGCGGCCTTGGCAAGTCCTCTAAGTTGTAGAGGTGTGGTTCATAATCACATAACAAACAATAATATGGGTCGAGATTATTTAGAGGTTTTAGAGAGAAAGTGGGAGCCTTTCTGACGGAGAGAGAGAAAGTGAACCTTTTCATGGGTGGTTCTTTGGTGGGTAAACATAGAAGGTTAGATTAAGATGAATGACTAAGGTCCAACCCTCTGCACCTTGGGATTGGTGAGATTAACATTGTTGGTATTTATACATTACAAACATAACGACCTCCTATCGGCTTGGGAGGTGGATCGGGTATCTGGATGGGTACGATGGGTAAAGACCCGTCCTTCCTCCACGGTGTTGCTCTAAACTAAATAGCTAACTAAATAACTAGTAAATAACGTAAACAACGAAAAATAACGACATGTCTACGAGCTAACTTATGCTAGATCATATATTGGGGTGACCGACACTTCACTATGGAATTTTCTAATTCCTAACAATCTCCCCAAGGAGGTCACCCCATGAAATACATTTGCTTCCTAGCATTCTATCTTTGTCTTTGTTCTTGAGCTCGTAGACTTCAATTCTTCAATTTCGCAATCTTTGTGCTTTAGCGATGATTCTTCAAAGTCGCATTGATTAGTACTTTAAGTGGAGGCCTTTAAGCGATCCACATCTTTGATGATCTTGAGCTTTCATTGAGATCATCGACCCATTAAATCTCGGATCACCCTTAGTTGTGTTGCCATCATGTGAAGTTGTGACTTTGGACCGACATGCTCACACTTTTGAATCATGACATCTTTCCATCGAGTAGCGGAAGCCTTCTTGGTTCATGATATTTGCGGCGAAGCATAAGCATAGTATGAAATATCGAACCGGGTTATGTAGATTATGCACGGTCATGATTTCTTCAAATTAAGTGTGGATCTTTGTGAGCATGCGGCTTTGGATTGACTCCTCAATTACGATCGGTACAACCGTCAAAATGTACTGCAAACAACAGTTAGCAATAAAACACACGAAAGTGTCTTTGATCACTTTCGTTGAATTGAGTACACGCCCACGGTTCCCGTTGATCGATACAAATCACTGTGATCGGTAGGATTCCTAAGAATCTCCTTGACGGGGTTTCTTGGTTGTTCTAAATTGTTCTCAAACCGGAGCGTCTCAAAGAAGACAACACGGAGTGAGTGAACCGACAAATTGAGATTCAGCGATTGATGAAAATGATTTGAAAAACAATCGCGTATTGCTTGAAGAAAGAGTTTTGCAATCTGACGAAGGTTTTATGAGAAAGATCAATTTTCAATCAAAATACTTTTGTATTAGAGAATGAGTACACATTCGACGTGCTAGCGAAAAAAAGAGATTCGCACATCGAGCGGTTTTCTAAAAGCATTTTTCAATCGGATATACTTTTGAATTTGAAATGAATACACATTCGACGTGCTAGAGAAAAGAAGGTTTGCACATCGAGCGGTTTTCCAAAAGTATTCGTCAATTCCATTCTGGACCAAGGTTGATTCAAGAATGAATCTCCCCATTGTTTCTATCCGGTTGTCACAAGCTTGATCTTTTGCAAGATCTCACATGTCACCCACCAAGAGCTTGTTTGATGTTGGCTCTAGAAGGATTTCCATCTTCATTGTGAATATTTTACATATCACTCGGATGTTACGGCAATACCACAAGGATAATCGTGGGACTCTTAATATATACTTACTTTCCACATTGTGTGAAAAAAGCAAGTCTTCAAGAATTTAGTGTCCTAGCGAGATATTGTGGATGATCTCTTGGCTCTAGACTCAATAGTGCATTTTGGTTCCTTTCTTCGGAGACTAGGGAGAGGTCTCCTTCTTCAATATCAACAATCTCTAAGAGAAAGTCGATAGATAATGTAGGTTCCCGTGAGAATGAAACAAGCCCTTTTAAGAGGAACTTGAGTGGTTTGGGAAGTGAAGTGCGGTGCGTCCTTTGGGTCCATGACGTCTTGTCTTCAATACCGATGTTACCATCGGTAGCATATGAATTGAACCGGTTTACGCCTAAGGTTGAATTAATGGAGGCTATTTGTTTTCACCCTTTTCTCATTCATTTCTTTTAATTCTTCAACCCCTTGATGTTTACGAGACTTCATAACTAGAACCTTGTTGGGTTTATTCGATTACTAGCTCGGTCTTAGTCCGCACACTTCCCATATCTCACATTTCTCCTTTTATCATCATACCTAAGGACTTCTATACTAACTAGTGGATTGTCCCTGGGTAGATCCCTCCGGTTATGGCGGATCGTGGGAACAAGTACCTAACCTAACCATCCTTATAACACCATGCATAAAGTAAATTTGGTCGGTCTTTTGGTATTGTTCATTCCTTCTCGAAACCAATTGAAAAATCATTTGGAAAACCAATCAAGGTACTTGTGATACGAGATCAAAGCATTTTGTACCTTAATAGTTTTGATCATTTAGAAAACCTCCCCCTCAACATGTGCGTATGATTTAGAAATTGTTTAGCACAAGGAGGCAAGAGGACTTTGAAATATTTTCTTTGATCACAATTTTCATACGAAAAAGCCATTTGATTTTCATGGTAAAATTCTCCCCTCAATATGTGCATAAGATTTTGAAATCATTTTTATCACATAGAGGCAAGAGTTCTTTGAAGCACATCCACAATCACAAAATCCATTAAGAAAACCATTTGAAAACACAATCAAGGTACTTTATGAATCTCTTGAAAAACTTTTGTACCTCGATGGTTTTGCTCCCCTCAATATGTGCTTCAAGATTCGAAAGCGTTTAGCACATATGAGAAGCGACTGCACAATTGAATCAAAGCGATCAACTTTTATCAAATTTCATTATTAAATCACAAATTCTCCCCGATCAAAATATCAAATCCTTTGAGATTTTGGATCCCAAGTGATTAATTAGGTTTAGAAAACATGGGAGAAAATGTGGCCTTGTTTAAATACTCATATGGTTTTGGATAAATCCTCCTCCTCAACATGTGCATTGTGTATTTGAAATCGTTTGGCACATGGAGGCGGGAGTGCCTTTAAAGGACTAAAACCAATTCCATTAAAAGCAGATTTGAGATTTAAAACACGATCTTTACCCGATCGAAATTTCAAACCATTTGAGATTTGTGATCCCAATTGATTTAAATCATTTAGAAAAATTTGGGGAAAGGCGTGGCAAGATTCAATTTTGAAATATGACGAGATAAGGACCATTTTAAGACATTAAAGATTGTTAGTGTCGGGTATGATAGTTTTAAGAGATCTTTTAAGTAAAATAAAACAATTTCACAATCAAACAAAACAGAAAAATTTCATTTTGAAAGACCTTGATTCTAAAGAAAAATCATACCATGACATAACATTAAATCTTTAGATCACCACTTTTTATTGTACAAACGGACTTTTGTGAAGAAATATTGTTTGAAAATATTTTATTTTAAATCACTCTCCCCTCAATCGATGACCGAAGTCAATAATTGAGTGACTTAAGTTTTGATAAAATGAAGTCCGGTGATATTCAAAATTTAGTCCAATATATTTTCAAAACAATATTTTTCCATTTTCAAAAACAATATTTCAAAGTATTTAGAAAATTGTTTAAAAATGGTATCCTGCACAAAGATACGTTAGTGGTTGAGAAGCTTCCGTTGTTGTTGTTGTAGGGTTGGAAGAAAAATCGTCCGCATATGCAGTGAGACTTCTTCTTACGTTGCATTTTGAATGCCAAGCGAGGTCCAATTAAGCTCCGTTTCTTCACTTCTTGAAGAAAACCATCTGCGATGCGATAAGACCTCTTACGTTGCATTTATGCCAACTCTCCATTGAAGTCCAATTAAGCTCCGTTTCTTCATTTGTCAACCCAAGATATAGTTACCCTTTCCTTTCGGCATCCAATCATCTTCAATTGTGGGATCCGGATCGGGAACATTCTTATATACCAATATACCTGCATATGTTAGTGAACACACATACAAATATATGGTGGTCGACAACACCCAAACAACAATCGACTAATAAAAGTCAATCCAACATATCAATCAGATCATGTAAGGTATGGGAATAATGTGTTTCTCAAACTCTAATCATCTAAACCTAACAATCATATCCTAGAAACCTAGTCCTTCAACATAGGCAATTATATTTTTAGATAAGCACGTGGGATAATTAAGAAAGTCCGTTAGATGATATAAATTTGAAAACATTCTCCCCTCAATCAATGACTTATTTTTGAAAAGATTAAAAGCTTTGAAGTCATTGATTGAGTTTTCAATTTTCACAAAAACTACGAATCGATTGATTTATAAGCAACTCATTTTCCACCATTTTTTGAAAACAACAAATATTTTACGAATAATTTTAGGCGGAAAAACATTTGTGTAGGAGCAATGATCCTTGACATACTTTCCTCATTTAGTTTTAGGATAAGTGCACGAAATATTTGAAAATTGTTTAAGCGTAGCACTTTCCTTCCTTGAAAAATGGGTTGCTATCGAAATAATAGCAAGCCATGGTTTAAAGCATGGGTTTCTGATAGCGCAAGCCATAGTTTTGAAGAAGCGGGTTCTGATCGAATTAGCGTAAGCCATTTGATTTGTGACATGTTTAGAAAGAAATATTTACACCTCTGCTCGAACTTCATCTAAAGTCCGTGCCATTATTGAATGACATTTCTAAGACCGTAGATGTTATCGATACGGAAGACATGTCTTGGAAAACATATTTTGGTATTTTTCAATTTTTTTTTTATGGGATTTTTTTTTTTATATTTTTTTTTTTTTTTTTTTTTTTTTTGTATTTTTTTTTTCTTTGGTTTTATAATTTTGTATTTTGTTTTTCGAATAAATATTTACAAGAGATAAATTAGTTTAAGAGAATGATGAAATGAGTACCGAGATAAAGATATCGTTCAAGACGTTGTACAAGAAAGGAATCAACATCTCTTAAACTTTCGCCACCAAAGCATCCGAGGCTTCTAAGAAAATCGTCGAACATGAGCCTTCTCAATTTGAATCTTTGGTAGCTTCCCCAAACCGACAAACATCGAATAAAGACCATTTCCTAAAGTAGAGTTGAATACAAAGCGGTCTCATTGATTGAAGCTCGGCACCACGAAGAACACGAGAACACAAAGTAACAAGTTGAAACATTGATCGTCTCGGTGGTTATCAAATCCGGATTAGCGATTCGACCGATCACATGAACTGTTGTGCATCCCGATGTACACCTTACTCTTCGAGATTGACCGGTTGTCTAGTTAGGGAACAATATATCAACATCTTCATTTTACCAAGTGCATTCCGGTTATATAACATATAACCAATCGGCACATAATGTACACATGTACCCAACAAGAGTAGAGAAGATGACATCCATGTAACATGTTGAGTCACTAATCATCTCTGTGGATGTCAACTCGAAATAATTGAATTAGCTCGATCAAGTGAACATGTTGTGCATATAACAGGAAGCACTTTATCATAAACCGTATATAAGATGTCGATGGCGATATCATCTCACGTTCCAAATATTCTTCTCACATTTCTTCCAGCGAACCTTGAAGTAACAAAACAAAGGTCTCGAGACCACTTCCCCAAATAGTTGGAATAATATATCCTTCCCCAAATAGTTTTGATACCTCGGAATCGACAAAACATAATATATCCATAAACTTGAAATCTTGTGAGAAGAACTCAAATAGCCCAAGTGAATCATGTGAGAATCAAGCTGCTACATAAACTCTCTCGACTATCTTTATCAACCCATATGTAGACAATTTGAAGTGACCCTTTGTTGAAGAAAAACCCGATATACCAAACTTGAAGCGAAGTCGAATTCCCGCATTTGTGTCTTAAGCTTGCACTTAAAGATGGAAGAGCGGTGTCGAGAATCTATGCTTCAAGCAAATCTCTAAGTACTCACTACTCAAACAAAGTATGAGACATTAACACCTCTTGCGATTATCCACACCGTCATATCGTGTGACCTTTGAGTAAAACAAAGTAACTCCTAATAGTGATAGTTAACGGTCTTCAACCATCCACCTCATTGCTGGTAACTAGATAACCCAAGTCTTCAACTCAAATTCTTAAGCCGAGCAAGTTATCAAATAAGAACACGCCTTTGTGAACATCAACTTCAACCTCAAATAAGTGATAAATGAGTAACTTGAAGTAATCAACTTGTGTCAAATGTCCAACACGTGAATAAACATACAATCGGATGTACATTGACCCTTGGTGAGCCGGAGCAAATGATTCCTCAACATCAATGCATTCTTCCTTAAGGTATACATGTAGAAAGCGATCGGAAGATTTACCAATAATGTTTTAAGCGGATGAGGAAGTCATTTTCCTTAATGTTCATGTGGTTGATTTCTGAGTGCACATTTGGAGAAGAACAATGAAACAATGATCCGTGAAGATTTGGCAAAGGAGTACCAAAAGCGGATCACTATTCATGAGTGCAAGCGCAATGATAGTCATTAACAACGCCTTGTGAAGTAACAGGAGATAAGGTTTCTTGAGAATTCCAAGAAGTACTTCTTAGATGGTGAACCGGTTGAGTCAATAGAAACGAGCATGAGCTTGTTTGGATGATCAACATTCGTTAGAGGTTAAAAGTACTCATCAAACATATCTTTGAAAACAATGAATCCCAAACAATGAATCCCAATTATCCTTAGTAATTGAAGCATTAGGCGTTGGAGGTGTCATAAAAATCAAGCAATGAATCATTGCTAAAGAATCGAAACAAGTCTAATTGGGGATTAAATTTTGGCTTTTCAATCTCCCCAATTAGTGCTCTCCCTAAGCCGCGAAGATTTTCAAGTGTTCTTCTCATCCGGATTAAGAAGAAGTCTTTAGATCATCAAATGCAATTAGTCTTTAGTCTTCTAATCATGTAGATTTCAAATGTAGATTAGGCGTAGACTCGACCTTCTTCAAGATTATCCGAATGGGAAATAGGCAGTTAACATCTTCTTCACACCAAAGGCATTCCGTTAACTTGTAAATAGCAAATCTCCTTAATTAAAATCCTCCCAATCAAACAAAACAGAAAGATGTTCATCAAAGAAATCATTGACAACTAGAAGCACTTTGTCATTTAATCATATCGGCCCGTGTGAAGATGTCAACCAACGGCTCTTAGAAGAAACTACATGTGAAGATGATCCGATAAGAAGAATCTCGGTTCTTACATGGGTTAGGAGCCGTTTGACCATATATTCTCAAATATCGATCAACCATGCAAAAATTCACACTTCTTCTCCCCTCAAGAATTGCATACGAGAGATGCCATTCTTGATTAACCAAGTGATTATCATCCAAATGTATTCTATTCACACTTCTCCCATAAAATTAGCACATGATGTCGCCATCTTCATTATATTGAGCAAGAGGAATAAGAGTAATTATCGGTGAGTCCGGTTCACTTGATGGTGAGCGCATGGAAAAAGCATGAAGCATGTTGATGAAGAATGTCGATGAGAATGGTCATAAACATGAAGATTTCTCTTCTTAAGAAGATAAAGCGCCTTGAAGCGTACACCTTTCTTTTCTTTGAGGCAGGGCTGAAGTTTTATCTGCGAGACGCCATAATGATGAATCGAGGCTGAGGCGGTGTGAGCAGGCGTCATAGCGGTTGAATATCAATGTTGAGAAACTTGAACCCGTGAGTTATGAGATATCAATCCATTTGTGATCCATACTTTAAGCCGATCCATGTATTGAAGGATCGAAGTATCTCAAGCGAGTAAGGAGTACTGCACTAACATTACAAGCTTGATTGCATATATATGAGTGACATTTATCATGGGGTTTCACGGTCAACCTTGATTTTTCATCGAAAATGACTTTCGGTAGGAATCCACCTAAGTCCGACATCCTTAAACATTCTACCGGATGGTATCCACTTATGGCAAGGTCTAGGATTGTAAGGCTTCTTATACATAGTGGAAGACTTATCCTTGTTCCTAGTTTCCAAAGATTTAGCAGTTGGTATCCATCTAGGCGAAGTTTTTGGTTTGTATTGTTTCACAACATGTTGAACCTTAGTCGCGTTAGTGGTCTTAGTGGATAGTACCTTGGCATGTGAATTAGAAGCTGTTTCTTATGAGGAAAAGACTCGAATTTCTAGTTTTGTTTTCTACATGCTTAGCATTCTTATGCAAATAACTACTCTTAGTTTGACGCCAATCCCTAGTCTTTTGAGTGTTCCTAGGTAGTGGTTTACAACTACTAGTAGTGCCTTGAAATCTCGTAGAATTCCTCACCCTAGGTCTTGTACCTAAAATTCCGTCTTTTGAATCGTGCCTTTTCCTAGCTTTTTCTAGATAATAGTTCTTCCACAAGTCATTCATATCATATGAATTACGGGTTTTAATGCTTGGTTTTGACCTTTGTTTTGAACTAATCCTAGAGGTCTTTGGGAGTAAAAGTAGCTGCATGTTGAGGATTAGAGGAACTAGAGGCATGACTCTTAGGTAACACAGGTGAAGTGTTGGTTTTGACAAAACTTTTCCTCATCAACTTGGGAGGCAAACCGTGTTTTGAAGATTTTGGTCTTTCGGATATAAGCGATGAGGTGCCTAACAATGAGACCGGTTTCTAATGGGATGGCTGGTTTCCCAAGGTTGATGGTTTTGTAAACTTAGTGTTCACACTTTTCCTACGTTTTCCTAAGCTCATTCTTTAAGGCTACAATAGCGAAACTCTTATCACGAAGTTGAGCTTTGAGTTCATCAATTTTTCTATCAAAGAGTTTGTTTGTTCCATTGACTTAGTTCTAGCTTCTTTGTGAGACTCACTAAGTTCTACGTGATGCTTTCTCAAAGACTCATTTTCCTTTAGTAATTTAGCCACATAAATTGTGATTCATTATTTCTTGTTATAATAGCATCAATGTCTTGTGTATTCATGACTAAATTACTTTTCTCATTCAAGGCGAAATATGTTTCTTGATTGTAAATGGTTGACTCTTTGTCTTGGTGAGCTTTCAAAGTGTTAATTTCAAAAGTTCACGAATTCGGGAAGTTCGGTTTTTACATGGTTTGTTAAGTTGAAAACTTTCTTCTTTACTATGAATCGCGATTTCAAGTGAAATGCAATATTTTTCAAGATTTGAGAATTTGTTTGAAAGTTCATCAAAAGCCTTCTTATCAACCAAATCTTTTGTTTTGAAACACTTAATCTCGGACTCGACCTCGATGTGAACATTTATGAAAGACATGTTCAACATTATGATCGGTTTGTTTAAGTGCTTTAGCGGATGCACTATGTTGAGCGATAAAGGGTACCTCATTACATGACACTGCTCAATTTACAGTGCATTATCGCATCCACAACATGTGTAGTGAGAGTCATTTGGACCGTTGGATGTGTCAAGCTTATCAATATCGAGCCTCGTATTCGGTGCCAAGTGATCCATCATCAGTGTTATACCCGACTCATCATTATATGTTGACTCGACATTACGCATTCAACAACACCGATTCTTTAATAGATACATTAGCCAACTTATCACAACTATTTCTCAACCGCACGACACTCATTCACGTTTTCATCTTTTGTGTAACTTCCTCAATGTACTTCTCCACATTATCCATGAGTTGTATGAATGTCTCAATGAACACGCTAATTTCCATTCCGGTGTGTTTCTTGAAAGACACTTGATCATTTCATCATCAAAATCGAGGAATATTCCCCGGATAAATGGTGAAATTGATCGAAGATTACTTGAAGAGTGCATTAGATTCATCGGTTGAGAACTTCTCTTTAGTAATTTGAAACCTCGGTGGTTCTAAGTTTAGTAGCACGTTCTTGTCAAGATGGGAAAATCGACGAAGGAGAGCTTGCTTGTTCGATCCATAGTTGTAGATAAAAGTAGTTTGAGGTCTTGATAAAGTAGTTGAAAGGGCTCAATGTTACATTCCTTTTGCATGGCATTACGTAGTCAGCGGTGCAATTCTTTTCATTGGACTCGAGCATGAAGAACTCAAGTCATCATTGATTGATTCCATCATCGTATTCGATCGAATAGCTAGTATTCTCATGGTTGTCTCTGACATCATACGGTTTGAGTACTTACGAAATCCTTGGGTCGATAGAGTAGGACATGATGTGGTAGAATGCGGGATTTTACAAGTCTATGATTCAAACCGAGAAATAAAATCTTCGGGATTTTACTAAAATCAAGACCAAACCGTTAAGTAATGACCAATGGAATGTGTTAAGATGGTGATGGATCGATACAATGAAGGACGATTGTGTGATAGGGCTTTAGATTGTTCGTAGGAAAAGTGAAATGTTGATTGGTTGAGATTTGGATTGGTTGATGTACGTTTTACGGAGAATTTTGGGTCTAAAACTTAAAACCTCAATAACTTCCTTTCGGAGGATTTGGGCCTCGAAAAATTAGTTTCACGACATCATTGTGAAACCTCACAATATTTAACTGTTCGGTCGTTTTGACGGTATTTATTTGAAAGCAGATTCTGGATCAAAAGTTATGGCCGTTTGAAGTTTTGACGTAAAAGTCAACTTTGGTCAAACCTCTTCTTCGTAAAATCAACCAAGTCGCTATAACACTTGAACCAAGTCGCTAAGCACCAAGTCGCTAAGCACCAAGTCGCTAAAGCTTGACTAAGTCGCTAAAGAGCAACTCGCTAAGAACCAAGTCGCTAGGAAAATTTTTGACAAGTCGCTAAGCTCCAAGTCGCTAAGTTGTCAAGTCGCTAAAGAGCAACTCGCTAAGCACCAAATCGCTAACCAAGTCGCTACCCAAATCGCTACCCAAGTCGCTACCCAAGTCGCTGCCAAATCGCTACCCAAGTCGCTGCCCAGTCGCTACCCGTGGTGGAGAATCCACTAAGTGTACTTTTGTCGACTTGTCTCTAAAGGCAAGTCGCTAGGGTCAACTCGCCACCAAAAACACCACAACTCGCTAATTATTTCAAGCAAATCGCTAGGGTCAACTCGCCACCAAACAACACCACAACTCGCTAATTATTTCGAAGCAAATCGCTAGCAAGAAAGTTATACCGTGAGAGCAGTCGCTAACTTGAAAACTTCCAAAACACACTTTTCAATCCAAAACAACCCAACCACGATGATTCAAGCCTTTCAAATCACAACCTAAACACTTATGATGATCCTAAACACTAAAGTACAATCAAAATCCAAACTTTAACACTAGGAATCAACCAAATGATGCAAAACCACAAAACTTTCTCAAACTCAAAACCACCTAAAACCACTAGAAATCCAAAGATATGTAAGAGATGATCTAACCATGGCTCTTGATACCAATTGTTGGATATTGGATTTCATAATCACATAACAAACAATAATATGGTCGAATTATTTAGAGGTTTTAGAGAGAAAGTGGGAGCCTTTCTAGAGAGAAAGAGAAAGAAAACATAGAAGGTTAGATTAAGATGAATGAAAGGTCCAACCCTCTACCTTGGGAGGTAGAGGGTATTTATAATTACAAACATAACGACCTCCTATCGGCTGTGGATCGGTGTCACGATGGGTAAAGACCCGTCCTTCCTCCACGGTGTTGCTCTAAACTAAATAGCTAACTAAATAACTAGTAAATAACGTAAACAACGAAAAATAACGACATGTCTACGAGCTAACTTATGCTAGATCATAATTGGGGGACCGACACTTTAACATGGAATTTTCTAATTCCTAACAAACATGAGTCAACTTGGAGGTTGCGATCTAGGAACTCATTTAAGATGAGATGGAGTGTTTGAGTTAGGAAGATGAGTTGAAATGATTGTTCTAGATTTGACCTAATCCGGATCACGGTTCCCTCCTCGGAGGATCCGTCTAGGCTAATCCTAGGGATCCGGCTTTCGTGATTATGAAAGAGTGGAAATGATGTTTCTAAGATCTAAGACCTATAACATCTTGAGTGTTTCAGTCTTCCTAAGTGTTTTAAATGAAGGGGTGCTTGAGTACTTGAAGGTAATGAATGATGTAGCTAATGATTGTTATTTATGGAAGGATTTGGAATTTTCAAGAGTACCAATGGATGAGCAAGGATGACACTAAAGATTTAGAGTGTCAATTGAAGCTAAATAATCCTAGAGATTAGGTTGTGTCTTAGGATAGTGTTATGGAAAGTATCCTAGAAGCTTTGAGATGGGAAAACTAGATTTTGATAAACTTTGATCAATTTTGAGGTGAGGATGATTTATGATCAATTTTGTCATAATCGAAAGATTTCTAAGACTAGATGTAAGGGATCAAGAAAAAAAATGAAGTGTGAGTTTGAGAGCCGGAGAGTAATGGATTAAAATGAAACGGTAGATCTACAAGCGTTTTAGAGTGTGATCTAGGTGTGTGAGTAGGAAGGATCAACCTATCTTGATAAGGACTTAATTTTCCTTAAGATACTATGTTTAGATTAGTGTGAGGTGTTCTAAGGATATCTTTGAAATATAATGCTTGCAATTGCATTTTCTGTTTGCCGGATCCCACGTCCCTAGGTGTAGGGATCCGTTAAGTACAACATTTGGGATCCGTCCATCTGCTAGACAGAACCTTTACTAAAGGTATGCAATGATCTTGACAATGCATTATATCCCAAGGTTGATTTAAAGAGGTTCTAACACCAAGATATCAAATGTAAGATGTTTTATTTCATGAAGAAAATAGGATTACATTGATAAAGCACGAATAGAATAGAATTGATCCTATTTGAATTACTACTAAGTTCCTTGGCGTTATCGCTAGATGGATCATCAAATGGTTGATGAGTGTTGGCGGATTCGAGGAATGAAGAACGTCTTCATGAGGAAATGTTCGATGGTTCCATCATCTTGTTCACAATACGTACAACGGACTTTGAAATTGAGGATGAAAATGCATGACATTATGATAGAGGCGTCAAGAACATTCCATAGGGAATGAGTTTATTCTTGGAGCCTTGAAGATTTGCAATTCGCCTTGCGAAGAAGTAGGCGAGATTGTATGGTTGTTGTGTTAGCAAGCGATTACAACATGTGAGCACAACAAGCGGGAAGGATTTCTCGATTTCCCTAAGACTCCAAACATTTTCACGTGGGATGAGGCGAGAGGCTTGTATTCTTCTCGGATATCCCGTGTATGGATAATGTTGGGATTGGAGTGATGAGGTTTGCATATCATGCGAATCAAGTCTTAGGGAAGGTATGTGAGAGCGGTATGGAACATTTTCTTCACGAAAGTTGAAGAGAGAATCAAGAGACCAATCTTGGTGAAGGCACATTGTCCATGATTTGGAATTCGGAGGATGTGAGCAAAATGCCCAAGGGTTAAAGTGAACTTTTGGTTTTGATATAAAACCAAAGAGATAAAAACGATCCTCGTTACGAACGAGTTCGACTTGACGAAAGAATTCCAATAGAAACCTTGGACATATTTTCTCGTTAATTTGAAGAAGACATTCCAATCCTATGGTTCGGAAGGAGGTATTGATACCTTCTTGAATTGTAGAAGGTGTCTGTACGTCCTTCATGGGCGACGGGTTTCGAGATTATTGAACCCACGGACATGATTGCGGGGTGTTGGGCTCAAGAGAGATGTTCGGAGTATAGACGCTAGAGAATGAAAAATCAAACTCATATACATGCGACATAGCGAAACCTATAGAGAAGATGAGTTAAAGGAAAGAGATGTTTTGAGATTAACCAATGATTATCTAACGTTTTTACTAGATATTTATTAACAATGGTTTTTAACACTCCAACTACTTAAGGATGATACAAAGGATTGGGTATATAACCCCAATATAGATTAACAACACAAAGTAAATGTCTCCGTATGTGAACTTCATCATAGGGAACACAAGTGCGATGAGTGTTAGGGCGATGACCACGAGTACGATGTAAACCATGTTGATGACGGATCTTCTTGGTTTCGGTCGAGATGAAATGAGGAGGAAGATGAAGTTTTTGAAAGAGAGGAAATTTTTGAAATTGGAAGATTTGAAAAAGTGAGGGTTTGATGAGATGGTCGACGGTGGGAGTTTTTATAGGGAAGGAGGAATTTTTGAAATTCGTGTTTTGTTTTATTATTGGATTAAAAGAAACAAAACATAAGTTTTATATACCACGACTTTAGACGAGAAATAAAACACGTATGAGAGAAAAAGGCTTCCTAATGAAGCTTCATGCAAAACATGTAATTGCACAAAAGATAATCATATAAATACCTAAATGGGTATACTTAATTATCAAGCAAAGTAAAAATAAAAACATACATCTAGCGCACTTAGGAATGTCTTTACAAATGACACAGCAAGTGTCACTTAGACTATTCCCGCTCCTTTGCGTTTAAGATACCTTCTTAAGGAAGGTATTCTTGTTACCAAGCGGCTCCTAAAGCTTGGTGGGTATGAACTTTGACTAATCAACATGACAAAGAAGATTAGTGCAATTAAATGAAAATAAATAAGAAAAAAGTTGTTATCAAATCAACATCCAAACATACAGTTTTAAAAGACATGGTGTTTGTTTAAAAAAAAACTTTCTTTGTAGTTTTCAATTAACCATGGATCGTATCAAGTTTTTAAAGTACAATATATTTCAAGAAACTTGATAACGAAGCTCTGATACCAATTGTGGAAAACTAGAAGGGGGGGTTGAATAGTTTACCAATTAAAACTTCCTTTTAAACTATTTAGATCGACTTATGTCAATCTATTTGGATGTGTGTGTTGGATGTTGATAAACAAGCATATAATGGTAAGTAATGAAAAGATAAGAGTAAGAAGCACAAAACCACAACACGATTATTTATAGTGGTTCGGCTACAAGGACACCTTCCTTGCCCTACTTCACTCCCCGAGTCACCTACTCGAGAGTTTGTAAACACTGCACCAATCTCCTTATGGCGGAGAAGCCTTCACAACGTCGCCAACCCTTTTTCTGGTGCTAGGCTAACCACCGGGTTCTTTCACTCCAAGGTGAACCAAACCTACACAACGTCGCCTACCCTTTATAAGGTACTAGGCTAAGTACCTAGTTCTTTCACACCAAGGTGAACTACACCTTTGCAACGTCGCCTACCCTTTATTAGGTACTAGGCTAAGCACCTAGTTCCATTGCAATGGAGGAACTACTACCACACTACACCAACGACTAATCCCAAAGGAGATCTACTCCTTTACAAGATCATCAAGGATATCAATATCCTTGGATCTAATGCTAGTCTATCTAGTACATCGAAACACACCATATCTACAAGACACCAACGACTAATCCCTAAGGCACCTTTCACTAATGCCTTTGACTATATCTACAAGACACCTTTCACTAATGTCTTGTGTCTTCACTTCTAAGCACCTTTCACTAATGCTTCAAGTCTTGACTTCTAAGCACCTTTCACTAATGCTCCTTGTCTTGACTTCTAAGCAACTACCACAAGTGCTTATCCTATAGACGATAGATACCCTTCACTAATATCTTTGTCTTGACACTTGAGACATCTTTCACTAATGTCTTCAACACTACACTTCTTTGAAGAAAGAAAGTGATCATCAACAAGAGGACTTCAATAGCCTTGATGATGAGGAAGCATGGCAACTCATGGACTTGAGCTTGCTCGACTTCAAAGGTGGTGATCTTGCCTTTAAGAGGAACCTAGAAGATCATACAAAAATAAAACTACAAACATAGATCTCTTGGATCTAAGGTTAGTGAGATTTAACTCAGGGGAGAAAGTGTATTAGAAAGGGGTGAGATATAATGAAGAAATGACTCACTATTTATAGAGGAAAAATCCCACTGCTTCCCGGATCCCACGGATCCTTCCACAAGGATCCGTCTAGCGTTGTTAAGCTAGGGATCCGTGGGCGCTCCTCTTGCCCATGGGTATTTTTGTTATGGGTCATGGGTCATGGGTTGAACCATAGATCTTTGGCTAGATACAATGTATCTTTGAGTGCAATGCACTTAGTCACTTGGGTATGGGTTGATCCATGGGTCTTATGGATATTATCCATGTATGATATAAGCATGATGTCATGCAATGGGTTATGGGTCAAGATCCATGGGTTATGGGCTTTGAGTTGTACCTAACTACATTCAATGTATTTGCCCAATGGGTTGTGATACTTAAGTTTCTACCCATTTATAATACCCAATATACTACATACTAGTTATGTGTATATTTTACCCAAATATGTAAACACTAGTTGTTGTACATATGTATTACTAAATCATAAAATCACTTATACTTGTTTTAGTGTTTTATGTGAAAATGTGAATATGTTAGAAACTATTAGTTCAAACCATTTACGTATTTTATTTGTTTCGTTAACATGATTTTACGTTTGTTATCGACAAAACATTAGAAGATCGTAAAATATAAATAAACGTTTGCTTATTTGTATTAACACACTAGGAATCAAGCTGTTGTTAACAATAGACGTATTGAAGTTCAGAATCATGGTAATGTTCGTTAGATGGGTAGTGGTCAAGGGTTTAATGGTAATGGAAGAAATAACATGGGTGCTCCACAACAACGAGCTTAAGTGGTTGAACAGGGAAATACTCAGAATGGGGTTAATGGTCTTCGTTGTTATAACTGTAATGAGAAGGGTCATCTGGCTAATGCATTCCCAAAGCCGAGGACAAGAGGCAGCGCTTATCACAAAGAGGCTTTACTCTTGGCTCTCAAGGATGAAGCTGGTGGAACTCTTACCAACAAGGAACAGAGCTTCATGGCTAATGCTGAATCGGATGATGATATGGAGGACTTGCAGGCTAATGTAGCTGTAATGTTAATGGCAAACATTCAAGAACTCTACATGAGTGACACAGGCCCAGTGTATGACACTGACGGCTTGTCTCAGGTATCGGATCAAACAATACTCATTTATGATCTAATATCTCCGCCAACATCTGCATCCGACAAGGCTCAGAGTGTTCAACATAAGCCGTCTACATCTCATTCCGATGATAATCAAATAGATCCCCGTAGTTATATTTGACGATCAAGATGACCTTATGGTTACCATTGATAATCAAGTTGACTCCGTGGTTATACTTAAGGATCTGAATAATGATCATGTTAAGACTCACGTTGAACAAGCTGAACTATCGTCTAATCCAGATATTGAGCTCATTACCTTACTTAAAGACCAAAAATCCCGAATGGAAAAATGCCTTGACATCAATAAGCAATTAAAGGATAAAAATGCACTGCTAACTAAGGATAATGAATGCTTAAAATTTCAACTCAACATTTTTCAAACACAAGAAAAACGTGAAAAAGGTTTTGAAGTCGCTTTTGCTAAATCTTACCAAAACAAAAAATCTTTAGAAAAACATATATGTGATCTAGTTGCATCCAAGAATGCTTTGTTGTCTAAAATAGAACAACTGAAATATGATCATAAACAACAACTTAACGCTCTCACTTTGGAAACTCAAAAAGCCAAATCTGAGTTGTTAACTTGTCAAAAACAGTTCTGTGAATACAAAAAGCATTCAAAGAAAACGAATAGATGACTATCTTGAAGAAATTGTCGACGTACAAAACAAAATCAAAAAGTTTCGAAATGTTGTTTATAAACATGGTGAGTCAATCACAACTATTCAAAAGATTACTTTTAAACCAAATCCAAATGGATATGGACCGAATCTTGCTGATTACAAACCTAAGTTTTCAAACAGAGCATTCAAACAAAATCATCAAGTTTACAGTGCAGAACACAAAATTGATGGTTCTATTATGAGTGTTGTTGAATATAATCGCATGGAGGAATTAGATGCAGAAGACGAGAGTCGGTCAAAGTTGGAAAATGTTGTTTATAACAAACTATTTAACTATTCAAAAGCCGTTACTTTTGTTACACAACAGGATTCTTGGGTTATCACACCTACTTCTGAGTCTTCTAATGAGGGTCCCCTTTCCAATACTGCACAAATTAATGGTCCATTACCTTCACTCAGTGAAATAAAGCCATTAGCTGAACAATGTAAAGTTATAAAATATTTTGAAACATTCTTATCGGACATCAAACTTTTGGAACGTGAAATTGAAATCAATTCTGAAATAAAAGTTGAACACTTTCAATCGCCTCTAGCGCGAGCCCAAAGAGATATTTTTCAGAAAAGAATTTTACCTCATGTTTGAAATTTGAAAATGTGTGCAATATATTGGGAAAGGGATTTTCACAAGGAACTTGGACTTATGAAAAGAGTTTTCGAACAAACAGAAACACAACAACAACAACAAACCCAATCCCGCCTGAGGTGGTATGGGGAGGTAGAATGTGAGCAGATCCTACCCTACACTGTGGTAAACCCGTGGGTAGAGACCGCCCAACGAGACCTCCGGCAAGTGCATGTGTGCTAGTGCTTGTGAAAAGAAAATGTTAAGAAAAGATGTTGATCGACTCTTGGACGATGTAATCTGTCTTGATACCATTAATGTTATGTTATTACATTCATTGCATATGCATTTGATTATATCTCTGCGATTCGTTGATTCTCGTTGAAAATGTTGAGAATCTTCGATAATGTGTCACAAATCAAGTCTTTAAAAGTTGAAAATGAGCGATTGTTAAACGAGCTTTCAAATGCCAAACGTCGTCTTCAATGGTGTCAAAAAGATTTTCAAAATCGAGAACTCGCTTTGCAAAACAAAATCAATCAGTTACATACAAAAACTCTTAATCCAAAGCTTGAGCAACTGGATGATGAAAACGTGTCTTTGAAGTGTCAAATTTCAAACTATGAACAAGAAATTTCAAAAGTTAAAAAGGAATATGGTGTCATATTTGATTTACTCAAAAAGACTCGTGCTCAAGCGTCAAAAGATGTTGATAATCATCTTGCATATACCAAAGATGTTTTACGACGAGATGGACTCACTCGTTCTGAAAATCTAGATTTGTTACACAAAATCCATGACCTACAAGCAGAATTGGTTAAACTTAAGCAAGATAGGAATAGTAACACAGTAGTAACTGCACCTAAACAGATTCAAAATGACTCTAGAACAAGTAATGACAAACCACAAGAAACTAATGTGCTTCCCTATACTGAAACAGGAATAGTTGCCTCTTTTCCCAACGCCTGCACTTCACAGCCTAGGAGAAACTCAAGGAAGAATAGGAAGTTGCGACGTAAGAAAAGAACAATAAAGACCTCTGAAGTAGAAGAACACCCTAGGACTGTGAATAAGACTAAAGTTGCACCCATTTTAGAAATTGCGTCTGACAAATGTAATGGAAAAGTGTTGTAACGAATGCTGAACCTTTAAGTACTTTAAATGTTAACTTTGAAGCTTCTTGTGATGGTTGTCGTAAAAGTATGTTTTTTGGTTGTCATAACAAATGTGTTGCTAAAACTATTTTATCTCGTAAGCGGAACAATAGAAAACAGAATACCTCTAGGCCCACTAATGCTTCTAAGTCTGTGCTAGGTAAACCGCCTTCTAGTGCTCATGCTTTAATCATTGATGTACCATTAGAACCCACTTCACCTCCTAGGAAGAACTTATCACCTAGTGCATTCACTAAGACCAAAGCTAAGACTAGTTGGAGATGGCAGAAATGGTTACATAATACACTTGGATTTACATGGATACCTAAAATCATAAACATGTGTGTTTCACCCATAACCGCATTGGAACCTCTAACTCTTGGGTTCCACATCTACTTCTATTCCATCCGTGTCGTCATGTGTAATGAAGGTGATCTGAGATCATCCTCCTGGTTGTTGATAGCGGATGTTCCCAACACATGACAGCAATCTTAAATTGTTATCAAACTTTGTTTCAAAGTTCATTGGCACTTTGTCAGATTCGGAATGATCACTTGCGGCTATCATGGGCTTCGGAGATTACATCAATGGGAACATCGAAATTAGCAGAGTTTATTATGTGGAAGGTCTTGGTCAGAATCTCTTTTCAGTCGGTCAATTTTGTGATGGAGATTTGGAAGTTGCTTTTAGGGAGAAAACTTGTTTACTTCGTGATCTACAAGGAAACGATCTTATGTCTGGTCAACGCACATCAAGTCTTTACACAATATCAATGCAATACATGATTGCTTCATCTCCCATCTGTCTACTTTCTAAGGAAACATCTACAAAATCCTGGCTATGGCACCGTCGTCTCTCACATTTAAACTTTCAAACCATAACCAACCTTGCACGATTCAAACTTGTTGAAGGTCTCCCACGATTCCGGTATTCTAAAGATCATCTATGCTCAGCTTGTGAACAAGGGAAAAGCACTCGTGCTAACTTTCCTTCGAAGGTGGAACACAACTTACAGCATGTGCTTCATCTTCTTCACATGGATTTGTGTGGCCTGATGCGTGTGCAGACGATTAACGGAAAATGCTACATCTTGGTAATTTTAGATGACTATTAACAATGGACTTGGGTTTATTTTCTTCGAAGTAAAGATCAAGCTCCACAGATGATCATCACCTTTCTCACGAAAATTCAAGTTCACTCGAACACAATCGACAAATCGAGCAGCATAAAGGAACCGAATTTGTGAATCAAACTCTTCGTGCATATTATGAGAAAGTGGAATTGAGCATCAAACATCAATTGAGCGAACACCGTAACAAAGCGGAGTAGTTGAAAGACGAAACCGACGTTAGTAGAAGTTGCAAGAACAATGCTAATTAATTGTAAACATCCAGATTACTTGTGGGTCAAGCGATGTCAATCGCATGCTACACTCGTAACTGCTCGATGATTACTAAAGCACAAGAAAACACCTTTTGAGCTTATCCACTACAGTAAACCGAATCTCAAACACTTTCATGTATTTGGATCCCTTTGTTACCCAAATAATGATCGTGATGACTTTGGTAAGCTCAAAGCTAAAGTCGACATAGAGTATTTGTTGGATACTATGAAAACTCTAAGGGTTACCGGATCTGGAATCGTCGTACAAGGGAGATTATGGAAACGATTCATGAAAATTTCGATGAGCTTACAGAAATGGCTTCGAAGCAAAACAGCTTGGAACTCGGACATAACCGTCTAAACTTTCCTCAAACCTCATCATCAGCTGAACCAAGCCTCCAACTTACTCATTAACAAATGGAACAACTATTTGCTCCTCTGTTTAGTATATTGATCAACGTGCTCCAGATGTATCAAATGTCTCACGCTCAACCCGATAATAATCCAATACCGATACACCAAACAACAACAAGCTGAAGAAGCACCTCCAATTGGTCGTACAACAACAACCGAATAAACCGCATCCAATGAAGTTGAACGGTGATGATATTCTCGAACCAAGAAGTACCACAACCGCAGATTTTGATCCAAATCGTTCTTCAATCCTTTTGCTAATTACACCGCCACTTCGATGTTGCGAATCATCAACAAGCCATTTGAATCCTCCAAATCTGCAGATCAGATAAGCAACATCAACCCTCCACACATCGTTGGACTAAAGACCATCCTCTTGTGAACATCATTGGAAACCCAAATCAACCAGTCGTAACTAGACAACGCCTTCAGACTGACGGTGAACATTGCATTTATGCACTTACCGTATGTCAATCTGAACCCAAAAACATTAAAGAAGCAATGACTTACGACAACTGGATTGAATCCATGCAAGAAGAACTTAATCAGTTTAAACGTCTTGAAGTATGGGAATTGGTTGAAAAACCAACAGGGGTCTATGTTATTGGTCTGAAATGGATTTAGAAAAACAAATTAGATGCTGAAGGTACGGTTATCAATAATAAGTCACGTTTGGTGGCTAAGGGTTATAGACAAGAAGAAGGGATCGATTACGAGGAATCATTCGCTCCAGTTGCTAGACTTGAGGCTGTTCGGATCTTTCTGGCATTCGCGGCTCACATGAACATCACGGTCTTTTAGATGGACGTCAAAACCGCTTTTCTCAATGGGCGAAAAGCGGTCTATGTTAGTCGAGCGAAGGATTTGTTGATCCAGAGTTCCCTAATCACGTCTACAAACTGAACAAGGCTCTCTACGGTCTCAAACAAGCCCCTCGGGCGTGGTATGATAAGTTATCATCCTTTCTTTTTGCCAATAATTTCACTAAAGGATCGGTCGACGCAACACTTTTCATACAATATCACGGGGAACACATTTTAATTGTTCAAATTTATATGGATGACATCATTTTTGGGTCAACACATCTAAAATACTCAAACGCTTTTTCAAAACTTATGTAAAAACATTTTGAAATGTCCATGATGGGTGAACTTACATTATTTCTTGGATTGAAAGTTCATCAATCACCCCGTGGTATTTTCCTAAGTCAGTCCAAATATGCTATTAAAATTTTAAACAAACATGGAATGCAAACCTGTGATACCTATGCGCCACCAATGCAAACCTGGATGCTGATTTGCATGGGAAATTGGTTGACCATACCAAATACCGAAGTATTATTGGGTCTCTCATGTATCTAACAGCCAGTAGGCCTGACATTGTATTTACTGTATATCTTTGCTCCCGTTATCAGTCGAGACCAACTGAAACTCACCTTTCTGAGGCTAAAAGTGTTAGGAATTGGAAATTCCATGTTAAAGTGTCGGTCACCCCAATTATAGTCTAGCATAAGTTAGCTCGTAGACTTGTAGTTTGTTACGTTATTTAGTAGTAAACTAGTTAGTTTGTAGCGTAGTTTAGTTTAGTGTAACACCGTGGAGGAAGGACGGGTCTTTACCCACTGTATGCCTGACCAACAGTCCGACAGGAGGACGTATAAGTTGTAAGTATAAATACCCCTTCCATCCATGGAAGGGGTGGTGCTTCTCAATCTAACATTCCATTTTTTACAAAGCAAGTCTCTAACTAGAATACCCATCTCTCTACTTTCTCTCTCTAAATGGCTTACTTGTATCATCATCATCCAAGGCCACCCGAATCATCAAACACAATAAATATTACGATCCTACAAATGGTATCAGAGCCATGGTTGTTGTGTTTTGATGATTTATTATGGCTCGAATACTTGTTTTTAATTGATATTGTACCATTTTTTTGTGTCGGAAAAATATTTGCTTCTTTGTGATATCAGTTATTAACTAGTTTTGTGTATCCCTTTTCGGTAATATCAGTTTTTAAATTGTCAAGTGGTCTATTGTTGCTAATGTCTGTTTTGTGTCTTTTGTCCAAACAGTACCATTGAGTCTATTTTTTTGTTACCAATTTCTGTGAAAAACTTGTGGTCAACTGGTTGTTATCGTGGTCATAACGGGTATTATTAAAGCATTTGTATGCAAGTTTTTTGGGTTTTTGCAACTTGGTCGAAATAACTCTATCATTAACTGGTTCTTCATAGCGACTTGTTACAAACTGCTACTGAGCTTTTTGTCTAAACTGGTCCTTTGCTTCAATTTACTTTCCGAATCTCATAAAGATAAAGAATAGTAACAATATCGTTACTCTCTTTGTTTCTTTGATTCGTTCACTTAAAACACACAAACACAACATAATCCTTACCCGAGACCACTAGTGGATCTTGAAGCATCCAAGATACTCTCTTGGTTCACCTTAATCAGAATATATCAAAGGTGGGTCTGAGTTTCCTCTTCCTTGTTGCTCTTAATGAATTTGTTTGGATATAAAGAAGAAAGGGGTGTTAAAAGGGTTTTTGTTCGTATGCTTTGATGATTGACGAGGCTGGGATATCAGTTTATGATTTGATAATAACGAATCGATGTGATACTTCTCGGTTGAGATAAGATCCGTTTGATTTGGAGGAAGTGATGTATGATGGGAGGAGTATTTTTTTTTTCTGCTCTTGAGAGAAAAAGATGTGTGGTAGGCGGATAACTTTTATTAGGAGAAATATTGGGGTTTGATTAAGTTATCTAATGGGATTAGGTTATGCATTTTATAATCTGATATGGATTTGTGGATTATGGATCGGGTCTTTCTTTGTGATTTTGGGCCGAGTTTAGTTGACTCACTTGGAATTTGGGCCAAGATACATTATTAGTTGATGGACTTGACTATTCATTGATGGATCAGTGGATATCTGGGCCGAACAAATATCATTCCTTGTGAATTGGGCTGTCGACATCGTTAAGCAAGAATCGTGATAATGTCATGTTGGGATGTTATAGAGGTTAAGATGGTGATGTCCGAAATTTATCATTCATAATTATTTGGATGCATAAGTTTTAATCTATTTGGATAAGAGTTGTATTTTTGGTATGGTATTAGTTTCACGAGGGATACAAATTCACGGCTTGAGCAAAAAATTTTGAAAAAAAAATGACTACGGAGTTTTTGCATGGTATTACGTATGAGATATTAGACGTATCGGGTTATCTCCTATATGTGGTCATTACTTTTAGCCGATGAATCAATGGAGGTTCAATTTCAGCAATTCCCATGAGCTATTCGACGCCACAGAACGTCAATGATACTTCACAGTCTAAGCAAAATCTTTCAAGAATATTCAACGTCAGTCATGATTTTTCAAGATGTTTGCTTATGACATGAACTTCTCGTGCAAATGGTCGTACACGTTATGATGCTTCTGAAAGTTCGAAACCATCATGGGGGAGAAACGTGTACTTTGATGTGTTACGGTTAACCTCCAGGGAAAAGGAGTTTATGCTACTTGACTTAGTATGGTTTGTGAAGTTATCTACATATGGGTAAAGAATTGTTGATGATGGAGTATGAACCGCTGATGTACCGCTGCATGTTCCTGTAAAACAAATATTCACCGAAACCAAAGCTATCATAATACATTCAGCTGACATTGTTTACAGTTTTGTCTTGATTTTGTAAAATCCCGCTAAAGAATCTATTTCTCGGTTTAAATCATAGACTTGTAAAATCCCGTGACAATGGAAACATCCTGGTAATTGTAAAGTGCATTTCCAGATCAATCTTACGGTTTATTCTTGGTTTTGTAAAATCTCACGAAAGAAACTATTTCTCGGTTTAAACTATAGAATTGTAAAATCCCGTGTTGATGGCATTACCCTGGAGAAAGGGAAAGTGTAATTCTGGATCTTATCTGATGCTGGTACTACGGTTTCTACTTCAAAGAAGGGATAAAAGGGTGTACTTCATGAATTGGGTGATTGTTTGGATATTCTTCATGGCAGTTTGGCTATTTCAATGTTTTATGAGGTCATGTGCTTCTAACCATGGTCAGGATGAAAACCATTATCATAGTTCACTTAAAAAGTCAAAGAAGGCTAGAATTGAGCCTTTAACCAGAAGATGTGACAACGGCGATAATTCACTATTATTTATTTGAGGTTGAAGTGAAATATCATGGGCAAGTGTACTTAGTATCTGAAGGTATCGGGGATGGTTGGATGAAGATTCTTCATGATCCTTGTTCGAGCTTATTATCAAAAACAAAGACTTGGAAATCTAGTTATTGTTGGGTAACTTTTACCTTTTCTTTTACCACTTGGGGGAATTGGGCTCTTACCACAACAAAATAACCATCACTTTAAGGAGTTACGTTGTAGTGCTCAGTGTCACATTCAATTGTGGATTTTCAAGAGGTGATGTACATCTTATACTTGATGGTTGGTTGGTTGAAGAGTATAGAGTACTTAGAGATTCAAATGGGCATGAATTCTCGACACCGCTCTTTGTTACTTATGTGCAAGTTTAAGTCACGAGTTCGGGTTATTTTACTTCAGGGTCAAATTCATCATATTGGGTTTTCTCCATCAGTTGTTACAACAAAGAGCCTACTGAATGATAATGGGGTGATTACATGTTTTGCCAAGAGATGATGAAAAGAGAGAGATTATGACGTATGAACACCACAGTTCATGCCTCGTACTCAAAGAAAAGAAAAGTGTACGCTTCAGTGCGCTTTATCTTCTGAAGAAGAGAAATCTCCTCATTTATGACCATTCTCATCAACATGCTTCATGCTTTTTCCATGTGCTTTCAAACATCAAGTGAAACGGACTACTGATAATTACTCTTATTCCACTTGCTCAATATAATGAAGATGGCGACATCATGTGCTAATTTTGCGGGGGAGAAGTGTGAATAGAATACATTTGGATGATAATCATTTGTTTAATCAAGAATGGCATCTCCGTATGCAATTCTTGAGGGGGAGAAAAAGTGTGAATTTTATGCATGGTTGATTGATATTTGAGAATATATGGTCAAATGGCTCCTAACTCATGTAAGAACCGAGCTTCTTCTTATCGGATCATCTTCACATGTAGTTTCTTCTAAGAGCCATTGGTTGACATCTTCACACGGGCTGATACGATTAAATGACAAAGTGCTTCCGGTTGCGGGGTTGATTTCCTTGATGAACATCTTTCTGTTCTTGTTTGATTGGGAGGGATTTGATTTAAGGGGATTTGCTATTTGTAAGTTAACGGGAATGCATTTGGTGAGTTGAAGATGTTGACTTTCTATTCCCCAATTGGAAAATCTTGAAGAAGGTCGAGTCTGATCGGTTCTACATTCTACGCTACATGTTAGAAGACTAAAGGCGAGTTGCATTTGATTATCTAAAGACTTCTTCTTAACTGGTCGCTATCAATCGATTGTCGGTTTAGGGAGAGCACTAATTGGGGAGAGTGAAATGTCAAATTTAATCCCCAATTAGACTTTCTCACACTGTACTTCAGCAAGTTGATTCTCACAAAGACTTCAAGCAATCTTCTCAAAAGATTTCTAGTACATGAGCTTACAGTGTGTTGCAGATTCTGAAGTATCAAAACCAGCAAGGGGGAAGGAGACACATATCTAAACGCGAGTAATCTTGATGAGCTTAATACTTCTAAGTGATTGAAGATATCCCGGGAAGACTATTGTCATTACCGCAGAGAAACTCAAGGTTTGACTCATGGTGTTTAGTGTTATTATTCCAACGACGTGGGGGAAGTGATGTAAGAGAAAGTTTCTGAAGATAAAAAGAGGTACACAAGTGTGTGGTGATTTCGATGTTATCGCAATCATCAGGGGAGAGAGAATTGTGCACATTGGGGGCGCTCAGCTGTCTCACTTGAGAGCTTAATCAGTGATTCAGAGATATAATCACTTATTCTGGAGATTGACGTCCGCATAGATAATCAGTGATTCGGCCTGTGTTAGCCTTAATAGTTTTTATTAGAAGTGATGGTCATTCACGTTTAGGAACTTTGTATCGTGTGTTAGATATCGTGCTAGAATAGTCAACGGGCTCGTGGATTGGGCTAAGCTAAATGGCTAATAGTTATGTTAAGCTAGCCTTTTATCACTAGTTATCCAATCCAAGTCCACGAGGCCCAAACCCAAGCCCATTAGGGCATCTAGTTACTTCTACTATATAAACCCCTCAAAGTCTCATTTGAGGGGTGTGCTTGAGTGTGTTTTGTGTGTTTTTCCTTTGGAATATACAACATATTGTTTTCATATTTTCTCTACACATATACACGGTTTTAATATCAAGTCACCATCACCTTAATCTTTCCTTCTTTATTTACGCATATGTTTGTGTTTGTGTTGTTCGTGTTCTACGCATAACGTGTTGGGTTTGTGATAAGGTTGATAGATTTAAGGTCCTACAATTGGTATCAATCTCCAAACAATGGTTTAGGAGTGTTTGGTTGAAGTTTTTTGTGTAGTGGTTACGCGTAGACTCGTTCTTAAAGTTTTCTAGCTTAAAACTTTACTTTTTGCACTAAAATCTTCAAGATTCTTATGGTTTGAGGTTCTTATAGTAGTAAAGAGTCTAGTTTTGGAAAAAAGTTCAAGCTTTACGTGTTTTCATCGCTTTAAACTCGTATGTTTTTGCGTAATGCGTTTCTACGCATAAGCTATCTAAGCACTTTGGGTGAAAAGGTCAAAACTTTTGTGTTATTTGAGTGTTTTAAAATTTGGTTGTGCAAGAGAAATTGTTTGAAACGCTGGGAATTTTTACGCGTAAAGGTCAAAAAGTCAAAACCCTAGTTTTCACGCATAACTTTTGGTGAAGAATCTTCGTGCAACAACGGTTACTCGGTGCTTCCTCACTTGGATAAGTTTGTGGAAGACTTGACTTGTGGATATCTTTTCTGTTGTGTGATGTAAAGGATTTTTGGTTTTAACCTAGATTTACGCATAAGCTAAATCTTACAGATAATTTCTTACGCATAAGCATTTTCACGCCTAAGCTTGTCTTACGATAAGTAAATCCTACGATAAGGATTCTACGTTTAAGTTTTTAGCCCACGATAACTCGAAGGTTACGCGTAAGTTGGGTTTTACGATAAGGGATCCTACGCCTAAGCTTTTACGATAAGAATCCTACGATAAGCACTCATTTCTACGCTTAAGAACAGTTTACGAGTAAGATTTTGAGCAAAACCTTCAAACGGCTATAACTTTTGAACCGTAACTCCGTTTTCAGCGATCTACCCATCAAAACGACCGTGAGAACAAGGAGAATAGACCGCCGGGTCAACCTTTAAGTCCTAAAAACGCTCCGAAAAGAAGTTATTGAGGTTTTTAAGTTTTTAGACCAAATTTTCACTACAACAACCGAGTTTAATCTTCTTCAAACACAACTCCTTTATCGTTGAATCGATCCTACATCAACTTTATCATATCATACCTTCATCAATGGCAACTCAACAAGACATTCATGCAGCCGGTGCCGAAAACCGTCCTCCTATGTTGGAAAAAGGTGGTTATCTTCAATGGACAAGTCATATGCTTCGTTACATCAAGACAAAACCTAATGGAAAATTGATGATTCAATCCATTCGAATGGACCCTTCATACCTCGACAAGTACAAGACCACGAAATCTCGATGCAACACCTCCCGTCCCACCATTTTTTCGTCTTCAAAAGAATCGGAATACTCAAGAGGATCAAAAGCAAGTCGAGCGAGATGACATGGCAATTCATATTGTCCAAATGGGTTTACCAAGAGACATCTTTGTCAGAGCGGTTGTGAAAGCGCTTTTGATATGTGGGAACGTGTTAGACGGCTTTGTCATGGAACCGAAATTGGTCAACAAGACACGGAGAACAAGTCGCTAACCGCTTGGGAGAAGTTTACATCCACCCAAAATAATCAATTGAATCCTACTATGGAAGGTTCGCACCTTAATGAATGAGTGATCGAAACAAGTTGACACCCGTAACTATCGTGAGCAACATCAAGTTCTGAACAATCTACCGGAAGAATGGGGACGATATGTCACTATTGTCGACCAAACAAAAGACTTACATCAAGTGAACTTTGATCAACTCAATGATTTTTTCAAACAAAACCAAAATGAAGTGAATGAAGTCAGCAAGAAAGATTAGCAAAGAATCATGATCCATTGGCACTCATTGCAAAGACTCAAACTCCGGTGAATACACAAGCTTCATCATCTTCCACTAACAACAACTTGCGATAATACATCCTCAACAACAAAACTATCCACCGAACAACAACATTACCAGAACAAGGAATCACCGATCTTGAAATGGAACCGGAAGAAGCTTTGTCACAAGCATTTGCATTCTTGGGTAAAGCATTGAGGTCGCTATTCCACACCAACTAACAACAACCAAAGGATTTCATCAAACACCGCAATAGGCAAATTGCGGTAGGGTGTGAACATGGGTAATCAAGGTCAAATGGTTGGAGTTATTGGGAATCGGCGAGGATATGCTCTTGGATTTCGCATGGGTAATTAGGCGGTTCCAAATCGGGGTGTCGGATGGGTCGAATGTTGGGAATAGAGCGATGGGTAATCGAATGGGAATGTTGCGCTCCGATCGTTGGGAATTATAGAAATGTGAATCGGGGTAATCGGGTTACGTGTTACAACTGTCAAGGAGTGGGTCACATGGCAAGGAATTGTCCAACTAAGCCGAAAAAGAAGGATCTTGCGTATCTTGTAAAGCTATCATGTTGGTACAAAGGAACAATCTGGACTTCAATTGAGTGCCGAGGAACATGACTTCATGGCTATTATGGATGATTTGGAAGACCTCGAGGAACTCAATGCAAACCGCATCTTCATGGAAAATCTTTAGGAGACTAAGTACGACATCGACTCGACGCACCTCCTCGCCTATGACGCTAATGCAAGATGTCGAGGTACCAATCATTGATCCATGCTATAACAATGTCATATTTGATGTGTTTACTCATGACGAACAAAGATTCGTGACGCCAAGACCAACCTATGATACATACCGGACAATCCGAGTTGTAGTAATACAAACTCGAAACTCCGATGTAGATCCTAGTAGAGGCGTGGCACAAAATATCGAGACTAATGAGGAAACACGTGCTTATTTTGAATCATTAATCAATAAGCGTGGCATTGAAATTGAGAAAGTTAGAACGGTCAATCGCGAAGTTAAGGCCGCGAATGCTAAATTGACCACCGAGCTTGAGAGTTACAAGGAGAACGCAAAGCCTTTGAATTTCATAAAACAAAGAATCGAAATTAGAAATTGGTTATCGAAATTTGGTTTCTAAAGAACAACTTTTGCAAATCAAGTATAACACACTTGATGTGAATTGGAACTTAAAATTAAATCTTTAAACAAGGAAATTTCGATTTAAATAACCAACTTTCTAAAAAAAGAAATGTTTTCTAATCTTGAAAAGAGAAGAAGCGGTTGATTCTTGATTTTTAAAGCGAGAAGATTCTCTTCTTGATGAAATTCTTGATAAAATGAAAAATCCAAACTTTGGAAAATTTGCTTCTTAAAACGGGTCATTCTGCTCAAACAATCAAGATGCTTTCTAATCAAGTAAATCCGCGTTTTCATACTAATAATAGAATGGCACTTGGTAACGACCCTTCTTCGTTCCTCAAGAAAGCTTAGAAACCTCATAATGTGTTAAACAATGGAAATGTTTTACATGAACCCATTATTGTTCGTGATTCTCTTGAAACGTTAGAACTATCTGAGGAGAGTAGATCAAAAATGAAACAAAAAAATCCGGAAATCAAACCAATTGATTATAACAAATGGAACAAAATTAACGGAATTACTTTTGTTAATCAAAAAGAAAAGTCAAAGTTTTCCATCACACCAAGTGTTTCAAACAAAGAGTCAACACCTGTTTCAAAATCTGTTTCAAAACCAGTTGTTGTCTCAAATTCTCTTTCGAACATTGAACAAATGTCTTCAAACAATCCTTTTAACACAAGTGATGGGAGAAGTATTTTAGAAAATGTGAAAACTAGAATTATGGATCTTCAAGACATTGTTAAAACTAAAACCAATATTACAACAAACATCCGGTTTAATAGTTTTGATAATGAAAATAAAAGTATTTTGAAACTCAAATTGCCCTCATTTGAATGCCATCGATGCAAGGGTAATTCATTTTGAACAAGCATTTTGAAAGAAACAATGACTTTGTCAAGGACCATAAATCCACGGTAAAGCAAGCTAATGACTGTGTTGAACAAATCAAAGTTTTGGAAAATTTAAATGACTCTCTCTTGAAGATGTTCGACTCATCGATATTATGTCCATTATTTTACAAACATATTCGTTGAAGATCATGAAAGACTCAGTCTCGAGACCTCCAAAATTGTTTCAAAATATGAAAAAGCACTTGAGAAACTTGAAAAGAAAATGTCTCATATTTTAAACAACTTGATCGAAAAAGCGAGGAATGCAAGTATGAAAAAGCGTCGTATGAGCGTGCCTACAATGACATGAAAGCGAAAAATGATCTTTTGAGGGCTCATTTGGAATGTCAAAAGGAAAGGCGATGGATACTAAGATTTCAAAACCATTGGTGAGGAGAAAGCAAATGTTCCCAAACCGGTTTTAAAACCAAAGATGTCATTTCAATGCCTCCTCCAAAAGTCAATGAGAAAAATGATTTATCAAAATCATCACTCCACCGCCTTGCCTAAACAAAATGTTGATAAAGGAAAAGCGGTTATTGAGAAACCAAAAGTTTTAGCTCCCGGCCTTTTAAGATGAGTACCACTAATGCGTGCGCCTCCACATCTAAACCATATGGAACAAACGAAATAAGTTTTCGACTCACGATATTATGTCCATTATTTTACAAACATATTCTATTGAAGATCATGAAAGACTCGATCGAGACCTCCAAATTGTTTCAAAATATGAAAAAGCACTTGAGAAACTTGAAAAGAAAATATCTCATATTTTAAACAACTTGATCAAAAGCGAGGAATGCAAGTATGACAAGCATCGTATGGCGTGCCTACAATGACATGAAAGCGAAAAATGATCTTTTGAGGGCTCGGTGGAATGTCAAAAAGGAAAGGCGATGGATACTAAGATTACAAAACCATTGGTGAGGAGAAAGCAAATGTTCCCAAACCGGTTTTAAAACCAAAATGTCATTTCTATGCCTCCTCCAAAAGTCAATGAGAAAAATGTCTTATCAAAATCGATCACTCCACCGCCTTGCCTAAACAAAATGTTGAAAAGGAAAAGCGGTTATCGAGAAACCAAAAGTTTTAGCTCTTGGCCTTTTTAAGATGAGTACCACTAATGCGTCGCCTCCACATCTAAACCATATGGAACAAACGACATAAGTTTAGAAAAGCACTCTAAAGAGACTAGGAAAATGAAACCACTTCTCTAGATAAGATTGTGAATCCTAATGAGTGTGCCTTACCTTCTACGGGACTAGGAAGCACCTCTAGGAGCAGCAGACTAAAGCCTAAGAGCAATACAAGGAACAATAGAGTCTCGCTTGCCTCTAAGAGTAGTCGCTTGAATAAAAAGAAGAAAGTAGAAGAACACCCTAGGAATTTACCGCTTTGTAATAAGAAAGACATTTCATCTGAATGTAATGAACCTATGAAATCTGCTAAGTTTAATGAATCTGTTGAATCTCTCTGTTTAACTTGCAAGAAATCTTTAACTAATGTTCTTGATGTTTGTGTTTCTAAGAATGAGATTGTTAAGCCTGTTAAGAAGAATGTTCCCAAAAGAACTTATGCTAAACGAATAGGAAGACTAGTTGCGAGACTTAGGTTTTACACTACTGATAGGGAGCATAATGTTTACTTTAGGGATGACATTTGGAAACCCACGGGTAGAACTTTCACACTCCGAATGGTAGAATGAGTGATAAACTGTCTTACCAATAGATAAATTCTATGAGTGTGATCGATTTTACCTCTAACCCAAAGGAACCAAAATCAAAGCGGTTTCCAAAATCTTCTTCTTACGTGATTGGCGAGTTATTGAAATATGTCTTTGGATCGTCAACTCGGGTTGCTCCAAGCACATGACCGGAATCTGAAGCTGGCGATCAATTTCGTCGGAAATTCATGGGAACCCGACGTTTGGAAATGATCATGTAGCACTATCATGGGTTATGGAGATCTACCTTTTGGAAATTATTTGATCACTCGGGTTTACTATGTCGAAGGGTTGGGACACAATTTGTTTTCCGTCGGGCAGTTCTGTGATGCAGATTTAGAGGTTGCTTTTAGGAGAAATGCTTGCTTCGTTAGAAACTTGAATGGCACTGATCTCTTATCTGGGAATCGTGATACAAACTTGTATGCTATCGACATAAATCAAATGGCCTCTTCATCACCAATATATCTTATGACACAAGCATCTGGAACAAAGTCCTGGTTGTGGCATAAAAGGTTATCCCATCTCAATTTTGACACCATCAACAAACTTGCCAAAGACAACATCGTCAATGGACTTCCAAAGTTCAAATACACCAAGGATCACCTATGTCCATCATGCGAACAATGAAAAAGCAAAAAAGCATCATATAAACCCAAATCCGTACCTAGTTCGGAAGCAAGGTTGCATATGTTGCACATGGACTTATGTGGCCCAATGAGAGTTGAAAGCATTAACGGGAAAAAGTATATTCTTGTTATCGTCGATGATTATTCAAGATATACATGGGTTCGGTTTTGAGATCAAAATCTGAAGCACCGTGCATCATCATCACCTTCACGAAATGTATTCAAGTACTTCTTCAAGCTCCGAGAAGAGTTGTAAGAGCAGATAACGGCACAAAATTCACAAATCGGGAGTTAAGAGCTTATTTTGAAGATGTTGGAATAACTCATCGACATCGGTTGTTAGAACTCCATAGCAGAATGGGGTAGTTGAAAGAAGAAATCGTACTCTTGTGGAAGTCGCCGCACAATGCTAATTTATTCGGTGCACCGTTATGTCTATGGGTGATGCTATTGTCAACGCTTGTTTCACTCGTAACCGATCCTTAATCCATCCAAGATTCAATAAAACCCCATATGAAATAGTGAACAATAGAAAACCTGATATCTCTTACTTTCACGTGTTTGGCGCTTTGTGCTATCCGACAAACGACAGAGAAGATCTAGGGAAACTTAAAGCTAAAGGTGATATTGGAATCTTCATTGGATATTCAGATAGCTCGAGGGCTTTCAGGGTGTATAACAGAAGAACTAGGAGGATCATGGAGACGATGAACGTGAATTTTGATGAACTTTCACATATGGCTTTTGAGAGACTCGCTCTAGAACCCGCACAAAACCCGCAGACTTCTGGACATATCAGTTCAGGACTCGTACATCAAAGAGCTCCATCAACTTTTGCTGACACACCTCATGAAAAAGAATGGGAGAAATTCTTTGAATTAATGTTCGATGAATACTATGGTGGAACTTCGACAAATGCATCAAACCATCATTCCGCTGAACTCGCTCAAAATCATCTACCACCGTCACCAACAGAAGATGCATCTACAACGGTCGAAACCAATGCACCAACTCCATCAACATCATCTACATCTACTCCAGCAACTCCAATTCTTCAAACAGTCTTACCAGCAGTTGATGAGCAAAACCAAAACATATCATTTCAAGAAGAACCTACTCAAAACCAGAACGATGCAACATTAGATGAAGACTTATTTGAAAACCCGTTTGCTACGGAATCAGCTGAATCATCCTCTAGCTTATGAGAACCATCTAACTCGCACTTGTATAATCTACGGTATCCTTCTACTCTGAAGTGGACAAAAGACCATCCAATTGAACAAGTTATTGGTGAACCTTCATGGCCAATTCAAACGAGACGCCAACTTGCCACCGATTGCGACTTATGCATTTACCTTTGCTCAATTGGCAGAACCCGCATGGATAGAAGCGATGCAGGAGGAACTTCTCCAATACCGTCTACATGACTCTTGGGATATGGTTCCAAGACCAATTGACATTCGCGTCATTGATCTCAAATGGTTATGGAAGAACAAAAGGGATGAAGAGATGAGCGTAATTGCAATAAAGCTCGTCTTGTGGCTAAAGGATACGAGATAGAAAGAAGGATAGACTTTGAAGAGTCATTCGCGGTAGCTAGACTTGAGGCGATCAGATTTTCTTAGCCTATGCACTCACAAAAACATCACGGTTTATCGGATGGACATTAAGACCGCTTTTGAATGGAACTCGAAAGAAGAAGTGTCGTGAGTCACTGAAGGCTTCATAGACATGGAACATCCGGACTATGTCTACAAACTCAAAAAGGCAATCTATGGATTGAAACAAGCTCGAGGCGTGGTATGACGAACTATCCTCTTTCCTTATTCTAAACAATTTCACCAAAGGAACAGTTGATCCTACCTTGTTTACACAAAATGCAAAATGACATTTTGATTGTTCGATTACGTGGGCGACATCATTTTGGGTCCACTAATCTGAATCTTTCAAAACATTTTGAAAATCTCATGAAAAGCAAATTTGAAATGTCCATGATGGGGGAACTAAAGTTTTTTCTTGGTTTACAAATACATCAGTCCCCACGTGGAATTTTTATTAATCAAGCGAAATATACAACTGAGATTTTGAAAAATCATGGTATGGATAATTGTGACTCTGTCGGAACACAAATGGTAACTTCACCAAAAATTGGAGCCGATTTGTTTGGAAAACCTATTGATCCAAAGAAATATCGGAGCATGATTGGTTCTCTCATGTACCTTACTGCTAGTCGACCCGATATTCATTTTGCTGTTTGCTTATTAGCACGGTTTCATGCTAAGCCTACCGAACTGCACCTCAAAGAGGTTAAAAGGATCTTCGGCACCAAGACATCCATTCACAAGGGTCTTTGGTATCCGAAGGAATCGGATTTGATCTAATTGCCTTTTCGGATCATGCGGACCACGCAGTGACCAAGTTCTGACAAAAGTACATCGGGAGGAGCACAATTTTGGGTGAAAAGTTAGTAAGTGGTCTTCAAAGAAACAAGATTGCATTGCACTTTCAACCGTGAAGCCGAGTATGTGTCTCTATCTGCGTGTTGTGCTCAAGTTCTATGGATGAGAACACAACTCACAGATTATGGCTTTACTTTCGATAAAATACCTATGTATTGTGACTCGAAAAGTGCCATAGCCATATCGTGCAATCTGCTCATCACTCAAAGACTAAGCATATCAGCACGCTATCACTTCATAAAAGAACATGTGGAAGAAGGTATTGTTGAATTATTTTTCGTGAAGACAGTTACCAACTAGCCGATATATTTACTAAAGCCCTTCCAAAAGAAAGGTTTGACGATTTAGTTCGACGAATTGAATGCGAAGCCTAACCCCGAGGAGTTAGAACGTCTTCTCGAATCTTCTTAAAAATGATTTTCCAAAAAGCTTATTGTAAATATTTTTGAAAAACAAAATACAAAATTTGAAAAACCAACAAAAGCAAAATATAAAAATATAAAACTTTCAAAAATACAAAACATTAAAAATCAAAATCCAAAATATTCTTCTCACGACATGTGTCTTGTATAATCGATATTCTGTACGTTTCTAGAAATGTCATTCAACAATGATACGGGCATGTACAGATACTTGAGCGAGAGTTCTTTATATGTTTTCTAAAACATGTCATTTCTCAAAAATTTCTTCAAAAATGGCTTTCGTATACTTCAGTACGAAACCCAGACATAAAATGATGACTTTTGATTATTTTCAAATCAAAACTCGTGATTTTAAAGAAAAATCAAGTGTACGCTTCAGTGCACTACATTTAAAACTGGTGAGAAATCATCATCATCTTGAGCACCTTTTCAAGATTGTTCAAAAAGATTTTCAAAATCTTTCTAAATACTTTGTGCTCAAGATAACTCCTTCTAAAACCCTTTAATTGATTATGCTTTATTAAAGGGGGAGTATAAAACCAAAATGTTCCAAATTCATGCTTAACTCAAATCCGTTTGTCTCCCCAAAAGATTCTAAAATGTTGTTTAATCCGTTGATATAAAAAATATCACGAATATGCTATTTTTGAGGGGGAGGAGACGTGATTAAAATGTGATCAAAAAGTTTAATGATTGTTGTTTGATTCTCAAAATGAGCTCGACTCAGTTGAAACCAATGAATTGACGAGGAATCATGTACCATCTCGAGAAACTTTCTATGGACTTGACTAGGACGGGTAATAATTTCAAGCTAGTTCTCTAGTGATGTAAACGTGTCTCAAAACGGTCTAGTTCATTTAAAGTCGATCAATTCAAAAAGTTCGAACTCTACCCTCTATGTGTAGATTTCTGTCAAAACTTATAAGCACATGTGAAGGGGGAGTGTTTTTGAAAATATAAAACTCTCGGAGTGTTTCAAACATGCTTTCAATCATAAACACTTTGAGAGATTTTCAAGAAAAATGGTTTTAAGGCAACAATAGGACAGTCATGGAGTTATAAGGTGACTAAGGATAAGAAATCAGTCCTATGATCCGCCAGAGCCGGAGGGATCTACCCAAGGACATCACAAATAGTTTAGAACTAGAAGTCCTTAGGAATGATTGAAAAAAGGAGTAATGTGAGAAAGGAGAAAGAAGGGGTTGAAGAATTAAAAGGAAGTATAAAGAAAGGGTGAAAAGAAATAGCCCTCCATAATCAACCTTAGGGCGAAAACCGGGTTCAATACATATGCTACTGAATGTCACTAGATGACACTGGTATTGAAGACAAAGACGTCATGGACCCAGTGACGCACTGCACTAAACCTTCTAGCTACGCAATTCCTCTTAAAAGGATTTGTTTCATTCTCACTGGGAACCCTACATAATCTATCGACATTCTCTTAGAGATGGTTGATATTGAAGAAGGAGACCCTCTCCCTAGTCTCCGCTCAGGAAAACCAAAATGCACTATTGAGTCTAGAGCCACGAGATTCATCAAAAAATCTCATAGGAACACTTGACATGATGATATGTGCAAAAACACATATCATTGCTTTATCAAATAAAACCCAAAATAACCAAGAAAGAGCCGTTTATTGCTAATATTTGTGGTTTTCTTGAGTTTGTGCTTGTGTGTACGGATATGTAAAACACACAAAAGGAACCAAATCGGGCGTAAATCCGAGCACGAGAGATTAAGAGAGTTTAAATTTGAGCGGAAGGTCGAGATTGTGCATTTATGAAGATTTTATTCTCGAGGATGATTTTGAAAGCTATAATCAAGTTTGAAGAATTGTCAAGATTAGTCCCTCATCTTTGAGCATTTGGCGTAAGTGATCCTCAAGTTTCGGAATTGTCAAAATCAGCCCTTGGATTATTTGTGAATGACAAGTTTAGCCCTTGAAAGAGATTTTCAGATTTACATGATTGGTCCCTGAAGTTTCAGCTTATACACATTTGGTCCTTAATATGTCTAATGGGTTTATATTAAATCCTAGGTCCAAGTCCAATCCAATATCCAAACCCACGGCCCAATACAAACCCACGTCCAATATAAAAACCCGGTATACTTAACCCGTTCCCACCTTTTTACCCGAGTCAACACCCAAACCCGGTCAAACTACTCAAACAATAATAAAAAAAACCATGCCCGCGTTTTTTACCCCCAAATTACCCAGGAAACATGAACCCTAAATCTACTAATGGTCAATTGGTCAAAATTACTGCAATTAAGGGTATATCCGTACTTTCGTCTGACACAACTGACACATGGGGAGTGCCAAGTCAGCTATCCGTGTGCAACATCTCAATATCTGCTCTGTGATTGGTCGAAGCTACGTGGAAAATACAATCCAAGGGTTCAAAATTGATGGGATACGTGGAAGGTGATCTAAGGGTTGTAAACGACTCAAAGAAGCACAAATGAGATTTCTAGATCCTTCCTTGGCTTGAGCTCGTGGCTATTTATACCCTTTGTAATCACAGTTGATGGTGTAACTTTTCTGAGTAGATTAATAGTAGTTAAGCTTGTTTTAATATTCAGTATCTTGTATTTCTCTTTCAATTACTTGTAATCCGTTTTCATTAATTAAATCTGTTTTTAGTTAATTGTCTCAATCTCAGTTTTAATCTTGTTTTTAGTATTAATATTTGCTTATCAGAGTTACTTAGTCATAACTTCAGCTTATAAAAGTCATTTTCTAAGTTTATAATCTCATCATCTCAAAGATCACAAAAAAAAATATTAAAATCTCTTAAAAATATAAAAATATTTTATTACTGTTTTTAGATATTAATCTGTTTTAGTAATTGTTGTTTTTAGCTTTATAAAACCTTATTTCATTTTGTTAAAGTAATCTACTCAGAAATTCTCTCAAATCTCATCACAATCAAATTAAGTCAACTGTTACACTGTTTGGTTCTAAATTTCTGTCTTGATCATGAAAGTGGTTTGGATTGCTGAAATTGGATCAGATTTGGGTTGATGCAGTACTGGAATTGGGATTGATGATGATTAGTTTGGGTTGAAATCAGATTAGGATAGTGGTTCATGGATCATTTGTTAGCAAGCTAATTTTGGCTGGACAACTGTGAGTACTAAAGTCCTTTTGAATCTATATTGCCTGTGATCTTTAATTAGAGTTAGATCTGTGTTCTTTTAGTTTAAAATCAGTAGTTGTATTCTGATTGAATCATTGCTGTAATAGTTTTTAGAATCTGCATAATTTCTGTTATCATTTGCATCAGTAGACCAGATAGGATTTAGTGAGTATTTGCTGTCACTACTTCATCATTAAGCTCTATTTAGGTTATTGGAATCTGTATTGAGGTTGATGATGGTCTAGATTAGTGATTTGCTTCATAAAATTTCAAAACGACTTCAATAAGGTGTGTTTGGATTATTCGATTTCTTGATATTAAGATGATTCGATGAGTGTAGATTGGTTGTACATTCTTATTAGCTATAACTCAGTCAGTTAAGGTCTTAGATTACACCTTAGATTGCTCAAAGTCAAAATCAAAGTGAAACTGATTTTAATTGCATTACTGTTGAAATCAGTGAGTGATATTATACATTTAGGTGTTAATATAGATAAGTTAGCTAGCATTAGGTTCATTACATTGATATTCATCACTCTCAGTTAAAAAATTGGAATCAAATCTCATTTAAGTCAAACTACCAAAACTGTTTTCAAAAGTCAAAATTGTCAAAATCAGTTTTCATCAAACTTTCTAGGTCTTGTTTTAGCCTCATTTGAGCTTGACTTGATCTGAAATTTGGCATAACTAATATTTGGTTGGTGGTCTTTAAAACCACAGACATGGTTTGCACATTAGCTTACTGAATAAGCTGGTGCAGTAGCTTAAAGTAGGGCCTAGATCACTGTTTTGCTTAAGTAGTTTGTTAGCCTTAAACTTGGTAATCTGCTTATTAGAGGTTAGGATTAGAAGTATTTAGTTGCTTATAGTTAGTTTTAGTATAAATTAGTTTCTGAAACAGTTTGGTTGCTTATTGTGCTCTTTAGCTTATTTTCATTAGCTTAATTCAAACAGTTTACACATCAGCTCTCATTTCTCACACATAAGCCATAGATTTTATATTTTTCATAGAATTAGAATAGTATTTTAGAATTTTACTGAATTTTTCATTAATTTTCATAACTGTTTGGTATTTTTCCCAATTTAAAATAGTTTTTAAGTATTTTTAAATAGCTTTTATTGCAATTAATTCAGAAAAAGTTCCAAAAAATAAATTTTCAATTTTCTTAGATTGAGATAAATACAAAAAGCAAAAAAATAATTTTTCTAGATTTTTCCTAGCTTATTTTATAATTTTTAGCCAATTAATTAGATTTAAATAGTTTTAAATTTGTAGAAAATAGAAAAATAATCAGAAAAATACAAAAATAGTTTTAAAAATTCTCTTAGGATATTTTAGATTTGATAAAAATAGTTTCATATTTTTCTCCTTAATTTTCATAATTTTTAGAATTTTAACTTAGATCTAAAAGTTAAAAATTAGTTTTTAATTCTAATAAAATTCAGAAAAATCCTAAAAAATAGTTTTACTTCATAAATAGTTTTCAACTTGCATTTCTAGAGTAAAAGTAATTTTAGGCATTTTTAGGATTTAGATTAGACGTAGTTGCATTTTATTTACGTTTCGTTTATAACTTTTAGTTAATATCGCACTTAGGATTTCCCGTAGATTAGATTATCCTTAATTACTTTCCCTTCTCCCGTAGTTTAAATAAATCAAAATCATTAATCAAAACATCGAGCATTAAATTCCAAACCAAAAACGACGTTGGCAATTCACGCCTCGTTGGGAAACGATTCGGGTTGACTAATCCGTATCAACGATCACACACGGGATTTGATTTAATATTCTTTTTCCTAAAGGAATTTTGAATCTATCTTCGTGATTATTTTTGATATCGATATTGAGGTTTTATCCATACACATACCCCTAAGCCTACATTATTGAGCGAATCAAATTTTGGCGCGGCTGCGGGAGGTTGTGTCACGACAATATCGTTTGAGGTTTGACGATTAGTGACTCGAGATCCTTCATTCATGAAGTTACTATTTTTCTAAAAAACAAAAAAGTAAAAAAATATTTTCCTTTTTCTTTTGTATATATATATCATATTAAAAAAATACAAAAAGATTTTCTCTTGTGTTTTTGAGCTAAAATAGAATTCATCAATTATATAACATTCTCAACGGAGGTGTTATCATTAATAAGTTCCCAAACTAAAGATCAAAAACTTGCCTTTGTGTCGCTTGTGAATTGATTTATTTCTATCGGATAAACAAAGCGTGTGGTGGGTATAAGGACGGCCGACATTAAATTGCGGTGAAAAGAAGCGGGTTTTAATAAGCTTCACGACCTACAAAGCTTCTCCGCTCGCTTGTGCGTTTGTCTTATAGAGGTGATTTATTCACTTGGGATTATTGGTTAAGTTCACTTGTGTTTTCGAATACCGTTTCATTTTAATTGGTTTTAAAGTGCATGCTTTTCGCTCTCGATCACGACGTGAGCGTAATCAAAGAATAGACGTGCCGAGTTACGTACTATCGTTGAAGAACCCGTCATGGCGGACACTCGAACGATGAGCGAGTTACTTCAAGCTCCCGTGAGACGGCTACGGTGATGCTATCGTACTTCCACCAATTAACACGAAAATTTTGAACTAAAAACAAATTTAATACAATTGGTGTCTAATAAACCTTTTTGTGGTTTAGATCATGAGGAGCCTCACGCACACCTCCGTTGGTTTAATCAAGTTGCTTCTACGATTAACTTTCGGGGCGTCTCTCATGATTCGATTAAGTTGAGATTGTTTCCATTTTCCCTTGAGGGGGCAGCCCGGACTTGGCTAGAAAAAGAACCTCCTCAGTCGATTACAACATGGGAAGATCTTTCTAAGAAATTTGTGAACCAATTCTTTCCTCCGTCAAAAATAACAATGTTACGAAATCAAATCATAAATTTTCAACAAAAATTTGACGAAAGTTTTGGAGAAGCATGGGATAGATTTAAAGAACTTTACGAAAATGCCCAAATCATGGTTTTACCGATCTTCATCGATTGATACGTTCTATAATGCTCTTACTCCGTCCGATCAAGATTCGCTTAACGCGGCCGCCGGTGGTAATATCTTGAGTCGTATGCCCACCGATATTAGAACGATTATCGAAAATAAGTCAAAAGTTTCTTCGTCTAGAAACCGACCGGTTGTTTCTAAGATCACTACGAATGACAACTACATCCAGAGAAGTGAGTTAAGTGGGCTGACTGATGCTATTAATTCTATGATGAGAGAGTTTAAGATTCATAAATCCGAACCCGTCAAAGCCGTTACTGAAACATGTGTTATTTGCGGTGGTCCTCATCCGTACTATAATTGTCAAGCCACCGATGGCGATCTTCGAAATGCTTCCGTAGCCTCTGCTAATCCGGTTCAAAATCAAAACCAAGGATACCGTGCCAACCAAATGGGACCACCCGGTTTTGCACCCGTTCCTCAACAAAACCAAAACCTTTATCAAAACCAATCTTACAATCAAAACCGAGGAGTCAATCTCAATCATGGTAATCAAAACTACCAAGATCCTCCACCTCAAGCTTATCAACAACCTCCTCCACAACAATATCAACCACCTCATCAAGCTGTTCCAAACAACGAGTTTCTGTCTTACATGAAGAATTCCGACAACACCATTAAAAGTTTGCAAACTCAAATCACCAGCATTAGGAATGATTTCAAAAGAGAAATGGAAGCTACAAGTAACAAGCAGATGAGTGAAATGAGGAATATGATGGCTAGTTTCTTTCAAGCTAATCAAGCTTCTACGTCTTATTCTCAACCCTCAGGTTCCGGTTCTCTTCCGAGTAATACGATTCCTAACCCGAGAGGTGACATGAAAGCGATTACTACCCGAAGTGGTGTTGCTTACGATGGACCCACGGCTCCTACCACTATTTCTTCTTCTCCGTCTTGTGTGGTAGACCGTGAGACCGGGGTGACAAAGGACCCGGTGCTTCCTACTAATAAGGGGAGTATCGAGAATGTCCAACCCACGGTTGTCCCGACGTCTGAGCCCAAGGATGCTCCGGTTAGTACTGAAAAGACTAACTCAAAAACAACACTTCCGTACCCGTCAAGGATGAATGATCAAAAGCAACGTGAACAAGCAAATCTTCAAATGGAAAAATTCTTTCAAATATTTCAAGATCTTCACTTCGAAATTAGCTTTGCGGATGCTCTTCTTCTCATGCCTAAGTTTGTTTCGACACTAAAAGGAATGTTAAGTAACAAAGAGAAAATTGTAGATTTGGCAAAAACGTCTTTGAATGAGAATTGTTCGGCGGTTATTCTCAAGAAACTTCCCGAAAAGTTAGGTGACCCCGGCAAGTTCCTCATTCCGTGCGATTTTCAAGGAATTATTCAAAGGTTCGCCTTGGCGATCTTGGCGAGTATCAATTTGATGCCGAAATCAATTTACGATAAGCTTTCATTGCCCCCACTTACCCCGACATGTATGACCCTCGAGCTAGCCGACCGAACTACGACAACACCAATCGGTATAGCCGAGGATGTTTTTGTTAAAGTGGGGAAGTTCGATTTCCCCGCAGATTTTGTTGTCGTTGATTTCGATGCCGACCCTCGTGTGCCCCTTATTCTCGGAAGATGCTTCTTAAGGACGGGCCATGCATTGATTGATGTGTATGAAGGAGAAATCACTTTAAGAGTTGGAAAAGAAGCCGTCACGTTCAACGTTAACAATACTTCTAAATCTTTTACCAAACAATATGATGTGGCCAAAATTAATGACACCGAGGTGACAAAGGACCCGGAATTCCTACTAATAACGGAAGTATTAAAACGTCCAACCTCCGGTTGTTCAAAAGTTGGGCCTAAGACATCGAGAATTGATCCGAGTCTTTCACGTTTACGGTTAAGAGTTTATCGACGATACGTCTTTGAGAAAAGGAAGAAATTAGAAAAGGAGACTACAACGGTTGTGGTGGAAAATGCTAGCTCTAAGAGCACACCACTTGTCCCACCTCCGCTTTCGTGTATCGGATTGATCTTGTTCCTAAAACTTCAAGTTTTCTTTGGTGGCAATCCCACTCCTTCTTACGAAAATATGGAACTTTCTTCTAAACAAATCATTTCTGATTCTTCCCCTTCCCTCACTCAATATGAGGAGGATGATTCTATCATGAAAGAAATTGAGGCTTATTTGAAAAGTGATTCAGTTTCACCGGAAATTGATAACGCCGACATCGACATCGAAGGAGATATTCGTTTGATTGAAAAAATGCTTTACGGGGATTCTTATATTCCTTCGGAAGAAAAAGTTATTAAAGAAGTCAAGCCGTCTTTTAATCCTTCGGAGCCCGAGCTCAAGGATTCTTCCATTGATTTACTTCTCGAGGAGTTCGCCGATGAACTTGCTCCCACCGACTCGATTCTTTCCAAGAATGAAGAAAACGAATACGATGATCCGTTTTACCCAAAGAAAGATAAGGAAGTTAAGATTTTGACTGATAAGCTTGTTGATACTGAGGTTCAACACTATTTTTTATCCGAGAGTGATTCCTTTTCTCGTGAGGATTTTCACGTGGATGATACTTTGATTTTGTTCCTCTCCGAGGACAAGATTTTTAACCCTGGGATACTCATCGAAGAGTACATTCTTATCACCAAAGTTATTCGGAAAAAGGATCCTATCTTGGATGCCTTCATTGTTGAACCTTCGAAATGCATTTCTTTGTACCATGGACTCCCTTCTTCTATGGAGTCGTTTCTCTTTGATCCATCATCCCGACGTCCGCCCGCAAAACCACCGGATGATGGATCACTTTTTCTTGAAAAACCTTTTGTGAGTTCGGGAGAATTTAACCTTTATGTGCTTAAGCCCGAAATTTTCTTCCCCTCCCAACCTACCCATTCTCTTTCCCTCAGGAGTGAGGATACCATCTTTGATCCGGGTATCCCTTCCGCTTGTTTCCCCAAGGACAAATGAATTGGGACGAGTCGGGGCTAGCGACTCGGTGATCAAAAACGATGGCGCTTCGTGGGAAGCACCCCATGCTTATCTCTATCTTCTTTCTATTTCTCTAATAAGTGGCGTGAAGGGTTAGCCTCTTGATTTCTCGTGTTTGGTTGTTTGTGATGTTGTGTTTAGGATGTTCCCGATATGAAGACTCTCGTGCTCGAAGTTTGTCATTTTCTCCACTCGAGTTTCATGATCACTGCTAATGGAAATCCTATATCCAAAATCTTATCGACTAACGTTTATCTTTTAGCATACTTAATAAACGGCTTTTAGATTTTCGTTGATACCCTTGCTTTAAACATTGAGGACAATGTTTCGTTCTAGTCTGGGGTAGGGTAATCTTCGATTTGATTTGACCGCACTTGCTTATTTTTTGTCGTATACTCTCGTAACCCCGTTTTTCTTTAGAAAATGAAAAATTGTGCAAATATGAGAAAAATTTAAAATTTTTCGTAAGCTTTTGCTAGTTTTATGATCGAAAAGTCTTTGCTAGTCTCTTAGAGGTTACTTTAAATATGCGTTTTTCTTGAAAAAATCTTTGCTAATTACTTAGACAAGAGGCTATAAAATGCGATTCTAGCTCACAAGGCCAAGAATTTGCAAGTCTCCCTAAGTGATTTTATATATGCGAAGCTTTGACAAGAATTTGCTAGTTTCTTATAAGTGACTTTAAAAATGCGAGACTTGAGATTATTTAACGAAGCATTTGCTAAGTTAATATATGTTTTGACACCTTGTTGACTTTCATTGGTGAGAGTAGGAATGGAATTACGACTTGACCGGGCGTGTTGAGCCCTAGCTTGTTCCTTAACCATAGATAATCTAAAAATTATCGGCTAAGCATCCGCGGATCTCATTATTTGGGATTTTAAATTTATGGAGATCGAGAAATGATAGAGTTACTTATGAGTTTAGATGCTAAGCGTGGAGTAGTTGGTTCTCTTTAGAGCCCATCAAGGTACTTATATTTTTGTTCCCACAAAATTGTTTCACCCCATATCTCGTTAAACAATAATTAGAGATGTTGAGTTTTTGGCGATAGTTAGTTCTTTATCTTCTTAAAAGAATCTTTGTTTCAAAAATTGGGTACACATCAAGGATCCGTAATAAATAAGCAATAAGTGATAAGTGAAAGTAATAAGTAAAGTTATGAGTCATGTGTCGAGATCGGACCCTTGGATCTTTAGCCGGATTGAGTGAGGTCTTAGTCTAGCCAACGGTACCCTCATTTCATGAAGCCTATAGTCTTGGAATTACCCGTGAAGCTCCGTAGTTCATAGCTCATATAAATAAAAAGTATAAGTAAAAAAAAAAAAAAAAAATGATGATGAAAATGATGAAAATGAAAAAATGTTGAAAAAGTCAAAATTATAAGTGAATAAAAATTCCTTGATGTGGACCTCATTTTTGGGACAATGGTTCTTGAGAGAAGGCGGACAACTAATTATCGACTTAGCTTTGTATCTTTATCGGAAATAAAAGTTATCGAAACGAGAAATTTGAAGAAATTCATTTCTCACAAAAATAAAAAATCTAGAGGAAAATAGGAAAATGGGAACAAAAGGTAATTAGACAAGTAACTTCCATGGGTAGTGTTAGCATCTAGAGTCATATTTAACAATGATTTCGATTTTACGCTTAGTTTGGGACTTGTGAAAATCGTGACGATGTATTCTATCCGTATGGTCACTTCACGCTGTGTTGTGTTTTCTACTCCGTGATCCTAACGTGTCGTTTGAAAAATGTTGGAGTTATTGATCGACATGAAAGTTCAACAAACCGTCATTCATAACCGGAATGTGCTTAATCGTAATATCTATATATGAAATTTAAAAGGTAAACGGGGCGTTTTTAGAATTAAGGCTTTCTTAATCTCTTTTGAGGAATCTTTGCTACTTCTTCATAGGTTTAGTAGAAAGAGATTGAAAACCTTGGTTTTAGAAGCGTGAGTTAATTGCATTGCGTGAGGACACGACAATGGTCTCGTCTGGGGTATTTTGATATGTGCAAAAACACATATCATTGCTTTATCAAATAAAACCCAAAATAACCAAGAAAGAGCCGTTTATTGCTATCATTGCTTTATCAAATAAAACCCAAAATAACCAAGAAAGATATGTAAAAACACACAAAAAGGAACCAAATCAGACGTAAATCCGAGCACGAGAGATTAAGAGAGTTTAAGCTGAGCCAGAAGGTCGAGATTGTGCATTTATGAAGATTTTATTATCTGAGGATGATTTTTGAAAGCTATAATCAAGTTTGAAGAATTGTCAAGATTAGTCCCTCATCTTTGAGCATTTGGCAGAAGTGATCCCTCAAGTTTCTGGAATTGTCAAAATCAGCCCTTGGATTATTTGTGAATGACAAGTTTAGCCCTTGAAAGAGATTTTCAGATTTACATGATTGGTCCCTGAAGTTTCAGCTTATACACATTTGGTCCTTAATATGTCTAATGGGTTTATATTAAATCCTAGGTCCAAGTCCAATCCAATATCCAAACCCACAGCCTAATACAAACCCACGTCCAATATAAAAACCCGGTATACTTAACCCGTTCCCATCTTTTTACCCGAGTCAACACCCAAACCCGGTCAAACTACTCAAACAATAATAAAAAAAACCATGCCCGCGTTTTTTACCCCCAAATTACCCAGGAAACATGAACCCTAAATCTACTAATGGTCAATTGGTCAAAATTACTGCAATTAAGGGTATATCCGTACTTTCGTCTGACACAACTGACACATGGGGAGTGCCAAGTCAGCTATCCGTGTGCAACATCTCAATATCTGCTCTGTGATTGGTCGAAGCTACGTGGAAAATACAATCCAAGGGTTTAAAATTGATGGGATACGTGGAAGATGATCTAAGGGTTGTAAACGACTCAAAGAAGCACAAATGAGATTTCTAGATCCTTCCTTGGCTTGAGCTCGTGGCTATTTATACCCTTTGTAATCACAGTTGATGGTGTAACTTTTCTGAGTAGATTAATAGTATTTAAGCTTGTTTTAATATTCAGTATCTTGTATTTCTCTTTCAATTACTTGTAATCCGTTTTCATTAATTAAATCTGTTTTTAGTTAATTGTCTCAATCTCAGTTTTAATCTTGTTTTTAGTATTAATATTTGCTTATCAGAGTTACTTAGTCATAACTTCAGCTTATAAAAGTCATTTTCTAAGTTTATAATCTCATCATCTCAAAGATCACAAAAAAAAATATTAAAATCTCTTAAAAATATAAAAATATTTTATTACTGTTTTTAGATATTAATCTGTTTTAGTAATTGTTGTTTTTAGCTTTATAAAACCTTATTTCATTTTGTTAAAGTAATCTACTCAGAAATTCTCTCAAATCTCATCACAATCAAATTAAGTCAATCGTTTACCTTTGTTTGGTTCTAAATTTCTGTCTTGATCATGAAAGTGGTTTGGATTGCTGAAATTGGATCAGATTTGGGTTGATGCAGTACTGGAATTGGGATTGATGATGATTAGTTTGGGTTGAAATCAGATTAGGATAGTGGTTCATGGATCATTTGTTAGCAAGCTAATTTTGGCTGGACAACTGTGAGTACTAAAGTCCTTTTGAATCTATATTGCCTGTGATCTTTAATTAGAGTTAGATCTGTGTTCTTTTAGTTTAAAATCAGTAGTTGTATTCTGATTGAATCATTGCTGTAATAGTTTTTAGAATCTGCATAATTTCTGTTATCATTTGCATCAGTAGACCAGATAGGATTTAGTGAGTATTTGCTGTCACTACTTCATCATTAAGCTCTATTTAGGTTATTGGAATCTGTATTGAGGTTGATGATGGTCTAGATTAGTGATTTGCTTCATAAAATTTCAAAACAGCTTCAATAAGGTGTGTTTGGATTATTCAGTTTTGCTGATATTAAGATGATTCAGTAGTGTAGATTGGTTGCTTCTGTTCTTATTAGCTATAACTCAGTCAGTTAAGGTCTTAGATTACACCTTAGATTGCTCAAAGTCAAAATCAAAGTGAAACTGATTTTAATTGCATTACTGTTGAAATCAGTGAGTGATATTATACATTTAGGTGTTAATATAGATAAGTTAGCTAGCATTAGGTTCATTACATTGATATTCATCACTCTCAGTTAAAAAATTGGAATCAAATCTCATTTAAGTCAAACTACCAAAACTGTTTTCAAAAGTCAAAATTGTCAAAATCGGCCATCAAACTTTCTAGGTCTTGTTTTAGCCTCATTTGAGCTTGACTTGATCTGAAATTTGGCATAACTAATATTTGGTTGGTGGTCTTTAAAACCACAGACATGGTTTGCACATTAGCTTACTGAATAAGCTGGTGCAGTAGCTTAAAGTAGGGCCTAGATCACTGTTTTGCTTAAGTAGTTTGTTAGCCTTAAACTTGGTAATATGCTTATTAGAGGTTAGGATTAGAAGTATTTAGTTGCTTATAGTTAGTTTTAGTATAAATTAGTTTCTGAAACAGTTTGGTTGCTTATTGTGCTCTTTAGCTTATTTTCATTAGCTTAATTCAAACAGTTTACACATCAGCTCTCATTTCTCACACATAAGCTATAGATTTTATATTTTTCATAGAATTAGAATAATATTTTAGAATTTTACTGAATTTTTCATTAATTTTCATAACTGTTTGGTATTTTTCCCAATTTAAAACAGTTTTTAAGTATTTTTAAATAGCTTTTATTGCAATTAATTCAGAAAAAGTTCCAAAAAATAAATTTTCAATTTTCTTAGATTGAGATAAATACAAAAAGCAAAAAAATAATTTTTCTAGATTTTTCCTAGCTTATTTTATAATTTTTAAACAATTAATTAGATTTAAATAGTTTTAAATTTGTAGAAAATAGAAAAATAATCAGAAAAATACAAAAATAGTTTTGAAAATTCTCTTAGGATATTTTAGATTTTATAAAAATAGTTTCATATTTTTCTCCTTAATTTTCATAATTTTTAGAATTTTAACTTAGATCTAAAAGTTAAAAATTAGTTTTTAATTCTAATAAAATTCAGAAAAATCCTAAAAAATAGTTTTACTTCATAAATAGTTTTCAACTTGCATTTCTAGAGTAAAAGTAATTTTAGGCATTTTTAGGATTTAGATTAGACGTAGTTGCATTTTATTTACGTTTCGTTTATAACTTTTTAGTTAATATCGCACTTAGGATTTCCCGTAGATTAGATTTCCCTTAATTACTTTCCCTTCTCCCGTAGTTTAAATAAATCAAAATCATTAATCAAAACATCGAGCATTAAATTCCAAACCAAAACGACGTTATAATTCGCCTCGTTGGGAAACGATTCGGGTGACTAATCCGTATCAACGATCACACATGGGATTTGATTTAATATTCTTTTTCCTAAAGGAATTTTGAATCTATCTTCGTGATTATTTTTGATATCGATATTGAGGTTTTATCCATACACATACCCCTAAGCCTACATTATTGAACGAATCACATGACATCGCTTGTTGTTCATCAATAAGGACACAAGTGATATATCCTAGAGTCCTACGCAGATCTTAGCAATCTGCCAGAACATTTATGAGAAGTTTCACATCCGTGATCTTCAATGATTGAATGGAAACTCCCGCGTGGTCAACATCAAACAACTCGACAAGCAGTCACCGGTAACTCCGTGGATTATGCTTAGTGTGTCTCAAACGGTCTCTGATCGTGAGGTGATGCTTGGTGTACTCTCGACTCATCTCGAATCAGAGGTGTACCTCGGTACATCGCGTTATCTCACTTGTGGGACTCCAGTTCAGGAACGGCCTTTATGAGAATTAGAGACGTGTTTTCACACTATGCTGTTAACACCCTCGAAATTCAAACTTGTAAGTGCCGGAATCTGCTTATTACTAACCTGTTTTTATGTTTTCTTCTTATGGAAGCTCTAGGAGCGGATTGATCGTGCAGATTTTCCACATGCTCATACCAACAACACATGAAAGTTCTCATCAAAATCTAGGGCAACACAAAGTCAAAGATGATTCTTCGTCAATGTCAAAGAATCTACAAAGTATAAAGACTCGAGAACTACATCATTAGTAACCAAAAGACAAATTGAAGTGTGAGCATGGTGGAGAAAGGCGTGGAGACACCTAACCAACAAAGTTGACAATGGCAGACAACCACATTAACTGATCACAAAGCATGAAGGAACAAAGAATCAAGACTATTCTATATCTACACACAAAGTTCAAGCTCGAGAAAAGTAAAGACCTATTCAAGTGGAGCATCTTTTGAATGACCACCCCTTAGGGGGAGATTGTTAGCCTTAATAGTTTTTATTAGAAGTGATAGTCATTCACGTTTAGGAACTTTGTATCGTGTGTTAGATATCGTGCTAGAATAGTCAACGGGCTCGTGGATTGGGCTAAGCTAAATGGCTAATAGTTATGTTAAGCTAGCCTTTTATCACTAGTTATCCAATCCAAGTCCACGAGGCCCAAACCCAAGCCCATTAGGGCATCTAGTTACTTGTACTATATAAACCCCTCAAAGTCTCATTTGAGGGGTGTGCTTGAGTGTGTTTTGTGTGTTTTTCCTTTGGAATATACAACATATTGTTTTCATCTTTTCTCTACACATATACACGGTTTTAATATCAAGTCACCATCACCTTAATCTTTCCTTCTTTATTTACGCATATGTTTGTGTTTGTGTTGTTCGTGTTCTACGCATAACGTGTTGGGTTTGTGATAAGGTTGATAGATATAAGGTCCTACAGCCTGCTTCTTCAATGTTATCGGTTATTCTCTCTTTGGCCATTTGGGTACTTTGGGTTCTTGAGCCTCATACACTTTCTTCAGGGGGAGAGAAAAGTATACATCAGGGTTATTCTTTGGCTATTGGACTTAATCTGCTACTTCGATGGTATAAGTTTCTTTGTCTTTGGGTATATGTGTATTCGGGTTCGTGAGCTCTAGTCTAAGAGACTGACTGCATCAATTCGTCTACTTGGGGGAAGTGGTTTCTTGACAACTTTTGGTATAGATTGCTTCAGACTTCAGTGGGTATGGAACTTGAGAAGATTATTTATTTATGAGTGGGATGATACGTTGCTGTTCTTGTTGATGATATAACCTCGAACGAAGAATCACGATGATTATTCTTAAAAGGAGCAGTGGATTTATGATAATGGTGTGCTTCTCTGCACCGACTAAGGCAAGCTTGAAATAGAGCTTGAATCTGCTCATCTAATGGATCTTCGGTTTGGGGAAGCTACCAAAGTCTCTCTTTCTCAAAGGCTCATGTTCTATCTTCTATTCTGGAGCCTCGGAAGCTTTGGTGGTAGAAGTTTAAGAGACGACGAATTCTATCTTCTACGACGTACTGCTCGATATCCTTATCTCGGTACTCGTATCATCATCTTCTTAAATTATATCATCTACTCTATCTTTGTATATATTCATCAGAAAAACAAAATACAAAAATATAAAACCATCAAAACAAAAATAGAAAAATATAAAATCTTCAAAAACCCATAAAAATCAGAAAACTTAAAAAATACCAAAAATATGTTTTCTAAAGACATGTCTTCTAATATCGCTAACATCTGTGGTCTTAGAAATGTCATTCAATAATGGCACGGGACCATAGATGAAGTTCGAGCAGGAGGTGTAAATATTCTTTTCAAAACATGTCAATAAATATGGCTTACGATTATTTCGATTGTAACCGCGCTTCAAAATGGCTTGCGATTACTTGATCGTGACCGCGCTTAAACCATGGTTTGCTATTATTTCCGATAGCAACCCGCTCTTCAAGAAAGGAAAGTGTTGCGCTAAACCAATTTTCAAATATTTCGTGCACTTATCCTAAAACTAATTAAGGAAAGTATGTCGAAGGACTGCTGTTCCTACACAAATGTTTTTCCGTCTAAAATTCTTCAGAAAAAAATTCGTTGTTTTCAAAAAGTGGTGGTAAATGAGTTGCTTGAAAATCAATCAGTTTCAGAGTTTTTGAAAAAATTTGAAAACTCAATCAATGACTTCAGCGCTTTTAAACTTTTCATAAAATGAGTCATTGATTGAGGGGGAGAATGTTTTCAAATTTACATCATCTAACGGGCTTTCTTAATTATCCTACGTGCTTAATTAAAAATGATATTTGCCTATGTCGAAGGACTAGGAATTTAGGATATGATTGTTAGGATTAGATGATTGGAGTTTGATAAACACATAATTCCCATACCTTATATGAAATGATTGTTATGTTGGATTGACTTTTATTAGTCGATTGCTGTTTGGGTGATGTCGACCACCATATATCTGTATGTGTGTTCACTAACGTATGCTGGTATATTGGTATATAAGAATGTTCCCGATCCGGATCCCACAATTGAAGATGATTGGATGCCGAAAGGAAAGGGTAACTATATCTTGTGTTGACAAATGAAGAAACGAAGCTTAATTGGACTTCTATGGAGAGTTGGCATGAAAAAATGCAACGAAGAGGTCTCACCGCATCGCCAGATGGTTTTCTTCATCAAGAAATGAAGAAACGGAGCTTAATTTGACCTCGTTGGCATTAAATTGCAACGTAAGAAGTCTCATCGCATCAAGATACGGTTTTCTTCCAAGCCCTACAAAGACAAGCAGAAGCTTCTCAACCACCTAACGATCTTTGTGCGGGATAATAGTGTACCATTTCTTAAACAATTTTTGAATAATATTGTTTTGAAAATGGAAAATATTATTTTGAAAATTAATTGGACTTAATTTTGAAAATCACGGACTTTATTTTATAAAATTTAAGTCACTCAATCTTTGACTACGGTCATCGATTGAGGGGAAGAGTGATTTAAAATAAAATATTTTCAAACGATATTTCTTCACAAAATTCCAGATTGTACAAAATAAGTGGTGATCTAAAGATTTAATGTTATGTCATGGTATGATTTTTGTTTAAGAATCAAGATCTTTCAAAATGAAATTTTTTTTGTTCTTGTTTGATTGTGAAATTGTTTTATTTTACTTAAAGATCTCCTAAAAACTATCATACATGACACTAACAATCTTTAATGTCTGTTATTGGTCCTCATCTGTCATTTTTTCAAAATTAAATCTTGCCACGTCTTTCCCCTAAAATTTTCCAAATGATTTAAATCAATCAGGATCCAAAATCTCAATTGGTTTGAAAATTTTGATCGGGGGAGAGATCGTGATTCAAATCTCAAATCTGTTTTAGTCCTTTAATGGCACTCCTGCCTCCATGTGCCAAACGATTTCATATATATGATGCACATGTTTGAGGAGGAGCACTTATCCAAAAATAAAATGAGTTTTTAAATCAGGCACATTTTCTCCCATGTTTTCTAAACCTTATTAAATCACTTGGGATCCAAAATCTCAAAGGGTTTGATATTTTGACCGGGGAGAATTTGTGATTTAATAATGAAATTTGATAAAAGATGATCATTTTGATTCAAGTGTATATCGCTCTCCCATATGTGCTAAACGCTTTCAATCTCAAGCACATATTGAGGGGAGCATTTCAAAAAAATAAACTTTCAAGGTACAAAGATTTCTATGTTTTAACATACGTACCTTAATTGATTTTCTAAATGGTTTCTTAATGGCAGTGTAATCGTGGAAGTGCTTCAAAAGAACTCTTTCCTTTATGTGATAAAATGATTTAAAAAATCCTATGCACATATTGAGGGGGAGAATTTATCAAAGAAAATCAAAAGGCTTTTTCTAAGGAAATTGTGATCAAAGAAATTATTTCTAAAGAACTCTTGCCTCCATGTGCTAAACAATTTCATAATCTTATGCACATGTTGAGGGGGAGAATTTCTAAATGATCAAAACAATTAAGGTACAAAATGATTTGATATTATATCACAAGTACCTTGATTGATTTTCAAATGATTTTTCAATTGGTTTCACGGAAGAATGAACTATAACAAAAGACCGACCATTTTACTTTATGTATGGAGTTATAAGGTTGGTGAGGTTAGGTATTAGTTCCCACGATCCAGCCAGAACCGGAGGGATCTACCCAGGGACAATCCACTAGATAGTGTAGAAGTCCTTAGGTATGATGAAAAAAGGAGAAAAATGAGAATATGGGAAGAGTGCGGATCGAGGCAGAGCTAGTAATGGAATAAACCCAACAAGGTTCTAGTTATGAAGTCTCGGTAAGTAATCAAGGGGTTGAAGAATGAAAAGAATTGAATGTGAAAAGGGTGAAAAGAAATAGCCCTCTAATAATTCAACTTTAGGGCAAGAAGGGTTCAATACATATACTCTTGGTGGTTACTAAGGTAACACTGCTATTGAAGACAAGACGTCATGGACCCAAAGGACGATTGTACTAAACTTCCCAAGCTACTCAAGTTCCTCTTAAAAGGGCTTGTTTCATTCTCACGGGGAACCTACATAATCTATCAACTTTCTCTTAGAGATTTTTGATATTGAAGAAGGAGACCTTCTCCCGAGTCTCCGGCATAGGAACCAAATGTGCACTATTGAGTCTAGAGCCAAGAGATCATCCACAATATCTCATTAGGACGCTAAATTAATGAAGACTTGCTGTTTCACACAATATGGAAAGTAAGAATATATTAAGAGTCCTACGCATTATCCTTGTGGTATTGTCAGAACATCCGAGTGATATGTAAGTATTCACGATGAAGATGGAAATCCTTCTAGAGCCAACATCAAACAAGCTCTTGGTGGGTGACATGTGAGATCTTTCTAAAAGATCAAACTTGTGACAACTGGATAGAAACGATGGGGCAATTCACTTGTGAATCAACCTTGGTCCAGGAAATGAATTGACGAATACTTTTGGAAAAACCGTTCGATGTGCAAATCTTCTTTTCTCTAGCACATCGAATGTGTATTCACTTCTTTTCTCTGTCAAGGAGATTCTTCGGAATCATACCTGATCACAGCAAGATTTGTATCGATCAACGGGAACCGTGGGCGTGTACCTCAATTCAACGAAGGTGATCAAAGACACTTTCGTGTATTTTATTGCTAAATGTTGTTTGCGGTACATTTGACGGTTGCAAATGAATGTAATTGAGAAGTCAATCCAAAGCCGCATGCTCACAAAGATCCACACTTAATTGAAGAAGTCATGGTGGTGCATATCTACATAACTCGGTTCGATATTTTTATACTATGCTTCGCTCACTGCCGCAAATATTATGAACTAGTAAAGCTTCTGCTACTCTGATGGAAAGATGTCATGATCCAAAAGTGTGAGCATATCGGTCCAAAATTCACAACATCACATGAAGGCAACATAACTATGGATGATCCAGAGAGATTTGCTATGGCTGATGATCTCAAAGAAAGATCGAAGATCATCAAAGATGTGGATCAGTTAAAGGCCTCCACTAAAAGTACAAATCAATGCGGACTTTCAAGAATCGCTACAAAAGCACAAAGATTGCGGAATTGAAGAATTGAAGTCTACGAGCTCAAGAACAAAGTCAAGAATAGAATGCTAGGATGCAAAATGTATTTCATGGGGTGACCTCCTTGGGGAGATTGTTAGGAATTGGAAATTCCATGTTAAAGTGTCGGTCACCCCAATTATAGTCTAGCATAAGTTAGCTCGTAGACTTGTAGTTTTTACGTTATTTAGTAGTAAATTAGTTAGTTTGTAGCGTAGTTTAGTTTAGTGTAACACCGTGGAGGAAGGACGGTCTTTACCCATCAGTATGCCCGATCCACGGTCCGGCGGAGGACGTATTAGTTGTAGTATAAATACCCTTCCATCCATGGAAGGGGTGGTGCTTCTCAATCTAACATTCCATTTTTTACAAAGCAAGTCTCTAACTAGAACACCCATCTCTCTACTTTCTCTCTCTAAATGGCTTACTTGTATCATCATCATCCAAGGCCACCCGAATCATCAAACACAATAAATATTACGATCCTACAAAAAGAATCCTCCGATACATCAAGGGAACCATTAACGTGGGAATCTGGTATCTGAAGGATTCTGGTTTTGAACTAATAGCTTTTTCAGACGCTGATCACACAGGTTGCTTAGATTCTCGGAAAAGTACTTCAAGAGCTTTACAATTTCTTGTTGATAAACTGGTGTCATGGCAATCGAAGAAGCAGGATTGTACATCACTGTCCTCAACAGAAGCAGAATATGTAGCTATGTCGGCGTGTTGTGCTTAAGTCATTTGGATGCAAACACAACTCAAAGTCTATGGTTACGTATTTGACAGAATCCTGATGTATTGTGACAATCGAAGTGCTATTGCGATCTCGTGTAACTCTGTTCAAAATTCGAAGTCCAAGCACATCGATCTTCGACTTCATCAAGGAGCATGTGGAAAACGGTACCGTTGAATTATATTTTGTGGGTACTGAATACCAACTGGCAGATCTTCTCACCAAAGCTTTAGCTCCAGCTAGGTTTACTGAGTTGGTCCACCGGATTGGTATGAGGTGTTTGACTCTAGAGGAACTGGACGAACTTTTGACACATTCTTAAAACCAGTCAAATACCAAAACCTCTTTTGTAAATAAAATTTTCAAAAAAAAAAATAGAAAAATATAAAATCTGATAAAATACAAAAATATTATTCTATTTATTTCTTTCAAACATTGCAAGTACAAAACTTCAGTCAACACTTTGTTCTATCAAACTTTTCACAATTTTCCCGAACAAATGTTGAGGGGGAGAAAGTAAATATTTTTCAGTTTCTTAAAACCTTGTACTTGCATGTTACCTAAATATGTTGTTTCTTCTAAATATGGTTTTGAGGGGGAGTATCGTTATGTTTCTTGCCTAAATATGTTTTGTGTAACCAAAATGGGTGCTAAAGGATCTTGGTTGGAACCTTTCACATTCTATGCACCACTTCATGTGCATTTACTCCTAAACCACCAAGATCAAACGACCCAAATCAAATCTTCAAAATCCGTTCAAGTTTTTCATAATCTGTAAGTTCTAAATTGTTTTGATCAAAATTCTAAACAAGGATTTCAAAAATCTTTTAGATCCAACGGTTAAAACTCTTTAAAACTAATTTTGAAAAGTTGTTCACTCAAACGAATTGGGTGTTTATGCATAAATGTGTTTGGATTGAAATGAGTTATCTTAAAACCTTTCATAGTGTCTATTAAACTTGCTTCAATCGTCCAAAACCATCCAGAATCTTAAATTTCATTAATTTGAATTCTAGGGTTCTTGCGCTCATTTAGGGTTTTTCTATTCTATGATATGTTATTAGGTGGTCAAGAAAGTGTTAGAATAAGTATATATGCATGATTTGAACCTTTAAATTAGCTCAGAAACATTTATACTGTAAGAATTTAAGTTTTAGGTTTTTATGGTTCATCTCCCACGAATCTTCTAATTCTGTGGTGGAAATGTGTTAAATCTTGTTCCATTGCACTCATAGGACATCTAGGACACTCCAGAAATATTCTTGTTTGATTTGTCTGGCTATATCTCTTTCGTATAGATTAAGGGTTTAGGGTTTAAGAAATTTTACGCCTAAGTCTTTCTGTGTGTATCTGATATGTTCTTGTGCTTGTTTTGTGATCTAAAAGATGTTTAGAATAAACTGCAATCAAGTTTTCATGTTTATATTTAACTGGTTAACTATTCGTAATGTCAGAATCTTACGCGTAAAGAATACTTTTATGCGTAAAGGTAACGCCTAAGAGAAATCTTATGCGTAACTCTTACGCATAAGAGGTCTACAGTGGATTACGCGTATCTTGGAAAGATTTTCGTAAACAAGGCTTGCTACGCATAAGCTTTACTCTTACGAGTAAACTTTACGCGTAACATCTAGCTTATTCCTACGCGTAAGCCTAAAGCCTTTGAACTTGTCTTACGCGTAAGAAACTCTTACGCGTAAGAAACTCTTACGCATAAGAAACTCTTACGCGTAAGAAACTCTTACGCATAAGCTTGGTCTTACGCTTTAGCTTACTCTTACACATAAGCTCATTTCTTACGCATAAGGATCCTTGGTACTCATAACCCACTGTTCACTACATTTTGGCCTGTTACGCATATGTTACTTGTTAAATGTTACGCATAAGTCACAAATACCTGATGTTTCATATAAGCTTAAAAGTTTATATGTTGTGTGTTAAGTGAAAAATTGGACTTTGAAATTTCAAAATTAACACGTTCACGTAACTTTTCACATCAACTTCAAACAATTGGACAAATGTGACTTAGGACTTGTAACTAACAATAACATGTTACCATCAAACAAGTAATTAGATAATAAATCAGACTAAAACAAACACATTGTGTTTCCATATGTCTGTCTCCTTGTCTAATGACTTTCAGATCACAAAATGGCTGCAAATCAAACAAACATCAATGCTCCAGCTGAGCTCTCGATGGCAAACACATTCCCAGCTGGATACGACAAAACAATTGGCAAGAACAATCTCCGTGTCGTCTTCAACAACTTCATATGCTCATAATCATCTTGCATAATTGCTGTGGACATCCTTCTGCAACATCCACTCATATTCATGCTCACAAAGTCATCCTGATGATGAGTATGATTCAATGGATGAGGAAATACAATTTCGTAAGACATTTAAGCAGAAAAGGATGGATTACCATGCTTCAACCTTTCCGGTTAATCAACCCGGTGGGGTAGGAGGGTCAAGCATTAGTCCTCCACTTATTGAAGATCCATTGCAAACAACTCTTACCCCATCCGATCCGGTTAATCAACCCGGTAAGGATCAGGGTGTCACTGTCACTAAAACTGTTGAAATGAAGCTAACCACAACAATAACTATAACAACCGCAAGAATAATAGCATGATGAAGATCAGGAAACTTATGACAAAGGAGATTACAATCATGATAAGGATGAAAGAGTCACTGATGATGATAATTTGGCGGCTGAAGAGGAAATGTTACGAAAAGAGGATGAAGAAGCTACTAGAGCTGAAGAGGAAAAGTTAAAGAAGGATTCAGACAACTACTTAGTTGACAATCAAATACAAAAACCTCAACAGTCTTCTAAACGACCTCTTGACACTTCCACCAAACCCAAATCATCATCTCAATCATCACCTCCATCATCAAATGAAACAACTAAGTCAACAACAAAATCTGTTAAGAAGGCAACTCCATCCAATGATTCGACAAATGGTTAAGCAGGTTATCACCACTACACAACTAACTTCACAGCCACCACCATCTGATCAACCAAGGGTTTCAGAAACCACACCACCAATGGAGAAAACCAGTTATCACTTACATACACTGGTGGTGAGGATCTTAACTCACCGAGCCCCAACTCGAACCTCACCAAATTCGGATCAAGTACATTATCGCACTCCTTGTTTTCATACGCATCAAATCAAAGAGCGTGTTGAAGATCTCCACCTCGGGGTCGAATCTTACTAAGATTCTACACTTCAACAGAATCAATCAAGAACCTCAGTACAAAATCATTCATAATTTAAATTTTGGGTTCATCTACCGAAGTGAAAAGCATCATACTTGCTTCATGGCTTTCGATGAAATTCAAAAAGTTCTATGACGTCACCCTGAAGATGGTTCGAGATGGATTGGCATATCGGTTGAAGGACATTGAGTTGGGTATAATTCAGACGCAGAGATGGAATTCAAAGGATCGCAAGGATGTTCGTTGATTTATAACTAGGATTGATGAAAGGTTGATTCGTCGGGATCAGATGCAACGGTTGCAGAGCTATGTGGGAGGAAGACCAAACTTTCCAATTCTGGCTTACCAACGTCCTCAGAAAGTAGCTGATCGTCTGTAATCATTGGGTAATCTCTTAACTCTCTTGATTGTGATTTTGTTTGTTGACTTATTCACAATGGCTTGTGCACCCATAACAGTGTACAACCCGTACTTGTCATGAAAGGACCCTGTGGTACGCTTCAATGCCACAATCCTTATAAAAGGAGCGAAAGCTTCTTACTTTTGAGTAAAACTTATCAAAACTTTCGCTTTTCAAAGTTTTGCTCAAAAGCCCAAGTACTTCCCCTTATTTTTTCAAAACCTTAAAAGTTATTATTACTTATTGAGGGGGAGTATTTGATTAAAACTTTGTTCACAAATTTTTCTTCGTGGAAATCTTCCCACAAAACTCGAAATGGTCATATTCGCTATCAAAATTTCATCAAAAATAACATTCATATGCCATTTTTGAGGGGGAGAAAAATTATGTGATAAGAAATATGTTGTAAATTACTATTGAATCTTCGTGATAAAGACTTAACCAATGAATTGACAAGCTCTTAAATGTTAGTAACTCAAAAAGACTTGTTCGGGACGGGTAATAATTTCAAACTAGTTCGCTAGTGATGTAAACGTGTCTCGCAAAGGACTTGTCTTAGTAGAATGTACGATTCGAGAAACTCTTGGTAGTCATGAACCTTGACGGGTCAAACCTCCTCACCAAGGAGTGTTTACAACTTCAAGCTGACCTAGTCAATGATGTAACCGTGTCTCGCGGGGAATTGTCTATCTTGAGTTAATCAATTCAAAAGTGCGCGCTCTTCTCTCATCGTGCAGAGTTCTGTCAAAATACTTAAGCACGTGTGGAGGGGGAGTATTTCTGCATAATATAAAACTCTTTAAGTGGTACAAAATGTTTTTACTCATAACCACTCTGAGATTTTTTTCATGAAAATGGTTTTATGGCAACATAGGTTAGTCATGGAGTTATAAGGTGACTAAGGTTAGGAATAACCGTCCTATGATCCGCCAGAGCCGGAGGGATCTACCCAAGGACACCACCAATAGTTAGAATTTAGAAGTCCTTAGGTATGATTATAAAAAGGAGAAAATGAGAATCGGAGAAAGAAGGAGTTGAAGACTTAAAAAGAAAAGTAAAGAAAAGGGTGAAAAGAAATAGCCCTTCAGATTATTCAACTTAGGGCAGACACCGGGTTCAATTCATATGCTACTAGTTGTCACTAGGTGACACCGGTATTGAAGATTAAAGTCGTCATGGACCCAGTGACGCATGCACTAAACCTTCTTAGCCACTCAAGTTTCTCTCAACAGAAGCTTGTGTCATTCTCAAAGGGAACCCTACGTAAACTATCGGCTTTCTCTTAGAGATTGCTGGTATTGAAGAAGGAGACCCTCTCCCTAATCTCCGCTCAAGAAAACCAAAGTGCACTATTGAGTCTAGAGCCACGAGATTCATCCTAAGATCTCTTAGGTACACTTGACAATTCATTGCTTGTGGTTCAACAATAAGAACACAAGTGATACATTATCGAGTCCTTCACAGATCTTAGCAACTGTCGAGAACATTTATGAGGGGTTCACAACCGTGATCCTCGGTGATTGAATGGAAACTCTGCCCGGTCAACATCAAATGCCTTGACAGCAGTCACGGTAACTCCTTGTGGGTTATGCTTAGTGTGTTTCAAACGGTCTCATCGTGGGGTGATGCTTGGTGTACCTCAACGACTCACCGAATCAGAGGTGTACTTGCACATCGCGTTATCTCGATTGTGGGAATCTAGTTTAGGAACAACTTTTGAGAATTAGAGTCGTGTTTTCACACTATGCTGTTAACACACTCGAAGTTCAAACTTGTAAGCACTGGATTATTTCTAACCCATGTTTTATGTTTTCTTCTTATGGATGCTCGCGGGTGGAAAAGATGGGTAGATTCTTCACATGCTCATACCAACTACATCACAAAAGAAGTTCTCTCAATATCAAAGGCAACACAAAGTCATAATGATTCTTCATCAAATCTAAGAATCTACAAAGTTATAAAGACTCGAGAACTACTTCACATCTAGAATTCACTGTCATATGAGCGTGTGAGCATGTTGGAGAAAGACGTGGAGACACTGGAGCAACGAAGCAGACCTGATGCAGATAACCACAACATACTATCACTACCACCACAAAGAACAAAGATCAAAGAACAAAGAAAATGAAGACGTCAAAGCTGAAAAGCTTCAAAGTAAACAAGATCCCTAAACTGGGGAGATTGTTGGAATCAAGACACTTCTTCTCACAAGAAAGAAGAATGTCAGAAGAGGTCAAAGCTACTATTACATCAGCACCTTCAACGTTTAAAGATCACTTTAATTATTAATCACCAACACTTAGGGGGAGATTGTTGGAATCACTCCTAAACTAGATTACAAGTGTTAGTAATTAATATGTAATAGTTAGCTTAATTAGGCTTTTATGTTAGTACTTAAGGCAAGGATTATGTAGAAATCTCATAAGCCTTGACCCAAGCCCAATAAGGAAAGGTAGGGAGCTTGTGTGTTGCCCTAGCTCCTTCCCTATAAATAGTCTTGTAAACCTTCACTTGAAGGTTGGTTGTTCATTTTATCACATTTCCTACACTTAACCTTTCTCTTATATATTTCGTGTGTGTGATTGTGTTCAACCGATCTATCTCTTCTATATTTCTTCATATTGATGCTTGTGTTACAAACATGGTGACCTAACAGTTGACCATATTTTAACAAGTTTTAAGATGAAATTGTAGTAGTTGTGTTAATTGTGTTATAAAGGCTTAAGCATAGAAATTGCAAGCTTATGCGTAAACAATTGACCATACGCCTAAGCATAAAAGCTTACGAGTAAAAATCTTACGCCTAAGCATTTTCTACGCATAAGCTAGTCTTACGCCTAAGGAAATATTACGCATAAGGTTCTTACTACTAAGCCTTTGGTTTACGCATAAGCTAAGGTTTCACCAAGTCTACGCGTAAGCCTCATTATTACGCGTAAGGTGGTGTTTTTACGCATAAGCTATTTCCTTTGCATAAGCTGAATTTCTACGCATAAGGATACTTCATCAACAAAGTTTCATTCGACTACAAAGATCCATCATCAACAAAAGTTTCAAGATGTCTCAACCACCATACTCTAGCTACTTTCCTCATGTGTATCCTCAACAACAACAACAACAACAACTCCATCAACAACAACAATTTTATCAACAACTCCAACAACAATAACAACAACTTCAACAACAATTTCCTCAAGGAGCAATTCAACCACAAATGATTCAACCACCCCCTAGTCTTCAAGTACAACCCTACACTAACTTTCAAAATCAACATCCATCCAGGAACACTATGAAGGAACCGTCTTGGTTTGCAAAGATGTGTGAAGCTTTAAGTAGCCAACAATCCATTCATGAAGTAGGATCACTTGATAGACCTCCAATGCTCACTCCCAGAAACTACGATAAATGGGTGATAAGGTTCTTTAGGTTTTGTGATCTAAAGAAGCCACATAGAAAGTTCTTGAAAAAGGTCATCCTCGAAGGTCCATTTCAGATGCCTACCATCACTGTACCCGAAGATCCGAATGCTAATCCACCAAGAGATGATCTCACCAACATTGTCGGTCTTGATCAACTTACTACTGACCAACTTCTACACATGGAAGCCGATGAACTTGCAATGCAATATATCCTTTTGGGATTACCCAATCCGATACTTCGTAGTGTTGATGCTCAAAAGACTGCAAAAGCAATGTGGGGCATATTCATCTTCTCATGGAAGGCACAGAACTCAATCAAGAGGACATGGAATCAAAATTCTACTTAGCATATGAACACTTCATGATTGAAACAGGGGAGACATTAGAGTCATATCATCATCAATTTTTAGATATCATCAATGACTTGGATAAACATAACATCATTATGCCAAGAATTGCAGTAAACACTAAGTTCCTCAGTAGTCTTGGTCCTGATTGGGAGAAGTATGTCATTTTCATCCGTCAAGCGAAGAATCTTCATCATGCTACCTACGGATTGTTGTACGACTATTTGAAGCCCCACCAAAAAGAAGTTGACAGAGAACGAGTCATCCGTGGAGCTCCGGTTTCCCCTTCACTCCCGGATAATCAATCTCTAGCTTTGTGGGCTCAAGCTTGTTATCCTCAATTCCCAACTCTACAAACTATCTTCACAAATCCTCCACAACCAACTGCTACAATTACCCCATATGATCCGTCACAGCAACAATCTCAAGAAACTCAATTGGTTCCATACAACAACAATGATCAAGTACTTTACAACGAATCTAATGAGGATGCTGAAGCTTTCGATGCATTGCAACAAGGGTTTGTCATGATTGCTAGAGCCTTCGGCCGATACTCTAACAAATCCAACAATCGCATTCGTACCGCATCAAACACTAGGAATCAAGCTGTTGTTAACAATGGACGTGTTGAAGTTCAGAATCATGGTAATGTTCGTCAGATGGGTAGTGGTCAAGTGTTTAATGGTAATGGAAGGAATAACATGGGTGCTCCACAACAACGAGCTCAAGTGGTTGAACAGGGAAATGCTCAGAATGGGGTTAATGGTCTTCGTTGTTATAACTGTAATGAGAAGGGTCATCTGGCTAATGGATGCCCAAAGCCGAGGACAAGAGGCAGCGCTTATCACAAAGAGGCTTTACTCTTGGCTCTCAAGGATGAAGCTGGTGGAACTCTTACCAACAAGGAACAAAGCTTCTTGGCTAATGCTGAATCGGATGATGATATAGAGGACTTGCAGTCTAATGCAGCTGTAATGTTAATGGCAAACATGCAAGAACTCTACATGAGTGACACAGGCCCAGTGTATGACACTGACGGCTTGTCTCAGGTATCGGATCAAACAATACTCATTTCTGATCAAATATCTCCGCCAACATCTGCATCCGACAAGGCTCAGAGTGTTCAACATGAGCTGTCTACATCTCATTCCGATGATAATCAAATAGATCCCGTAGTTATATTTGACGATCAAGATGACCTTATGGTTACCATTGATAATCAAGTTGACTCCGTGGTTATACTTGAGGATCTGAATAATGATCATGTTGAGTCTCACGTTGAACAAGCTGAACTGTCGTCTAATCCAGATATTGAGCTCATGACCTTATTTAAAGACCAAAAATCCCGAATGGAAAAATGCCTTGACATCAATAAACAATTAAAGGATAAAAATGCACTGCTAACTAAGGATAATGAATGCTTAAAATTTCAACTCAACATTTTTCAAACAAATGAAAAACGTGAAAAAGGTTTTGAAGTCGCTTTTGCTAAATCTTCCCAAAACGAAAAATCTTTGGAAAAACAGATATGTGATCTACTTGCATCCAAGAATGCTTTGTTGTCTCAAATAGACCAACTGAAATATGATCATAAACAAAAACTTAACGCTCTCACTTTGGAAACTCAAAAAGCCAAATCTGAGTTGTTAACTTGTCAAAAACAGTTATGTGAATACAAAAAGCATTCAAAGAAACGAATAGATGACTATCTTGAAGAAATTGTCGACTTACAAAACAAAATCAAAGAGTTTCGAAATGTTGTTTATAAACATGGTGAGTCAATCACAACTATTCAAAAGTTTACTTTTAAACCAAATCCAAATGGATATGGACCGAATCTTGCTGATTACAAACCTAAGTTTTCAAACAGAGCATTTAAACCAAATCTTCAAGTTTACAAAGTGTAACACGTAATTGATGATTCCATTATGAGTGTTGTTGAATATAATCGCATGGAGGAATTAGATGCAGAAGACGAGAGTCGGTCAAAATTAGAAAATGTTGTTTATAACAAACCATTTAACTATTCAAAAGCCGTTGCTTTCGTCACACAACAAGATTTTTCTAACACACCTTGGGTTATCACACCTACTTCTGAGTCTTCTAATGAGGGTCCCTTTTCTAATACTGCACAAATTAATGGTCCTTTACCTTCACTCAGTGAAATAAAGCCATTAGCTGAACAATGTAAAGTTATAAAATATTTTGAAACATTCTTATCGGACAACAAACTTTTGGAACGTGAAATTGAAATCAATTCTGAAATAAAAGTTGAACACTTTCAATTGCCTCTAGTGCGAGCCCGAAGAGATATTTTTCAGAAAAGAATTTTACCTCATGTTCGAAATTTGAAAATGTGTGCAATATATTGGGAAAGGGATTTTCACAAGGAACTTGGACTTATGAAAAGAGTTTTCGAACAAACAGAAACATCGATTTCAAATACAAAACGTAAAAAGAAAATGTTAAGAAAAGATGTTGATCGACTCTTGGAAGATGTAATATGTGCTGATACCATTAATGTTGTGTTATTACATTCTGTTGCATATGCATTTGATTATATCTCTGCTGATTCTGTTGATTCTGTTGAAAATGTTGAGAATACTGATAATGTGTCACAAATCAAGTCTTTAAAAGTTGAAAATGAGCGATTGTTAAACGAGCTTTCAAATGCCAAACGTCGTCTTCAATGGTGTCAAAAAGATTGTCAAAATCGAGAACTCGCTTTGAAAAACAAAATCAATCTGTTGCATACAAAAACTCTTAATCCAAAGCTTGAGCAACTGGATGAAAACGTGTCTTTGAAGTGTCAAATTTCAAACTATGAACAAGAAATTTCAAAAGTTAAAAAGGAATATGGTGTCATATTTGATTTACTCAAAAAGACTCGTGCTCAAGCGTCAAAAGATGTTGATAATCATCTTGCATATACCAAAGATGTTTTACGTCGAGATGGACTCACTCGTTCTGAAAATCTAGATTTGTTACACAAAATCCATGACCTACAAGCAGAATTGGTGAAACTTAAGCAAGATAGGAATAGTAACACAGTAGTAACTGCACCTAAACATATTCAAAATGACTCTAGAACAACTAATGACAAACCACAAGAAACTAATGTGCTTCCCTCTACTGAAACAGGAATAGTTTCCTCTTTTCCCAACGCCTGCACTTCATAGCCTAGGAGTACCTCAAGGAAGAATAGGAAGTTGTGACGTAAGAAAAGAACAATAAAGACCTCTGAAGTAGAAGAACACCTTAGGACTTTGAATACGACTCAAGTTGCACCCATTTTAGATATTGCGTTTGAAAAATGTAATGGAAAAAGTGTTGTAACGAATGCTGAACCTTTAAGTACTTTAAATGTTAAGTTTGAAGCTTCTTGTATTGGTTGTCGTAAAAGTATGTTTTCTGGTTGTCATAACAAATGTGTTGCTAAAACTATTTTATCTCGTAAGCGGAACAATAGAAAACGGAATACCTCTAGGCCCACTAATGCTTCTAAGTCTGTGCTAGGTAAACCGCCTTCTAGTGCTCATGCTTTAATCATTGATGTACCCTTAGAACCCACTTCACCTCATAGGAAGAACTTATCACCTAGTGCATTCACTAAGACCAAAGCTAAGACTAGTTGGAGATGGCAGAAATGGTTACATAATACACTTGGATTTACATGGATACCTAAAATCATAAACATGTGTGTTTCACCCATAACTGCATCGGAACCCTCTAACTTTTCGGGTTCTACATCTACTTCTATTCCATCTGTGTCGTTTGTGTGTAATGCAGGTGATACAGATCATCCTCTGGGTTATTGATAGCGGATGTTCCCGACACATGACATGCAATCTTAAATTGTTATCAAACTTTGTTTCAATGTTCATTGGCACTGTCAGATTCAGGAATGATCACTTCGCGGCTATCATGGGCTTTGGAGATTACATCAATGGGAACATGGAAATTAGCAGAGTTTATTATGTGGAAGGTCTCGGTCACAATCTCTTTTCAGTCGGTCAATTTTGTGATGGAGATTTGGAAGTTGCTTTTAGGGAGAAAACTTGTTTCATTCGTGATCTACAAGGAAACAATCTTATGTCTGGTCAACGCACATCAAGTCTTTACACAATATCAATGCAAGACATGATTGCTTCTTCTCCCATCTATCTACTTTCTAAGGCAACATCTACAAAATCCTAGCTATGGCACCGTCGTCTCTCACATTTAAACTTTCAAACCATAACCAACCTTGCATGATTCAAACTTGTTGAAGGTCTCCCACGGTTCCAGTATTCTAAAGATCATCTATGCTCAGCTTGTGAACAAGGGAAAAGCACTCGTGCTCACTTTCCTTCAAAGGTGGAGCACAGCTCACAACATGTGCTTCATCTTCTTCACATGGACTTGTGTGGCCCGATGCGTGTGCAGACGATTAACGGAAAACGCTACATCTTGGTAATTGTAGATGACTATTCACGATGGACTTGGGTTTATTTTCTTTGAAGTAAAGATCAAGCTCCACATATGATCATCACCTTTCTCACGAAAATTCAAGTTCACGGGACACAGTCAGACAAATCAGAATAGACAAAGGAACTGAATTTGTGAATCAAACTCTTCGTGCATATTATGAGAAAGTGGGAATTGAGCATCAAACATCAATTGCACGAACACCAGAACAAAACGGAGTAGTTGACAGACGAAACCATACGTTAGTAGAAGCTGCAAGAACAATGTTAATTAATGCTAAACTTCCAGATTACTTGTGAGCTGAAGCCGTGTCAACTGCATGCTACACTTAGAATCGTTCGATAATTACTAAACGCCACAACAAAACACCTTTTGAGCTTATCCACAATCGTAAACCGAATCTCTAACACTTTCATGTATTTGGATCCCTTTGTTACCCAAATAATGATCGTGATGACTTTGGTAAGCTCAAAGCTAAAGCCGACATAGGAGTATTCTTTGGATCTCGTGAAAACTCTAAGGGTTACCGGATCCGAATCTTCGTACAAGGAGATTATGGAAATGATTCATGCAAATTTCGATGAGCTTACGTAAATGGCTTCGAGCATAATGACTTGGAACCCGGACATAACCGTCTAAACTTCCCCAAACCCCATCATCACCGAACCAATTTTACAACTTACTCGATGTCAAATGGAACGACTATTTGCTCATCTGTTTAGTTATGATATTGATCAACGTGCTTCGGATGTATCAAGCTGCTTCACCGCTCAACCCGATAATAATCCAATACCGATACACCTGAAGCAACAACAACTGTTGAAGAAGCACCTCCAATTGATTCTAAAACAACAACCGAACAAACCGCATCCAATGACACTGAACCAGCTGATGATCTTCTGAACAATGAAGTACCTCCACTTGCAGATTATGATCCAAATGCGTTCTTCAATCCGTTTGCTAATGAAACTGCCACACCTGATGTTGCATAATCATCCACAAGCCATTTGAATCCTCCTAATCTACAAAATGTATATCAACATCAACCCTCCATACATCGTTGGACGAAAGACCATCCTCTTGTGAACATTATTGGAAATCCGAATCAACCAGTCGTAACTAGACAACGCCTTTAGACTGACGGTGAACATTGATTTATGCACTCACCAACTGCCAAGCCGAACCCAAAAATATTAAGGAAGCCATGACATATGACAACTGGATTGAATCCGTGCAAGAAGAACTTAACCAATTTAAACACCTTGAAGTATGGGAATTGGTTGCAAAACCAACTAGGGTCTATGTTATTGGTCTCAAATGGATTTGGAAAAACAAGCTGGATGCTGAAGGTACGGTTATCAGAAATAAGTCACGTCTGGTGGCTAAGGGTTATAGACAAGAAGAAGGGATCGATTACGAGGAATCATTCGCTCCAGTTGCTAGACTCTAGGCAGTTCGGATCTTTCTGGCATTTGCGGCTCACATGAACATCACAGTCTTTCAGATGGACGTCAAAACCGCTCTTCTCAATGGAAAACTGAAAGAAACAGTCTATGTTAGTCAGCCAGAAGGATTTTTTGATCCAGAGTTCCATAATCACGTCTACAAACTAAACAAGGCTCTCTACGGTCTCAAACAAGCCCTTCAGGCGTGGTATGATAAATTATCATCCTTTCTTATTGCCAATAATTTCACTAAAGGATCGGTCGACCCAACACTTTTCATACAATATCACGGGGAACACATTTTAAACGTTTAAATTTATGTGGATGACATCATTTTTGGGTCAACACATCTAAAATACTCAAACGCTTTTTCAAAACTTATGAAAAAATACTTTGAAATGTCCATGATGGGTGAACTTACATTCTTTCTTGGCTTGCAAGTTCATCAATCACCCCATGGTATTTTCCTAAGTTAGTCCAAATATGCCCTTGAAATTTTAAACAAAATGGAATGCAAAAGCTGACACCTATGCCACTCCAATGGCACACACCAAGAAACCGGACGATTTGCATGGGAAATTGGTTGACCTACCAAATACCAAGTATCATTGGGTCTCTCATGTATCTAATAGCCGATGAGACCGATATTGTCTTTGTCAGATATCTTTGCTCCCGTTATCATCGAGACCAACTAAAACTCACCTCTCGAGGCTAAAAGAATCCTCCGATACATCAAGGAACCATTAACTTGGGGATCCGTATCCGAAGGATTCGGTTTTGAACTAATAGCTTTTTCAGAACGATCACGCAGTTGCTTAGATTTTTGGAAAAGTACTTGGTGCTTTACAATTTCTTGATGATAAACCGTGTCATGGCAATCAAAGAAGCATGTTTGTACATCGGTGTCCTCAATCAAGGCGAATATGTAGCCATGTCAGGGTGTTGTGCTCAAGTCATTTGGATGCGAACACAACTCAAAGACTATGGTTACATATTTGACAGAATCCCGATGTACTGCGACAATCGAAGTGCAATTGCGATCTCGTGCAACTCTGTTCAACATTCAAAGTATAAGCATATCGATCTTCGATATCATTTCATCAAGGAGCATGTGGAAAAGGGTACCGTTGAATTATATTTTGTGGGTACTGAATTCCAATTGGCAGACCTTCTCACCAAAGCCTTAGCTCCTGCTAGGTTTACTGAGTTGGTCCACCGGATTGGTATGCGGTGTTTGACTCCAGAGGAACTGGATGAATTTTTAAAACAATATTAAAACCAATCAAAGACCAAAACCTCGTTTGTAAATATTTTTCAAAAACAAAATACAAAAAATATAAAATCTGATAAAATTCATAAATATTCTTCTATCTCATTTCTTTCAAACATGGCAAGTACAAAACTTCAGTCAACACTTTGTTCTATCTAACTTTTCACCTTTTCCCGAACAAGTGTTGAGGGGGAGAAAGTACATATTTTTCTGTTTCATAAAACCTTGTACTTGCATGTTACCTAATACCGGTTGTATCTTTGACAATGGTGGACTCGTTTCTTGTTCCTTGACACTCCCCGAACCCAAATTTGTAAAATTTCTTTATTTCTTAAGTCGAGGGGGAGTTTCGTCAAGTTTCTTTCCAAATATCATACTTTACAAAACCAAAATAGAAGTTATGGGCTAAGGATGAAAATGGTTGAGGTGGAGGGACTATTTTTGTCAAAAGCTTAAACTAAATATAACAAAACCACCTCAACTACCTCTTTCATTCATTTATTCCTAACATTTATTACCCAACAACCATATCCCACGCATAAGATTTAAACTTCTAATCCGTGCTTTAATCTTCATCTTTGTAAGTGGTTTAATGATTTTCATGTATTTCTAAACATATGTTTTGATTTTCAAACAAATCCAACGGCTAGATTTTGTGTTTGGTATGATTTTGTGCTCTACGCGTATGCGTATGAACACAAAATCATCATTGGATGTTTATGATGAATGTTATTGTGTCAAAACGTTTAAAATCAAGTGTTATAAACATCTTCAACATCAAAATCCACCCAGAAAATGTTTTCAATCATTTTTCAAGGATTAGGGTTTATACGTGGATTTGGGCATTTTCATTTGGGAGTGTTTATGTGTAAATAGATAGTTATATGATGATTGGAACATAGTTAATTAACCAAAACCACACTTGAATCATTCCTTGATGAAATGATATCGAAGACCGATGTGCTTAGACTTTGAATGTTGAACAGAGTTGCACGAGATCGCAATTGCACTTCGATTGTCGCAGTACATCGGGATTCTGTCAAATATGTAACCATAGTCTTTGAGTTGTGTTCGAATCCAAATGACTTGAGCACAACACACCGACATGGCTACATATTCTGCTTCAGTTGAGGACAGCGATGTACAATCCTGCTTCTTCGATTGCCATGACACCAGTTTATCGGAGGATTCTTTTAGCCTCAGATAGGTGAGTGTCAGTTGGTCTCGACTGATAATGGGAGCAAAGATATACAAGAAAGACAATATCAGTCTCTCTGGTGTTAGATACATGAGAGACCCAATGATACTTCGGTATTTGGTAGGGTCAACCAATTTCCCATGCAAATCAGCGTCCAGTTTCTTGGTGTGTGCCATTGGAGTGACATAGGTGTCACAGTTTCGCATTCCATTTTTGTTTAAAATTTCAAGGGCATATTTGGACTAACTTAGGAAAATATCACGGGGTGATTGATGAACTATCAAGCCAAGAAAGAATGTAAGTTCACCCATCATGGACATTTCAAAGTGTTTTTTCATAAGTTTTGAAAAATCGTTTGAGTATTTTAGATGTGTTGACCCAAAAATGATGTCATCCACATAAATTAGAACGATTTAAATGTGTTCCCCGTGATATTGTATGAAAAGTGTTGGGTCGACCGATCCTTTAGTGAAATTATTGGCAATAAGAAAGGATGATAACTTATCATACCACGCCCGAGGGGCTTGTTTGAGACCGTAGAGAGCCTTGTTCAGTTTGTAGACGTGATTAGGGAACTCTGGATCAACAAATCCTTCTAGCTGACTAACATAGACCATTTCTTTCAGTTTTCCATTGAGAAAAGCGGTTTTGACGTCCATCTGAAAGATCGTGATGTTCATGTGAGCCGCGAATGCCAGAAAGATCCGAACAGCCTTAAGTCTAGCAACTGGAGCGAATGATTCCTCTTAATCGATCCTTTCTTCTTGTCTATAACCCTTAGCCACCAGACGTGACTTATTTCTGATAACCGTACCTTCAGCATCCAACTTGTTTTTCCAAATCCATTTAAGACCAATAACATAGACCCCAATTGGTTTTGCAACCAATTCCCATACTTCAAGGCGTTTAAACTGGTTAAGTTCTTCTTGCATGGATTCAATCCAGTTGTCATATGTCATGGCTTCCTTAATATTTTTGGGTTCGGCTTGGCAGACGGTGAGTGCATAAATGCAATGTTCACCGTCAGTCTGAAGGCGTTGTGTGGAAAACTAGAAGGGGGGGTTTGAATAGTTTTACCAATTAAAACTTCCTTTTAAACTATTTAGATTGACTTAAGTCAATCTATTTGGGTGTGTGTATTGGATGTTGATAAACAAGCATATAAAGATAAGTAATGAAAAGATAAGGGTAAGAAGCACAAAACCACAACACGAGTATTTATAGTGGTTCGGCTACAAGGAAACCTTCCTTGCCCTACTCCACTCCTCGAGTCACCTACTCGAGAGTTCGAAATACTACACCAATCTCCTTATGGCGGAGAAGCCTTCACAACGTCGCCTACCCTTTTTCCGGTGCTAGGCTAACCACCGGGTTCTTTCACTCCAAGGTGAACCACACCTAACACAACGTCGCCTACCCTTTATACGGTGCTAGGCTAACCACCGAGTTCTTTCACTCCAAGGTGAACTACACCTTCACAACGTCGCCTACCCTTTATTAGGTACTAGGCTAAGCACCTAGTTCCATTGCAATGGAGGAACTACTACCACACTACACCAACGACTAATCCCAAAGGAGACTACTCCTTTACAACATCATCAAGGATATCAATATCCTTGGATCTAATACTAGTATATGTTGTACATCGAAACACACCATATCGAATGTACATCTAAGGCACCTTTCACTAATGCCTTTGACTAGATCTACAAGACACCTTTCACTAATGTCTTGTGTCTTCACTTCTAAGCACCTTTCACTAATGCTTCTTTGTCTTGACTTCTAAGCATCTTTAACTAATGCTTCTTTGTCTTGACTTCTAAGCACCTACCACAAGTGCTTATCCTATAGACGATAGATACCCTTCACTAATATCTCCGTCTTGACACTTGAGACATCTTTCACTAATGTCTTCAATACTACACTTCTTTGAAGAAAGAAGGGAATCATCAACAAGAAGACTTCAGTAGCCTTGATGATAAAGAAGCATGGCAACTCATGGACTTGAGATTGCTCGACTTCAAAGTTAGTGATCTTGCCTTTAAGAGGAAACTAAAAGATCACACAAAAACAAAACTACAAACATAGATCACTTGGATCTAAGGTTAGTGAGATTTAACTCAGGGAGGAAAGTATGTTAGAAAGGGATTGAAAAGGGTTAGAAATAATGAAGAAATGGCTCACTATTTATAGAGGAAAAAATCCTACTGTTCCCCGGATCCCACGGATCCCTTCCACTGGGATCCGCTAGCACAAAGCCGTGGATCCGTGGAACGCTCCTCTTGCCCATGGGTATTTTTGGTTATGGGTCATGGGTTATGGGTTGATCCATGGTTTTCTTTCCGGATACATTGAACTTGGTTAAGTGGTATATATAAAACCATAGGTTATGGGTCAATACCATTTGCTAGTTTTTACCCATTTTAGTATTAACATGTTTTTACCCATTTTAGTATACTTAGTTTAAGTATGTGCTAACCCAATATGTAAACATTAGTTGTTGTACATATATATCTAAATCATAAAATCACTTATACTTGTTTTAGTGTTTTATGTGAAAACGTAAGTGTGTTAGAAACTATTAGTTCAAACCATTTACGTATTTTATTTGTTTCATTTAAAATGATTTTGTGTTTGTTATCGACAAAACATTAGAAGATCGTAAAATATAAATAAACGTTTTTACGGCTTATTTGTATTAACAATCTCCCCCTTTTTGTTGATGACAAAACATAAAATTATTTTAAGGAAAAGCTAAAATTCGTAAAAGTTTGAATTTGTAGTTCCTACTTTCTTCTCCCCCTTTTTGTCGAAACAAAAAGTGTTTGAAGGAAGGCAACACATTGTTTTTAAGAAAAACATGTGAAAGAAGTAAAAGTAAAAAGAAATAGAGAGCAAGTAACGGGAAAGGATCTCGTCTTTTACTCCCCCTTGACGAGTCCATCCCTAAGTAAGGGCGTCAAGAACCTAATTCTAATCTAGTTCATTTGCAACTAACTTTTGCAAAAGATTACGTCTATGTGACGGGTGTGCTCCCCCTAGATGATTGCAATTTTGCAACGGGAAGTCATGAAATATAAATCTAAGGTTGCAAGTAATTGTGCAACGTATTGTTTTGACACCAAGCTCCCCCTAGCTTTAGGGTGTCAAATTCTTCATGTGTTAATTGAATAGCTACAAAACAAGAGTTAGAAAACAAGTATAATTCACAATTTCCTGCAAATGTGATTCAAGTTAGTAGAAAGAAAACTTTCTGTCTCACGGATCCCACGGTTCCCTCCTAGTAGGGATCCGTCTAGGCAATCTCGAGGATCCGTAGTAGTCGATTGATTTCAAAGAACGGTGATAAAACAAGTAATGTTATCACAAAAATGAGATATGAATACAAGGTAATTATATGCTCAGAAAAATAACAAGTAGCATGTAATTCCATTTAATAAAACTAGAGTTATGATATACATGACTCTGAAAACTAAGAAAATAGACAATACATGACTAGGAATTTCTAGACCAACTAACGCTTGATGCTAGGACACCACTAAAATCTTCTATCTCAAGTTTTGTTTAGGTTTAATCTCGTCGAAACGTTCGAGGAGATGATAGAACATGAAACGTTGGTCTTCTCGTACTTCATGTATCAAACTTTCAACATGTTGACAATGATAGCAATCTTTTTCATGGCTAGGTAGTGGTGGTGGAGGAAATGAAATGGCTTGATGCGAAGGATCAAGTGAAGCGGCTTGTGGAGCTTCAAACGATGGAGGGATTCGTGGAGGTATGATGAGTGTGTAAATACTCATCATTTTTGGGTCAATCTGAACTGCAAAACGTTTAAAAATGCTCAGAAATGCATCAAAATACTGAAAATATTCCAAAATTGCATTTTATATGTTTCGGATGCAAAATGTTCAAAATCGATGAAAATGAGCTAAGTTTGCATAATTGGCGCTTCAATCCCCAAGTTTCAAAAGTTGTCGAATTAGTCCCCGAACACTTAATTTCAAAGAAAAATCACCAAAGGTCCTTTTAAAATCATAAGTTGTCAAAATTAGTCCTTTGGTGAAAAATATCAAAAGTTTTGAGAAATTACAAAATTGGTCCTTCAAGTTTCAAATTTAGCAAAATGGCCCTTGAAAATTGGAAAATGTCAAGTTTGGTCCTTGTACTATGGAAACTTGTCAATTGTGGTCCCTTGAAACAACTTTGCAAATTGGCAGCATTGGTCCTCCATTTTTCAGAAATTGCACAATAGGTCCTTGTGTTTTAAACCTTTAATAACCATTTGGCCCTTGTCATAACTGCATTTGGACCCCCTGTCATTAACCCTTTTGGACCCCCTTCCCATTTGACCCCTTCCCCTTTTAATATTATAAGCCGGTCAAAAAAGGTCAAACCTCCTTCACGGGTTTCCTTCCCTCCATCATCACCCTGCTACACCTATGCCTGCAAAACCACCCACGCTCCACCACCATCATCACACCCATCCTACCCTCCACCTCACCCCAAGCCAAGATGCATTTAATGCCTCTCCAACCTAACACTCTACCCCCAGCTGGCTTATACTCATTTTGGCGCCAAAACCAATTAAACGGCCAAGATCAATTTTAGCCATCCAATGGTCCATATAACAACTGGGAACTGCTCAGAGGAGAGAGATAAGCTGTTTGGAGTATAAATAAAGGAAGAAAGAGACAAGAGAAGGTAGTACTTAGTTTAATTTCAAAAATGTATGTCGTATTTTAGATTCTTAGTCTTAAATAGATTTTCAGTTGTATTTTTAAGGTCCTTTGTATCAAATTACTTTGTTTAAGTGTATTACAACTCTTCTCAAGTATCAATTCAAGCTTATTTTAAGAATTCATGTTTCATGGTTACTGTGGCAAAAGTCAGTTTTGGATTCTTATATCCAAGTTTCTAGAAGCTCAACTTTTAGCTCAAACAAGCTTATATAAGCTTGTTATAGCTTTTTAAAAGCCTACATTTAAGTTTCAAGCTATTTTGGATTTTGGTCAATGAAAGTCAACTGAGGAAGCAAATGGGTATGAAATGGAAAAAGGTTGATGCAGCATGGAAATGGGTTGAAATTGAATGATTTGGGTTGGTTTTTATAGGCTAGTGGTTCTGGTTTCAATGATTTCAAGCCATTGTGGCTGAGGACCATTTGTAAGTGATTTACAAGGTTTCAATGCATAACCTGTATTTGTAGTTATAACTAGTTCATATCTGTTTAATAAGTTGTATTTAGGTTAGCTTAATACAGTTGATCATTAATAGTAGCTAGTTAAGTGTCTATCTCAGTTTTGAGTTCATATCAATGTTTTAAAGGTGTGTTTGGATCAGTTGCTTTAACTGTATTTGAGGCTTATGCAGTAGTTAAAACTTGTTGTTCTAAGTTTGTTTAGCTCATAAATACTCAATTCTGTCATCACATTGCATCTGTTTTAGCCCAAAGTCAACATGGTCTAAGATCTGTCTTATTCACTTAACTGTTAAGATTTTGGAAAAGCAAAAACTTATTTTGTGTTTAAAATTCATAGACCAAGCTTGCAGAAGTATCATTTCATCTATTAACACCATAATCTGTCCACAAATTAGATTCAAAGTTCAAATAAGTCAAAATATCAAGACTGCTTTAAAAAAGTCAAAGTTGAAAAACCTGTTTTGAGCCCAACTGAAAGTATTTTTCATGAGCTCATTTCTGAGCCAATCTAAGTGAAACTTGGTATTTTAAAAACTTCAGCTGGTCTCTTTACTTATCACCATTTTTGTACATTTTTGTGAATTTTTTATAAGCCTAAAAAAGGCTTGTGAATTTGGTCTCATCTCCCCTGTGCACAAGCTCAGTTCTAACTGAGTGTGCACAGGTTTTGTGCAAAGGTTGCACAGAGCTCATAAGAGTGTGCCTAGGTCTGATATTTGGTTTACAAGTTCCCACCCAGGTCTAGTTTAAGTTCCAGCACTTGGTTTTCATTTTTAGCTTATTGGGTAGATAGTGCTTAAGCTGCAAGTAGAGGCCTAAAAACTGTTTTAGCACATTAATCAAATCATCAAGATCATAGCAGTGTGTAATCCAGAGGTTAAGGCTTGTTGTTTCTTGCTGCATTTTGGTAATTTTAGCATTTTATAGCTTCTGTATCAAGTTGGTAGCTTATTATGTCTTTTGGCTTATTAAAAGTGCTTATTTATAAGCAGTTGTGATTGCAGTTTCACTTTCTTGTACACAAGCTACTGTTTTTCTATTTTTCCTAGATTCACAATAATATTTTAAACTTATCTTGAATTTTTCAGATTTTTCTAGGTCAGTTTGGTATTTTTCTCCATTTTAATTAGTTTTTAAGACATTTTAATTAGCTTTTAATTCAATTAATTCAGAAAAGTTTCAAAAAAATAATTTTTCATTTTTCTTAAGTTAAGATAAATATAAAAGTCAAAAATATTTTTCTAGATTTTCTTAGTTAAATTTGTATTTTTAAGCAATTTAAGTAGTTTTTAATAGTTTTTAATTCATAGAAAATAGAAAAATAATCAGAAAAATACAAAAATAGTTTTGAAAATTCTCTTTTGTTATTTTAGATTTTTCCAAGTCATAAATTTATTTTTCTAGCTTTATTTCATATTTTCTTGGATTTTAGGTTATTATTTAATAAGTAAAAATAGTTTTAATTAATAATAATTAATTAAATAGTTGTAAAAATAATTTTATTTTTCTAAAAATTTTATTTTATCATTAGGTTTGTAAAAATATCATTTTCATATTTTTAGAATTAATATTGTGTAAGTTTCACATTTTAATTTGTACGTTACGTAGTTTTTAATTCGATTTTATAAAACATAAAATCAAAACATCATTTTGCAAATAGTGATAGCGTTTATTTAATATTTTTATCTTTTAATTTTCTTTAATTTGCATTTAAGCCTTTGTAATTATAGGCTATTTCGTAGTTATAATAATCACAATCCCTTTTCTCGCTCAAATCTCTCGATCACTATTCGTTTGGTAATTTATCGCACATTTCATTGGGACATAACGACCGGGAAACACTATACTCCCGGATCTTCATTGCATTTGTTTCGAACCGCTTTAAGTTTCTTACGGTCGGCCATTCACAAGTGGCCGGCTTGTGTGAGAAAACTTGACGGTTTGGAATAATGGTCATTGAGTGATAAAACTTGACTGCTCGGGAGCGAATCAAATTTTTGGCGCCACGGAGTATCTTGATTATCTTCCGCTTAGCGATTAGTAGTTTGAATACTCACTCTTTGTTCATACCATCTATCTATATCTATATATATATATATCCATATTTTCTTATAAAAATCCAAAACCCAAAACATCCAAAACGTATAAAACACAAAAATATTTTCCTTTTGTTTCTATATATGTATCAAAAATAAAAATACAAAAGATTTGTCGTTTTGTTTAATAATAACAACATAAAAGATTACCACCGCAAACCAAGGCAAAGGTACTACCTAACTGGGTACGACCATAATAAGTTCCCGAACCAAAGATTTAAAACTTGCCTTTGTGTCCTTGTGATTGGTGTACCTTTTTCAAAGGAGCCATTCATCTTGTGATTATTGGTTAAGTTCACTGTTGTTTTGCCTCGATTTTGTTTTAATTGATTTTGTTGTTATATCTCCTTATCAGAACCAGAAAACCCAAAAAGATTCTTCTCACCCCATTTTTCATAATTCATCTTCATAATTCCCATTTCTCTCCTTAACTCTGAGTTTCCTTAGAGTTAACTCTAGTGTATGCTTTTCGCTCTTCTAGATCCGTGAGCCCATTTCGTGAGCTTGTCAAGATTCCAAGAAGGCGTGTCAGAGACTTTTCGCTCCTTCACCGGATCGAGATCCGGACCGCTCACACTACTTCCGCTATCATGGCGGAAGAACGCCTATGTGCGAGCTTCTCCAGCACCCATCGACGGGTATGGAGATGTTATTGTTGTACCAGCCATTGTGGCTGAAAATTTGAACTCAAAACTGGTTATCAATCTTGTAACCTCAAATCAATTCTACGGTTTTGAGCGGGATGATCCTCATGCTCATATTCGATGGTTTAACAAGATTGCATCTACCATCAAATACAAGAATGTCCCTGATCGATGTTAAGCTTCTTCCATTCCCATTTTCTCTTGAGGACAAGCCCGGATTTGGCTTGAAAACAACCCCTCGGTCAATTGAGACATGGGAAGATCCGTGAAGAAATTTGTGAATGAATTCTATCCACCTTCCAAAACCACGAGTCTTAAAATGAAATCATCAAGTTCACTCAAAAGTTTGATGAATCCTTCAGTGAATCGTGGGATCGTTTTAAGGAATTGCTTCGCAAATGTCCTCACCACGGTTTCTCCGAGTTGATGCAACTCGATACTTTCTATAATGGAGTGAGTCAACTGATCAAGATTCTCTCAATTCCTCCGTTGGAGGAAATTTCTTGAGCAAAACCGTCAAAGAAGCTTTAGCGATCATTGAAAACAAGTCTAAAGTCCGTGACCGCACGAAGCAAGCCGGTTGTTTCCCAAGTCGGTGTTGGTCCTTCTTCTTCATCACCCGTGAGTCAATCTAGCACCGATGCTAAAATTGACAAACTCACGGAAGCTATTCAAGCTTTGGTTCTCTCCAACCAAAGAAAGTCTCTTTTCCACAAACTTCACCTCCTCTTTCAAGTAAAGAAAGTGGAAGTCGTGTTACTTGTGGTGGCCCCAATGCCTACTATAATCTGTATGGCCACCGATGGTAACCCTTTGAAGCTAATCTTTGTGGCGGATTTCTAATCAAGGAGGCAACCAATATCGTGCTCCTATAGACCCGAACCACCGCCCTAACCACTACCTCGACCTCCGGTTTCAACCAAAACCGTAATCAAAATCAAAATAGACCAAACCAAGGTTTTCAAAACCAAGGTAATTTCAGTCAAACAACGGTTTTCAAAATCAAAATCAAAATTTCCAACACCAAGGAAATTTCAATAGAAACCTGTGTCATGGAAATTTCAACCGTGGTATTTTCATGGCAATAATCAAGGAAATTTTCAAAATCAAGGCCCTAATCCTAACAATAGAGGCCGAATTTTCTGTGCAAAATCAAGCCATTGTTCCAACGGACCATCATCCGATGAGTTGTTGAAAAATTCATGAAATCCCAAGAGGAAATGAATCGGTTGTTGGTTAGCCGATTTCGACATTAAGAAGTCTTTAAATGATCGACCCTCGGGCTCGTGTACTTTACCTAGCAACACGATCGCTAATCCGAGGGGCGATGCAAAGGCGATCACAACCAGAAGTGGTGCTTCATATCATGGACCCACTATTCCTACTACCTCTTCTTCTTCTCTCCCAAAGGTAGTGGAAAGTGAACCCGAGGCGACAAAGGACAAGGAACTTCCTACTAATAACGGAAGTACTAGCAATTTCCATCCTCAGGTTGTCCGAAAACCAAACTCGAGTTGTTTTGAACCTCCGGTTGGTAACCCCAAATCCAAAACTTCTATTCCTTACCCTCACGTTTACATGAGCAAAAGCTCATGAAAAAGCCGGTCATCAAATGGAAAAATTCTTTCAAATTTTCCAAGAGCTACATTTTGACATAAGCTGCGGATGCTATCATGTTGATGCCCAAGTTTGCATCTACTCTCAAACACATGTTGAGCAACAAGGAAAAGTCGTTTGAAATGGCCAAGACTCCTTTGAACGAGAACCGCCATTTGTCTTGTTAAAGAAGCTTCCGAGAAGCTTGGAGATCCCGGAAAATTTCTTCTTCCTTATGTTTTTCCCGGATGATTGAATGCTTTGCCCTTGCCGATCTTGGTGCAAGCATCAACTGATGCCTTATTCGATGTGGAAGAAGCTTTCTTCCGGAACTTATTCCTACCGCATGACTCTTGAGCTTGCAGATCGTTCTATCTCACGTCCTCTTGGCATCGCCGAGGATGTATTCGTGAAAGTAGGAAAGTTCCATTTTCCGGTGACTTTGTGGTTGTTGATTTCGACACGATCCTCGGGTTCCCTCATTGTTGGAAGAGGATTCACGAGAACAGCCGTGCTCTTATTGATGTATTTGAGCAAGAAATCACGTTACGTGTGGGTAATGAAGTCGTTACCTTTAACCTTGATCAAACTTGAGGTACTCCTCAAATTATGATATCGAATCAATTAATCGAGTCGATTTAATTGATATTGCTTGAGGAGTACTCTCAAGAGTTTCTTGGTTATCTTCATAATTACGTGAGTGGAGATTCCACCACATCTTCTCAACCTATCATTGCCGACTCTTCCCTCTCTCACTCCATTTGAGGGAGGTGACTTCCTTCCGGAAGAGATCGATGAATTTCTTGTTATCGATGAATCAATTCCACTGGAATTGATGGTGTTTATGATTCGGAGGAGATATTCTTTATCTTGAGCAATTGCTTAATGAAGATCCATTACCTTCACTCCTCCGAAGAAATCACGATTGAGGAAATCAAATCAAGACAAACTTCTCTTCAAGAATTTCCGAAGTTGAACTCAAGGACCTACCTCCTCATCTCGAGTATGCATTCTTGGAGGTGATGATAAATTACCCACTCTCCGACATTAAGGGTATCAACCCCGAGTTTTGTACTCACAAAATCTTAATGGAGGATGACTTCAAACCAGAATTCAACATCGTAGAAGGGTGAATCCTAAGATTCATGAGGTTATCAAACAAGAGGTTCTCAAACTTCTTGATGCGGTCGATTTACCCGATCTCGATAGTCCTTGGGTTAGCCCAATTCATTGCGCTCCAAAAAGGGTGGCATAACTGTTGTCACAAATGAAGAAAACGAGTTAATTCCAACTCGATTGGTTACGGATGGCGTGTGTGCATTGACTATCGCAAGTTAAACGAAGCCACCCGTAAAGACCATTTTCCTCTACCATTCATGGATCGGATGCTTGAGAGATTAGCGAGGAACGAATACTATTGTTTCCTTGATGGTTTCTCGGGTTACTTCAGATCCCTATTGATCCGCTAGATCAAGAAAAACCACATTCACCGCCCATACGGAACATTTGCCTATAGACGTATGCCTTTTGGCTTATGCAATGCTCCCGCACGCTCCAACGATGTATGATGGCAATTTTCCACGACATGATCGGGGAAACAATGGAGGTGTTTATGGATGACTTCTCGGTCATTGGGGACTCGTTTCATACATGTCTCTCCCATTTAGAAAAAATGCTACAAAGGTGTGAAGACACCAATCTCTGTCTAAATTGGGAGAAGAGCCACTTTATGGTCAAAGAAGGCATAGTCCTTGGCCATAAGATTTCCAAAAACGGGATTGAGGTAGATAGAGCAAAAGTTGATGTTATTGCTAAATTGCCTCATCCTACTACCGTCAAAGGTATTAGGAGTTTTCTAGGTCATGCCGGGTTTTATCGTAGATTCATACAAGATTTCTCTAAAATCGCTCGGCCTATGACCCATCTTCTCGAAAAGATACTCCTTTATCTTTTCTCCTAAGTGCATCAAGCTTTTGAAACACTAAAGAAAAAGCTTACGGAAGCGCCCATTCTAGTTGCCCCGATGGGATTTACCCTTTGAGCTCATGTGCGATGCAAGTGATTTTGCTATCGGTGCGGTCTTGGGGCAACGCAAAACTAAGCATTTTCACCGATCCATTACGCAAGTAAAACTATGATCAAGCTCGGACCCATTACACCACTATAGAAAAGAATTATTAGTCTGTGGTGTATGCGTTTGAAAAGTTTCGCCATACCTTATCTTGACCAAATGCGTGGTGTATACGGATCACTCGGCTCTCAAATATCTCTTTGCAAAACAAGATGCAAAGCCGAGATTGCTCCGTTGGGTTCTCCTCCTACAAGAATTTGATATCATTATACGTGATAAAAAGGAGCCGAGAACCCGGTCACGATCATCTTTCCGTCTAGAAAACCCTCACCAAGATGTGTTCGAGAAAAGGAAATAAGTGAAACATTTCCTCTCGAAACAATCAATGTGGTTTCTTTTCGTGGAGACTCTTCTACCCCATGGTTTCTTGACTTTGCAAATTAACATGCGGGTAACTTTGTAGTGAAAGGGATGTCGTCCCAACGGAAAAATAAATTCTTTAAAGATGTGAAACATTACTCGGGACGACCCTACTTGTTCAAAATTTGCGCGGATCAAGTCATCAGCGATGTGTGTATGGTCGGGAAGCTATTGACATTCTCAAAGCTTGCCATTTCGGACCTCTGGGGACATCATAGCCCCAACTACACCGCCAAGAAGGTGTTTGATTCCGGATTCTATTGGCCCACGATTTACAAGGATGCCCATGAATTTGTCAAAACACGTGACGCTTGTCAACGTCACGGAATATCTCATAAAGAAATGAAATGCCGCAAAACGCCATTCAAGTGTGTGAGATTTTTGACATATGGGGCATTGACTTTACGGGCCATTTCCTTCTTCTCATGAAATAAATACATACTCGTGGCGTTGACTATTTGTCAAAATGGGTCGAAGCAAAAGCTTTACCCACCAACGATGCCCGAGTTGTTGTGAAATTCTTAAAATCTCTTTTGCTAGGTTTGGAACTCCACGAGCCATAATCGGTGATCGTGGTACGCATTTTTCAATGACCAATTTGATAGAGTCATGCGTAAGTATGGTGTAACTCACCGCCTCTCTCTGCGTACCACCCCAAACTAGTGGGCAAGTGGAAGTTTCCAACCGGGGATTAAAGAATTCTTGAGAGGACGGTTGGCAAAACCGTGCCTCTTGGTCGGATAAGCTAGAGGACGCGCTCTGGGCCTTCCGTGACGACTTATAAAACACCCATCGGTGCACTCCATACAAGCTTGTGTACGGAAGGCATGTCATCTGCGGTTGAGCTTGAGCACAAGGCATCTTGGGCCTTGAAACATGCCAACTTTGATATTCAGACGGTGGTGATCACCGGAAAGTTCAAATGAATGAATTAAATGAACTCCGTGATCAAGCATACGAGAACTCTTTGATCTACAAACAAAAGACAAAGAAGATTCATGACTCAAAATCAAAACCGCGTTTTCAACGTCGGTGATCGAGTCCTTCTTTTCAACTCAAGATTAAAGATTTTCTCGGGAAAATTAAAATCCACCGGTGCGGACCATTTACCATCACTAAAGTCTTTCCATATGGAACCATTGAGTTATCTCAACCCGATGGTCCAAACTTTAAAGTGAATGGTCATCGGTTGAAGCATTATTTTGGCGAGGACATACCTCCCGTGGTTGTCCGGATTTACAAACTTTCCCATGAACCAATGAATGCGGGATCGAGTCAAGCTAGCGACTCGGGAATCAAAAACAAGAGCATGCCATATGGGTTTTCACCCATATTTCGACTTCTTTCTATCTTTCTACCACCCTAGTGTGGGGGTTGCCCACATGTTTTGTATATATATAAGTTTCAAAAAAAAAAATTCTTTTAAATAATGGCCGTAGTATTTCCCTTTTACGTTCTTTGTTTCGCATAACCGCGGTACTTTGAATATTGAGGGCAATATTCATTTCTAAGTGTGGGGGAATTCTCACGAATTTTATCATGTAGTTATACCGCCTAATTCCCCGTTTTGGCCAAAATTTTTTTGGAGTAAGTGTTTTGCACTTACTCAATTGGTTATCGATCCGTCTTGTCTAATAAACAAAAGGATTGGCTAATCCAGAGCAAACGGCTCTTGGTAAAGATATCTCAAATCCGTTTGGCTTGCAATTTGCCCAAAATTGTATGGTATTCACTCACCATATCCTTAAAAGTGAAGAGTTGGCTAGCCCGCAAGTTTATGGCTTGTGGTAAAGGCAAGTGGAAAAACCATAATTGGTAATCACTCACCAAAGATAATATTGATAATTTATCTAAGAGTTAGCTAGTCCGAAGCAAACGGCTTCGTAAAGACAAATCAAATCCGTTGAAAGCGGGTGGTTTGCTCAAAATCACATGGTTATCGGTGTACCATGGTTCTTACTTGAACTAAAACATTTGGCTACTCCGAAGTAATGGCTTTTGGTAAAGAGATTCAAATCCATTAGATTTTTCTCAAAAGATTGCTAGGACTAGCAATATTTTAGTGTGGGGATTGATGAGTGTGTAAATACTCATCATTTTGGGTCAATCTGAATCGCAAAACGTTTAAAATGCTCGAAATGCATCAAAATCTCGAAAATATTCCAAAATTGCATTTTATATGTTTCGGATGCAAAATGTTCAAAATCGATGAAAAATGAGCTAAGTTTGCATAATTGGCAGTTTCAATCCCCCAAGTTTCAAAAGTTGTCAGAATTAGTCCCTGAACACTTAATTTCAAAAGAAAAATCACCAAAGGTCCTTTTAAAATCATAAGTTGTCAAAATTAGTCCTTTGGTGAAAAATATCAAAAGTTTTGAGAAATTACAAAATTGGTCCTTCAAGTTTCAAATTTAGCAAAAATGGCCCTTGGAAAATTGGAAAATGTCAAGTTTGGTCCTTGTACTATGGAAACTTGCCAATTGTGGTCCCTTGAAACAACTTTGCAAATTGGCAGCATTGGTCCTCCATTTTTCAGAAATTGCACAATAGGTCCTTGTGTTTTAAACCTTTAATAACCATTTGGCCCTTGTCATAACTGCATTTGGACCCCCTGTCATTAACCCTTTTGGACCCCCTTCCCATTTGACCCCTTCCCCTTTTAATATTATAAGCCGGTCAAAAAAGGTCAAACCTCCTTCACGGGTTTCCTTCCCTCCATCATCACCCTGCTACACCTATGCCTGCAAAACCACCCACGCTCCACCACCATCATCACACCCATCCTACCCTCCACCTCACCCCAAGCCAAGATGCATTTAATGCCTCTCCAACCTAACACTCTACCCCCAGCTGGCTGATTCGCGCCCAAACAGTCAAGTTTTATCACTCAAACCGGCCACTTGTGAATGGCCGACCGTAAGAAACTTAAAACGGTTCAGACACGAACTCAATGAAGATCAGGGGAGTATAGTGTTTCCCCGGGTCGTTATGTCCCAGCGAGCTATGCAATGGATCACCACACGTATAGTGATCGAGAGATTTGAGCGAAAAGAGGATTGTGATTTGATTATAACTACGTAAAAGCCAACAAATTACGAGGCTTAAATGCAAATTAAAGAAAGTCAAAAGATAAAAATATTAAATAAACGCTATCACTATTTTTAAAATTATGTTTTTGTTTTATGTTTTATAAAGCGAAATTAAAAACTACGCAACGTCTAAAATGAAAGCGTGAAACTTACATAATATTAATCCTAAAAATATGAAAATGATATTTTACAAACCTAATGATAAAAGAAAATTTATAGAAAAGAAAATTATTTTATAACTAATTATCTAATTATTATTAATTAAAAACTATTTTTAACTATTTAATATTAGCCTAAAATACAAGAAAATAGGAAATAAAGCTAGAAAAATAAAATTAAGACTTGGAAAAATCTAAAATAACAAAATAGAATTTTCAAAACTATTTTGTATTTTTCGATTATTTTCTATTTTCTAGGAATTAAAAACTATTTAAAACTAATTAAATTACTTAAACATACAAATTTAACTAAGAAAAATCTAGAAAATATTTTTTAACTTTTATATTTATCTAAACTTAAAAAAATGAAAAATTATTTTTTGAAACTTTTCTTAATTATTTGTATTAAATGCTATTTAAAATGCTTAAAACTAATTAAAATCAAGAAAAATAGCAAACAAGCTAGGAAAAATCTGAAAATTTCAGGAAAACTCTAAAATATTATGAGGAATCTAGGAAAAATAGAAAAACAGGGTGCTGTGTGGAGGAATTTGAAACTAATGTGCAAAGTGCTAAGAAATAAGCACTTGGAATAAGCTAGTGAGCACCAAGGGCCACCAAACTGAAACAGAAGCTTGGATAAGCTAAAAGAGCCAAAATTAAACAAGTCTCAACTGCTTATAACCTCTGGAATGCAAGTTGCAATGATTTGGCTGAATTTGAATTCAAGTGCTAATAACAGTTTTGGGTACCTACTTTGGGCTTAAGCACAAGTTTTAAAATAAGCTGAAAAGGAAAAACAAAAATTGGAACTTAATCAAGACCTGGTTGAGACCTTATAAACCAAATTAAAGACCTAGATAAGCTCTGATGAGCTTAATACAAGCTCTGCAAGATCTGCTTAAAACCTGTGCAGTTCATTGTCCTGCACAGTGCATATAAGCCAATAATCACAAGCCTTTTTGGTGCTTAAAGAAAATTTGCAAAATTATACAAAAATGATGATAAAGAAATAGACCAGCATGAGATTCTAAAACATCAAGTTTCACTGAATTTGGCTTAGAACTGAAGCAATGAAAATCCTCTCATTGGCTCAAAACAGATTTTCGGTTTTGACTTTTGACAATAGTTTGAAGATTTGACTTTTATGAGTTTTGAACTTGATTTTTAGACTGATATTGATGTTAATGAATGAAATGAGGCTAAAGCAACCTTTATCTATGTATTTTAAACACAAATCAAGACTTTGATTCTCAAAAACTCCAACAGTTAGCAGTTTAAGACAATTTGAGATGCATATTGACTTTTGAGAGTGTGCAGGCTCAAGATTATGACAAATGTGAGTTAATATGTGCTAAACAAACCTAAGCCAACAAGTTCTCACCACTGCATAAACCATTAAGACAGCTATATCAGCAATTCCAAACACACCTTTAATTAACTGTTTTGAAAATTAAATGAGTAATTCACTGAACCAAAATATTGTAATGATCAAACTAAGTTTATATAACTTAAATACAGCCTAATAAACAGATTAGAACCAGTTATAACTACCAATGAAGAGTTTTGCAATGAAACTTGAAATTTACTTACAAAGGGTCCTTAGCCACAATGGCTTGAAACAATAAACCCAAGAACCTCTAACCTAATTTATCCAACCCAATGTCTCTGAACTAACCCAAATCCATATCTGAATCAACCATTGCCCCTTTTCATACCATTTTTGCTCCCAGTTGACTTTTGTTGACCAAGGTCCAATTTGGCTTAAAACTAAAATGTAAGCTTATAGAAAGCTATGTGAAGCTTGTATAAGCTTATTGAAACTGAGAAATGAGCTTGTATAAGCTTATTGAAACAGTGAACTCACAACATAAACTGATAGTGCAACTTGAATTAACACTTGAAAATGATTTATATTGATCTAATAACTTATAATTAGTACATTACAACAAAAGATTACATGTTTTGTAACTTAACTAAAACTTTATATTAAAAACGACATTAAAGATAAAATAAAAACTACAAGACTCTTTACTTCTCCTCCTTTAGCTTCTTTTTATAATCCATGAGTCTTCTCTCTCATCTCTGAATAATTCCCACTAGTTTCTCAGCCATTGGATGGCTTAAAACTGATCCTGGCCTTTGAATGAGATTTTGGCGCCAAAATTGGTGTTTGACAGATGGGGTTGAGTGAGGGGGAGGGAGGATCATTTAATGCTATTTGGAGGGTAGCTAAGGTGGGGGGAACAAGTTTGAGTGGATGAGAGGAGGGGATGGGTGGTAACTTGTTGCAGAGAAGCAGTTGGAGAAGGAAGACTTTGGCGGGTTGGGTTGTTTTGACCAGATTTGACCAAGGTGGTAATAATGGAAGGGGGTTCAAAATGGTTGGCGAGGGTCACAATTAGGTTCAAGGTCCAAAAAGGGTGAAGGGTTTAATAATTATAGGGACCATATGTGTAATTTCTGAAATTGGGAGGACCAGAACTGCCAAACCTGCAAAGTTGTTTCAAAGGGCTGAAAATGACAATCTCAAAAAGTACAAGGACCAAACTTGCCATTTTCCAATTTCCAGGGGCCATTTTTGCCAAATTTCAAACTTGAAGGACTAAACTTGTAATTTTCTCAAACTTTTTATATTTTTCACCAAAGGACTAATTTTGACAACTTATGATTTTAAAAGGACCTTTGGTGATTTTTCTTTTGAAATTAAGGCTCAGGGACTATTTCTGACAATTTTAGAAACTTGGGGACCTAAAGCGCCAATTATGAAAACTTTGCTCATTTTCATCTGCTTTTAAACATTTTGCATCCGAAACATATAAAATGCAATTTTGGAATATTTTGGTGTTTTGATGCATTTCGAGCATTTTTAGACGTTTTAGATTCAGATTGACCCAAAATGATGAGTATTTATACACTCATCAATCCCCACACTAAACTATTGCTAGTCCCTAGCAATCTTTTGAGAAAAACTTAATGGATTTGAATCTCTTTACCAAAAGCCATTACTTCGAGTAGCCAAATGTTTTAGTTCAAGTAAGAACTATGGTACACCGATAACCATGTGATTTTGAGCAAACCACCGACTTTCAACGGTTTTGATTTGTCTTTACGAAGCCGTTTGCTCTGGACTAGCCAACTCTTAGATAAATTATCAACATTATATTTGGTGAGCTGATTACCAATTATGGTTTTTCCATCGCCTTTACCACAAGCCATAAACTTGCGGGCTAGCCAACTCTTCACTTTTAAGGATATGGTGGTGAATACCATACAATTTTGGGCAAATTGCAAGTCGTTAACGGATTTGAGATATCTTTACCAAGAGCCGTTTGCTCTGGATTAGCCAATCCTTTTGTTTATTAGACAAGGTGGATCGATAACCAAATGAGTAAGTGCAGAACACTTACTCCAAAAAAAATTTTGGCCAAAAACGGGAATTGGTATAATTATATGATAAAATTAGTGAGAATTCCCCACACTTAGAAATGAATATTGCCTCAATATTCAAAGTACCGCGGTTATGCCGAAACAAAGAACGTAAAAGGGAAATACTACGCCATTATTTGAAAGGATTTTTTTTTTTTTTTTTTTTTTTTTTGAGAAAACTTATATACAACATGTGGGGCAACCCCCCACACTAGGGTGGTAGAAAGATAAAAAGAAGTCAGAAATATGGGTGAAAACCCATATGGCATGCTACTGTTTTTTATTACCGAGTCGCTAGCTTGAATCGACCCCGAATTAATTGGTTCATGGGGAAGCAAAGTGGAAGAGATAATCACCATCGGACTTTCATTCAAGATGTTTGGACAAACATTTGAAGCACGTGAAAGTTCCACACCGATGAGATATACATAGAACCGGCTCAAAGATGATGGTACATGGAAATGCCGGGATCAAAGATAATGTCTTCATTCCCGAAGGAGTGAAGAACAGGAGAAGCCACGGATAGGTGAAGAAGAGATAGAAAATCATGATAAACATCATGATTAACTCATCATCATCGAACGAGAATTCATAATAGCATGAATCTCATCATTTAAGCTCAATTGGTCTAGACATATCCGGGTGTGTCTAGATCAAGTAGAAGTTATCATATTCCGCGGAGATATGATATAAGTGAGTTCATCCGAGAACTCCATGAAGGTGAATGAATCATATTCGAATTGATATGAGTGGGTTCACCGCGAACTCCTCAAAAGTAAATGATTCATGATCGAGGAGAGAATTATGAGAATGAGAAGTGGTACGCCACTAATCTTCTCTCCCATATTATCAAAAGCAGAAGGCTTTCATTTCCGGAATAGAATCATCGGAAGAATGTCACTATCCTTAATGGGGATAGGAGATGAAATAGGTTTCTCTTTGAAAGCCTCGATTTTAGAAATGAGAAGACCGACATTCAATAATGTTGCTCAAGAGCTTCATCTTTGATTTCGATGTCAGAACTTCATCATTCTCTTCTTCTAAGCTAACAAGCTCGAAGGTGAATCTTCCACATAAATGATGTCTCCACAAGATAACGAATCATCATCATCGAATCGGAGAACATCTCAACATGATCATTTTGGAAGACAAGAGGAGGAGGGATATCACACACATGGTCAAAAGTTCCTGTGACTCTCTCGGGATTGGGACAAGGTCCTCAACACTATACTTTATGAATTCGTCCGATTCCTTTTCGTGAACAAAGTGTCAAGATGCTCGTCCCCATGTTCGAGAGTGAGTGTGAACCTCGGGTGTGATAGCGTTGTTTGAGATGGAATCTCAAGCTGCTGGGATATCAACCGATCGAGGGAGTTGAGAAATATTATCTTTAAAGGATAAAACTCTCCTCGTCATCATCATATAGAGTGCCTTGAGAAATTGGGAACGCATGTAGAGCTGCATGCTCTAGGACTAATAATTCTTCCCTAGATTTACGGGCCTCTCGTTCTTCTCGTTCTTGCCGACAATTCTCCTATGGTCTTTTCACCACTCACTTGATTCTTAAAGTTACTAATCATATCATCAAGTGTTTTCATTGTGGTTTCAAAATCTTGGGAGATTTCTTGAGATAACGGCTCGGTGGAGCTTGAACCGTATGGTCTTTGTGGAGGTTGGAAATTTTCAAACATGCGAGAGTCATGATTGTTACAAGGAACCGGGTTCCTATTTGACAATCGAGTGAAATGGGGACCTCCACAGACTCACAACAAGAGAACTGTTGAGTCCGGAATGGTGAATCATATGGATTTTGGTCATAACCGTAACTCGAGCATCACCGGAAAACTGCTCATAGACAAACGTGTTTCGGATTGACACTCAAATCCTTGGTGAGGACCTCCACAAAATTCACAGCAGATATGTTGATTATATGAAGATAGGTCGGTGCGGTGGGTAATTGGAAAACTTTGAGGGTCGTTAAATGAGTTCGGATTAGGATCATAGTCAAATGAATTCCTCGAACCACAAAACAAACAACTCCCGTTATGGATATCATTACCACATTGTACACAAGTACACCAACGATGTGGTGAACCAAAGAGGCTCACCACAACCGACACAAGGAATAAACGATTGCATTTGAGAGTTATGATAAGGAATCGGTTTATTCAAAGAATCAACAAAACCAACATGGTGATCCGAATGACTATCAAGTCTCAAGAACATTCGGAAAAATCGGGAGGTGGGACAAGTGGTGTGCTCGAGAGCTAGCAATTTCCACCACTTCCGTTATAGTCTCCGGTTTTGAACGGGTTCATCGGGTTGTGGCGGATGGTCGGAAAAACTTGGAGAATCATCAAGAGAGTTATCGATAATTTGCACCAATAACAATATTTGCTTGCACCCATCCTTCCACATCGCTGCATAAACAATCCGGATTCGACAACAGAGTGATCCTCTTCCATACGACTTTTGCGGTGGAAACAACGAGGATAATCGAACGTCGCCATGAGAATTAAACATGTAGAGGGTTAAAGAAATAGAATTAAACGGTTTTGAGGTTAAAGAAGAGTAGAATCAAAGCAGTGCGAGGGGTAAGAGAAATAGAATCATACGGATAAGAGGAATGAGAAGAGTATTTTGGATTTTTATAAGAAAATATAAATATATGTAGATGGATGGTATGAACAAAGAGTGAATATCCAAATCACTAATCGCTAAACGTAAGATAATTAGCACTGACTCCCCGTGGCGCTAAAAATTTGATTCACGCCCAACGGTCAAGTTTTATCACTCAAACCGCCACTTGTGAATGGCCGACCGAAGAAACTTAAAACGGTTCGATACACGAACTCAATGAAGATCGGGGAGTATAGTGTTTCCCGGTCGTTATGTCCCAATGAGCTATGCAATGGATCACCACACGTATAGTGATCGAGAGATTTGAGCGAAAAGAGGGATTGTGATTTGATTATAACTACAGAAAAAGCCAACAAATTACAGAGGCTTAAATGCAAATTAAAGAAAGTTAAAAGATAAAAAATATTAAATAAACGCTATCACTATTTTTAAAATGATGTTTTTGTTTTTATGTTTTTATAAAACTGAAATTAAAAACTACGCAACGTACAAATGAAAACGTGAAACTTACATAATATTAATCCTAAAAATATGAAAATGATATTTTTACAAACCTAATGATAAAAGAAAATTTATAGAAAAAGAAAATTATTTTTATAACTAATTATCTAATTATTATTAATTAAAAACTATTTTTAACTATTTAATATTATCCTAAAATACAAGAAAATAGGAAATAAAGCTAGAAAAATAAAATTAAGACTTGGAAAAATCTAAAATAACAAAATAGAATTTTCAAAACTATTTTGTATTTTTCGATTATTTTCTATTTTCTAGGAATTAAAACTATTTAAAACTAATTAAATTACTTAAAAATACAAATTTAACTAAGAAAAATCTAGAAAATATTTTTTGACTTTTTATATTTATCTAAACTTAAGAAAATGAAAATTATTTTTTGAAACTTTTCTTAATTATTTGTATTAAATGCTATTTAAAAATGCTTAAAACTAATTAAAATCAAGAAAAATAGCAAACAAGCTAGGAAAAATCTGAAAATTTCAGGAAAACTCTAAAATATTATGAGGAATCTAGGAAAAATAGAAAACAGGTCTTGTGTGGAGGAATTTGAATCGATGTGCAAAGTGCTAAGAAATAAGCACTTGGAATAAGCTAGTGAGCACCAAGGGCCACCAAAGCGAAAACAAGCTTGGATAAGCTAAAAGAGCCAAAATTAAACAAGTCTCAACTGCTTATAACCTCGGAATGCAAGTTGCAATGATTTGGTGAATTTGAATTCAAGTGCTAATAAGTTTGGGTACCTACTTTGGGCTTAAGCACAAGTTTTAAAATAAGCTGAAAAGGAAAAACAAAAATTGGAACTTAATCAAGACCTGGTTGAGACCTTATAAACCAAATTACAGACCTAGATAAGCTCTGATGAGCTTAATACAAGCTCTGCAAGATCTGCTTAAAACCTGTGCAGTTCATTGTCCTGCACAGGGCATATAAGCCAATAATCACAAGCCTTTTTGGTGCTTAAAGAAAATTTGCAAAATTATACAAAAATGATGATAAAGAAATAGACCAGCATGAGATTCTAAAACATCAAGTTTCACTGAATTTGGCTTAGAACTAAAGCAATGAAAAATCCCTCTCAGTTGGCTCAAAACAGGATTTTCAATTTTTGACTTTTGACAATAGTTTGAAGATTTGACTTTTATGAGTTTTGAACTTGATTTGTAGACTGATATTGATGTTAATGAATGAAATGAGGCTAAATCAACCTTTATCTATGTATTTTAAACACAAATCAAGACTTTGATTCTCAAAAACTCCAACAGTTAGCAGTTTAAGACAATTTGAGATGCATATTGACTTTTGAGAGTGTGCAGGCTCAAGATTTTGACAAATGTGAGTTAATATGTGCTAAACAAACCTAAGCCAACAAGTTCTCACCACTGCATAAACCATTAAGACAGCTATATCAGCAATTCCAAACACACCTTTAATTGACTGTTTTGAAAATTAAATGAGTAATTCACTGAACCAACATATTGTAATGATCAAACTAAGTTTATATAACTTAAATACAGCCTAATAAACAGATTAGAACCAGTTATAACTACCAATGAAGAGTTTTGCAATGAAACTTGAAATTTACTTACAAAGGGTCCTTAGCCACAATGGCTTGAAACAATGAACCCAAGAACCTCTAACCTAATTTATCCAACCCAATGTCTCTGAACTAACCCAAATCCATATCTGAATCAACCATTGCCCCTTTTCATACCATTTTTGCTCCCAGTTGACTTTTGTTGACCAAGGTCCAATTTGGCTTAAAACTAAAATGTAAGCTTATAGAAAGCTATGTGAAGCTTGTATAAGCTTATTGAAACTGAGAAATGAGCTGTATGAAGCTTTTGAATGAGATTTTGAAATGGAAAATTTCAACAGTGAACTCACAACATAAACTGATAGTGCAACTTGAATTAACACTTGAAAATGATTTATATTGATCTAATAACTTATAATTAGTACATTACAACAAAAGATTACAGGTTTTGTAACTTAACTAAAACTTTATATTAAAAACGACATTAAAGATAAAATAAAAACTACAAGACTCTTTACTTCTCCTCCTTTAGCTTCTTTTGATAATCCATGAGTCTTCTCTCTCATCTCTGAATAATTCCCACTAGTTTCTCAGCTATTGGATGGCTTAAAACTGATCCTGGCCTTTGAATGAGATTTTGGCGCCAAAATTGGTGTTTGACAGATGGGGTTGAGTGAGGGGGAGGGAGGATCATTTAATGCTATTTAGAGGGTAGCTAAGGTGGGGGGAACAAGTTTGAGTAGATGAGAGGAGGGGATGGGTGGTAACTTGTTGCAGAGAAGCAGTTGGAGAAGGAAGACTTTGGCGGGTTGGGTTGTTTTGACCAGATTTGACCAAGGTGGTAATAATGGAAGGGGGTTCAAAATGGTTGTGGCAGGGGTCACAATTAGGTTCAAGGTCCAAAAAGGGTGAAGGGTTTAATAATTATAGGGACCATATGTGTAATTTCTGAAATTGGGAGGACCAGAACTGCCAAACCTGCAAAGTTGTTTCCAAGGGCTGAAAATGACAATCTCAAAAAGTACAAGGACCAAACTTGCCATTTTCCAATTTCCAGGGGCCATTTTTGCCAAATTTCAAACTTGAAGGACTAAACTTGTAATTTTCTCAAACTTTTTATATTTTTCACCAAAGGACTAATTTTGACAACTTATGATTTTAAAAGGACCTTTGGTGATTTTTCTTTGAAATTAAGGCTCGTGGACTATTTCGACAATTTTAAAACTTGGGGGTGAAAGCGCCAATTATGCAAACTTTGCTCATTTTTCATCTGTTTTTAAACATTTTGCATCTGAAACATATAAAATGCAATTTTGGAATATTTTCAGTGTTTTGATGCATTTCTGAGCATTTTTAGACGTTTTGCAGTTCAGATTGACCCAAAAATGATGAGTATTTACACACTCATCACTGGCTTATACTCATTTTGGCGCCAAAACCAATTAAACGGCCAAGATCAATTTTAGCCATCCAATGGTCCATATAACAACTGGGAACTGCTCAGAGGAGAGAGATAAGTTGTTTGGAGTATAAATAAAGGAAGAAAGAGGCAAGAGAAGGTAGTACTTAGTTTAATTTCAAAAATGTATGTCGTATTTTAGACTCTTAGTCTTAAATAGATTTTCAGTTGTATTTTTAAGGTCCTTTGTATCAAATTACTTTGTTTAAGTGTATTACAACTCTTCTCAAGTATCAATTCAAGCTTATTTTAAGAATTCATGTTTCATGGTTCTTGTGGTAAAAGTCGGTTTGGATTCTTATATCCAAGTTTCTAAGCTCAACTTTCACTCAAACAAGCTTATATAAGCTTGTTATAGCTTTTAAAAGCCTACATTTAAGTTTCAAGCTATTTTGGATTTTGGTCAATGAAAGTCAAGCGAGGAAGCAAATGGGTATGAAATGGAAAAAGGTTGATGCAAGATGGAAATGGGTTGAAATTGAATGATTTGGGTTGGTTTTTATAGGCTACTGGTTCTGGTTTCAATGATTTCAAGCCATTGTGGCTGAGGACCATTTGTAAGTGATTTACAAGGTTTCAATGCATAACCTGTATTTGTAGTTATAACTAGTTCATATATGTTTAATAAGTTGTATTTAGGTTAGCTTAATACAGTTGATCATTAATAGTAGCTAGTTAAGTGTCTATCTCAGTTTTGAGTTCATATCAATGTTTTAAAGGTGTGTTTGGATCAGTTGCTTTAACTGTATTTGAGGCTTATGCAGTAGTTAAAACTTGTTGTTCTAAGTTTGTTTAGCTCGTAAATACTCAATTCTGTCATCACATTGCATCTGTTTTAGCCCAAAGTCAACATGGTCTAAGATCTGTCTTATTCACTTAACTGTTAAGATTTTGGAAAAGCAAAAACTTATTTTGTGTTTAAAATTCATAGACCAAGCTTGCAGAAGTATCATTTCATCTATTAACACCATAATCTGTCCACAAATTGGATTCAAAGTTCAAATAAGTCAAAATATCAAGACTGCTTTAAAAAAGTCAAAGTTGAAAAACCTGTTTTGAGCCCAACTGAAAGTATTTTTCATGAGCTCATTTCTGAGCCAATCTAAGTGAAACTTGGTATTTTAAAAACTTCAGCTGGTCTCTTTACTTATCACCATTTTTGTACATTTTTGTGAATTTTTTATAAGCCTAAAAAAGGCTTGTGAATTTGGTCTCATCTCCCACAATGCACAAGCTCGTTCTAAGCGAGTGTGCATGTGTTTTGTGCAAAGGTTGCCTGAGCTCATAAGAGTGTGTCTAGGTCTGATATTTGGTTTACAAGTTCCCACCCAGGTCTAGTTTAAGTTCCAGCACTTGGTTTTCATTTTTAGCTTATTGGGTAGATAGTGCTTAAGCTGCAAGTAGAGGCCTAAAAACTGTTTTAGCACATTAATCAAATCATCAAGATCATAGCAGTGTGTAATCCAGAGGTTAAGGCTTGTTGTTTCTTGCTGCATTTTGGTAATTTTAGCATTTTATAGCTTCTGTATCAAGTTGGTAGCTTATTATGTCTTTTGGCTTATTAAAAGTGCTTATTTATAAGCGATTGTGATTCTGATTTCACTTTCTTGTACACAAGCTACTGTTTTCTATTTTTCCTAGATTCACAATAATATTTTAAACTTATCTTGAATTTTTCAGATTTTTCTAGGTCAGTTTGGTATTTTTCTCCATTTTAATTAGTTTTTAAGACATTTTAATTAGCTTTTAATTCAATTAATTCAGAAAAGTTTCAAAAAAATAATTTTTCATTTTTCTTAAGTTAAGATAAATATAAAAATTCAAAAAAATATTTTTCTAGATTTTTCTTAGTTAAATTTGTATTTTTAAGCAATTTAAGTAGTTTTTAATAGTTTTTAATTCATAGAAAATAGAAAATAATCGGAAAATACAAAAATAGTTTTGAAAATTCTCTTTGTTATTTTAGATTTTCCAAGTCATAATTTTATTTTTCTAGCTTTATTTCATATTTTCTTGGATTTTAGGTTATTATTTAATAAGTAAAATAGTTTTAATTAATAATAATTAATTAAATAGTTGTAAAAATAATTTTCTTTTCTAAAAATTTTCTTTTATCATTAGGTTTGTAAAATATCATTTTCATAATTTTAGGATTAATATTGTGTAAGTTTCACATTTTCATTTATACGTTACGTAGTTTTAATTCGATTTTACAAAACATAAAATCAAAAACATCATTTTGCAAATAGTGATAGCGTTTATTTAATATTTTTATCTTTTTATTTTCTTTAATTTGCATTTAAGCCCTTGTAGTTTATGTACTATTTCTGTAGTTATAATATTTCGGATCTCTTTTCCGTTCAAATCTCTCGATCACTATACGTTTGGTGATTCATTGCATAGCTCGCTGGGACATAACGACCCGGGGAAACACTATACTCTCCTGGACTTCATTGCATTCGTTTCTGAACCGTCTTAAGTTTGTTACGGTCGGCCATTCACAAGTGGTCGGCTTGAGTGATAAAACTTGACTGTTCGGGAGCGAATCAAGGTACATTTGAGAATGGCTCGACCAAGAATGATGGTGGTGGTAGAGAAGTGTCAACTTTCATATGGTCGGGTGGTTGACTTTGATGATTTCTCATAATCCAAATGGGATTATATGATGGAAACGGCGAAAAGGAAGCCGGAGCAAGTGTTGACTCAACACCTTGATTTTGAACCATTATTCCTCCTAATGAGGAGAATGTTGTCGGCAGAAGCGGATGAGACGGCCTAGGAGGCAAGTCCTCTAAATTGTAGAGGTGTGGTGATGACAGTGGGGATGTAAATGAAATAGCTCTAGGAACCAATGGTGATGGTTTAGTGGAGATAATATTGTTTAGCCTAGGAGGTATGGTGGTGTTTGGTATTGGTAGTTTTGTGGGTACTATCCTTTTAGGAACTGGTTTGATTGGATGAGGAAGAGTCCTATCATTTGTTGGCTTGACAGGAGATGATTCGGTTGAAGAAATTTCATGTATAACACGAGCCTTTTTCATGGGTGGTTCTTTGGTGGATAAGTTACTACTTGGGGTTTTCCTCATGATGAGATGATTTCAAGAGGTTGCAAGAGCTGAAAGTTAGGATGAGAGTGATGACTATGGAGGTCCTAACAAGGTGGTTTATAAACTAAGAGATTTGGCAAGTGCATTTAAGCCTTAAGCCACTAGGATTCATTGGAATGTGATGATTGACATGCACAAGAGTCAACTTCAGAGGTTGCATTGATCTAGGAACTCATTTAAGATGAGATGGAGTGTTTAAGTTAGGAAGATGAGTTGAAATGATTGTTTTAGCAAGATTTGACATAAACTGTCACCCGGATCCCACGGTTCCCTCTTTGGAGGGATCCGGCTAGGCTATTTCTAGGGATCCGGCTCTCAGCTGTTATGACAGGTTTGAAATGAGGTTTCTAGGAGCTAAAGCCTATCTTATTTAGAGTTTTTCAGTTCTCCTAAGTGTTTTAGGATGAGAGGATACTTGAATGATCAAAGGTAATAAGTGTTATAGCAAATGATTGTTTCTTATGGAAAGGAGATGGGACAAGATGACTATCAATGGATGTCCAAGGATAACACTAAGAGTTTTGGAGTGTCAATTGATCCTAAATGATCCTAGAGATCAGGTTGTGTCCTAGGATAGTGTTTTGGAAAATATCCTAAAAGCTTTGAGATGGAAAAACTAGATTTTGATCAACTTGGATCAATTTTGAGATGAGGATGATTTATGATCAATTTTGTCATAATCGAAAGATTTCTAAAACTAGATGTGAGGGATCAAGTAAAAACTGAAGTGTGAGTTTAAGAGTGAAAGAGTACTGGATTAAAAACGAAATGGTAGATCTACAAGCTTCTTAGAGTGTGATCTAGGTGAGTTGGAATGAGTAGGAAAGATCAGCCTATCTTGATAAGGACTTAATCTGCCTTAAGACCCTATGTTTAGTTTAGTGAGATGTTCTAAGGATATGTTTTGAAATATAATGCTTGCAATTGCATTCTCTGTTTGCCGGATCCCACGGTTCCCTAAAGATAGGGATCCGTCTAGTACAACATTTGGGATCCGTCCATCTGCTAGACAGAACCTTTACTAAAGGTATGCAATGATCTTGACAATGCATTATTTTCCAAGATTAGTAAAAAGGAGTTCTAATCCTTAGATACCAAATGTAAGATGTTTTATTTCATGAAGGAAATAGGATTACATTGATAAAGCACGAATAGAAAAGGATTGATCCTATTTGAAATACTACTAAGTTCCTTGAGTGTTTTCGCAAGATGGATCATCAAATGGTTGATGAGTGTTGGCGGATTCAGGAATGAAGAACGTCTTCATGAGGGAAATGTTCAGTGGTTCCATCATCTTGTTCACAAGTACGTACAACGGACTTTGAAATTGAGGATGAAAGTGCATGACATTATGATAGAGGCGCGTCAAGAACATTCCATATGGAATGAGTTTGTTCTTGGAGCTTTGAAGATTTACAATTCGCCTTGCAAAGAAATAGGCGAGATTGTATGGTTGTTCTGTTAGCAAACAGTACAACATGTGAGCACAACAAGCGGGAAGGATTTCTCGATTTCCCCTAAGACTCCAAAAATTTTCACGTAGGATGAGAGCAAGAGGCTTGTACTCTTCTCGGATATCACGTGTATGGATAATGTTGGGATTGGAGTGATGAGGTTTGCATATTATGCGAATCAAGTCTTCCGGTGAAGGTATGTGAGAACAATATGGGCTATTTTCTTCACGAAAGTTAAAGAGAGAATCAAGTGACCAATCTTCGGTGAAGGCACATTGTCCATGATTTGGAATTCGGAGGATGTGAGCAAAATGCCCAAGGGTTAAGGTAAACTTTTGGTTTTTGATATAAAACCAAAGAGATAGAGAGCGATCCTCGTTACGAACGAGTTCGACTTGACGAAAGAATTCCAATACAAACCTTGAACATATTTTCTCGTTAATTTCGAGAAGACATTCCAATCCTATGGTTCGGAAGGAGGTATTGATACCTTCTTCGAATTGTAGAGAGGTGTCTACAATACGTCCTTCATGGATGCGACGGGTTTCGAGATTATTGAACCTACGGACATGATTGCCAGGGGTGTTGGGTTCAAGAGAGATGTTTGGAGTGTAGATGCTAGAGAGTGAAAAGTCAAACTCATATATATGTGACATAGCGAAACCTATAGAAAAGATGAGTTAAAAAAGAAAGTGAAGTTTTTGATCAACCTAAGATTATCTAACGTTTTTATTAGATTTTTATTAACAATGGTTTTTTAATATTTTAACTTACTCAAGGTTTTGACTTTCTAGTGGATTATTACATTTAGAAAGATAGTGGTTTTTAATCTTGCATGAAAACTGTTTTTCCAGTAAGACGGATTCCACGGTTCCTTTACCAAAGGGATCTGGCTAGTATATCTTCTGGGATCCGTGGATCTGTAGTAGCAGAAATAGATTTGATAAAAACAACAGTTTTACAGTTTTTATACCACGAGATATGTTTTATCCTACATTTTCTTTTAGCATGCATACATGACTTCTAATGTATCACGAAAGAATATAAAACATATAAATCAAAAGAAGTGACAAACACATTATGATAATAACCTAGATAAACTAGATCATCAATAATATTGCATTTCAATACTAAGGATGATACAAAGGATTGGGTATATAACCCCAATATAGATTAACAACACAAACTAAATGTCTCCGTATGTGAACTTCATCATAAGGAACACAAGTGCGATGAGTGTTAGAGCGATGAGCACGAGTGCAATGTAAACCATGTTGATGATGGATCTTCTTGGTTTCGATTGAGATGGAATGAGGAGGAAGATGAAGTTTTTTGAATGAGAAGAAATTTTTGAAATTGAAAGATTTGAAAAAATGAGGGTTTGATGAGATGGTCGACGGTGGGAGTATTTATGGGGAAGGAAGAATTTTGAGATTTATGTTTTGTTTTATTAGAAGATATGATTTTTGGATTAAGTGAGATAAAACACAATTTTTATAAATCATGATTTCTCGACGGAGGAGTGACACATATGTGAGAAACAGCTTCCTAATGAAGCTACATATAAAACATGTGTAAACACGAAATCTACTCAAATAAATGCCTAACAAATAACACTTATTTATAAAACTAATATCATTTAGATATAAGTGGAAAGTCATACCTCGAATGCACTTAGGAATGTCTTTACAAATGATACAACAAATGTCACTTAGACGATTCCCGCTCCTTTGCGTTTAAGATACCTTCTTAAGGAAGGTATTCTTGTTACCAAGCGACTCCTAAAGCTTGGTGGGTATGAGCTTTGACTAATCAACATGACAAGGAAGATTAGTACAATTAAATGAAAAAGGAAATAAGAAAAGTGTTGTTTATCAAGTCAACATCCAAACATATAGTTTTTGAAAAAAACATGTTGTTTGTTTTTATAAAAAAAAACTTTCTTTGTAGTTTTCAATTAACTATGGATCGTATCAAGTTTTTAAAGTACAATATACTTCAAGAAACTTGGTAACGTGTGTTGGATGTTGATAAACAAGCATATAAAGATAAGTAATGAAAAGATAAGGGTAAGAAGCACAAAACCACAACACGAGTATTTATAGTGGTTCGGCTACAAGGACACCTTCCTTGCCCTACTCCACTCCTCGAGTCACCTACTCGAGAGTTCGTAAACACTACACCAATCTCCTTATGGCGGAGAAGCCTTCACAACGTCGCCTACCCTTTTTCCGGTGCTAGGCTAACCACCGGGTTCTTTCACTCCAAGGTGTACCACACCTAACACAACGTCGCCTACCCTTTATACGGTGTTAGGCTAACCACCGAGTTCTTTCACTCCAAGGTGAACTACACCTTCACAACGTCGCCTACCCTTTATTAGGTACTAGGCTAAGCACCTTGTTCCATTACAATGGAGGAACTACTACCACACTACACCAACGACTAATCCCAAAGGAGATCTACTCCTTTACAACATCATCAAGGATATCAATATCCTTGGATCTAATACTAGTCTATGTTATACATCGAAACACACCATAGTTAATGTACATCTAAGGCACCTTTCACTAATGCTTTTGACTAGATCTACAAGACACCTTTCACAAATGTCTTGTGTCTTCCCTTCTAAGCACCTTTCACTAATGCTTCTTTGTCTTGACTTCTAAGCATCTTTAACTAATGCTTCTTTGTCTTGACTTCTAAGCACCTACCACAAGTGCTTATCCTATAGACGATAGATACCCTTCACTAATATCTCCGTCTTGACACTTGAGACATCTTTCACTAATGTCTTCAACACTACACTTCTTTGAAGAAAGAAGGGAATCATCAACAAGAAGACTTCAGTAGCCTTGATGATGAAGAAGCATGGCAACTCATGGACTTGAGATTGCTCGAATTCAAAGGTGGTGATCTTGCCTTTCAGAGGAACCTAAAAGATCACACAAAAACAAAACTACAAACATAGATCTCTTGGATCTAAGGTTAGTGAGATTTAACTCAGGGAGGAAAGTATGTTAGAAAGGGATTGAAAGGGGTTAGAAATAATGAAGAAATGGCTCACTATTTATAGAGGAAAAAATCCTACTGTTCCCCGGATCCCACGGATCCCTTCCACTGGGATCCGGCTAGCACAAAGCAGTGGATCCGTGGGCGCTCCTCTTGCCCATGGGTATTTTTGGTTATGGGTCATGGGTCATGGGTTATGGGTTGATCCATGGTTTTCTTTCTAGATACGTTGAACTTGGTTAAGTGGTATATATAAAACCATGGGTTATGGGTCAATACCATTTGCTAGTTTTTACCCATTTTAGTATTAACATGTTTTTACCCATTTTAGTATACTTAGTTTAAGTATGTGCTAACCCAATATGTAAATATTAGTTGTTGTACATATATATCTAAATCATAAAATCACTTATACTTGTTTTAGTGTTTTATGTGAAAACGTAAGTGTGTTAGAAACTATTAGTTCAAACCATTTACGTATTTTATTTGTTTCGTTTAAAATGATTTTACGTTTGTTATCGACAAAACATTAGAAGATCGTAAAATATAAATAAACGTTTTTACGGCTTATTTGTATTAACACGTTGTCTAGTTACGACTGGTTGATTCGGGTTTCCAATAATGTTCACAAGAGGATGGTCTTTCGTCCAACGGTGTGTGGAGGGTTGATGTTGATATACATTTTGTAGATTAGGAGGATTCAAATGGCTTGTGGATGATTCTGCAACATCAGGTGTGGCAGTTTCATTAGCAAACGGATTGAAGAACGATTTGGATCATAATCTGTAGGTAGGGGTACTTCATTGTTCGGAAGATCATCGGTGGTTCGGCGTCATTGGATGCGGTTTGTTGAAATGTTGTTGTAGAATCAATTGAGGTGCTTCTTCAACGATTGTTGTTGCTTGTGTGTATCGTATTAGATTATTATCGGGTTGAGCAATGAAGCAGTTGATACATCCGGAGCACGTTGATCAATATCATCACTAAACGGAGGAGCAAATATTTGTTCCATTTGACGTCGAGTAAGTTGTAAACTTGGTTCGGTGATGATGGGGTTTGGGGAAGTTTAGACGGTTATGTCGGGTTCCAAGTTATGCTCAAAAGCCATTTCTGTAAGCTCATCGAAATTTGCATGAATCGTTTCCATAATCTCCCTTGTACGACGATTCCAGATCCGGTAACCCTTAGAGTTTTCACAGTATCCAACAAATACTCCTATTTCAGCTTTAGCTTTGAGCTTACCAAAGTCATTACGATCATTATTTGGGTAACAAAGGGATCCAAATACATGAAAGTGTTTGAGATTCGGTTTACGGTTGTGGATAAGCTCAAAAGGTGTTTTGTTGTAGTGTTTAGTAATCATCGAACGTGTTAGGAATTAGAAAATTCCAGTATTGAAGAGTCGGTCACCCCAACTATTATCTAGCATAAGTTAGCTAGTAGACTTATCGTTAGTTACTTATTTATGTAGTTATTTAGTTAATCAGTAGCGTAAAATAGTTTAGTGCAACACCGTGGAAGAAGGACGGGTCTTTACCCACTGTATCCCCGATCCACAGCCGTCGAGGAGGTCATTTAGTTTGTAACCTATAAATACCCTCTACCTTGCAAGGTAGAGGTTGGATGTTCTTTGGTAATCTAATATTCTACAAGTTTCTCTTACTAGAATATCCCACTCTTTCTCTCTAAAACCATCTATGTGCTCATTGTGTTAATGTTGTGATGTGTATGTGAAATCAAATATCCTACAATTGGTATCAAGAGCCATGGTTAGATCATATCTTGCACATCTTTGGATTTCTAGTGGTTTTAGGTGGTTTTGAGTTTGAAAAGTTTAGTGGTTTTGCATCATTTGGTTGATTTCTTGGGTTAAAGTTTGGATTTTGTTAGTACTTTTATGTTTAGAATCATCACAAGTGTTTAGGTTTTCATTTGGTAAGCTTGAATCATCTTGGTTGGGTTGTTTTGGATTGAAAAGTGATGTTTATGTGGTTTTTCTAGCTAGCGAGTTAACTCACGGATTACATTCTTCATAGCGACTTGCTTTACAAATTTGTAGTGAGTTACGCTTTAGACCTAGCGACTTAGATCTAGCGGTTTACAAGACAAGTAGTGGACTCTCCACTACGGTAGCGACTTGGTGGTAGCGACTTGGTGCAGAGCGAGTTGCTCTTTAGCGACTTGCATCTTTAGCGACTTGAGTAGCAATTGTCGCTAAAATTTTGCTAGCGACTTGAGTCTTAGCGAGTTACTACTTAGCGACTTGCAATTGTCTAGCGACTTGGGACCTAGCGACTTAGTGTTGTGGCGAATTAAGTGTTGGCGACTTGGTGCAAGATCTTCTAGCGACTTGGGATTATTGCTATTTAGTTGGTAGCGAGTTGGTTCTAAATCCCTAGAGACTTGGGAGTAATTCATAATAACACAATGTCACCATCACGGATCCTTTAATCACCAAAGTACTTGCTCTCTATGACACAAAGACGTAATAGTGAAAGCAGAATGCTTATCCGAATGCCATGCACTTAATGATTCAAGATCGATTAATCGAACAACTCAAATAAGTCACTCTTAATGTCTCGCAAATGATGCTAAGAATATGGAATGCACCGGTGAGCCGTTTCAACATCTCGATCGACTTCTCAAATTACTCTTATCGACAACCATGGATCGAACAAGTTGTGCCATCCTTCGTCGATTTTCCCACTTTGACAAGAACTGCTTTGCTTAACTTAGAACGATCGAGGTTTCAAATTACCAAAGAAAAGCTCTCAACGGATGATTCTCGTCGCTCTCCAAACCATATTCAACCAATTTCACCACTTATCCGGAAGAATACTCCTCGATTTTGATAATATCATGTGGAATGTCTTTCAAGAAACACACGGAATGGAAATTCATGAGTTCGAAACTCATTTATTCAACTTATGAGTAATATGGAAACATACATCAAGGAAGTCGCTAATGAGAATAACAAGTTGAATGAATTGAATGAGTGCCAAGAGATTCCATGGAGCAATGGAGATATGACATGCTACATTCCGGTGAACCAACAGATGACACCGATTGCGAGAATCTTAGTTGAAATGAAAAGGATGAAGAGAACAACTCGATCTCAAATCTCGAGTCGAAAAGGTATCAATCAATAAGGTACACTTATCGATCACACAAATTCTCACAAAAGGTACATGACTCTTACCCGAACATAACAATGTGGAATCAATCTTTGTTTTGTCTCGAATCTAATGCAAGTAACATGATTGAAAAAGGGTATATGATGAGCTTTCAAACAAATTTTCAATTCTTGAAAACATCGTATCTCTTTGCAAATTGAAATACAACATAAGGATGAAATGGTTTATGCAAAAAAACGTGTAGTGTCTGGAACTTCGAATTTAGAGAATTTTTGAAATTAATCAATTAAAATCCCGATTCGGGACAAAGATTCGACCATAAGAAATCAAATCACTTCTTTCGAAGCCCGTAAATATATTTGTCATGAGATGAGTGATACACTAGAATCTAGAAATTCGAACTAGCTCTATGTGTGTCCAACCTTCTAAGAGAAAATGAGCATTTAAGAAAGAACCTTGAGGAAACAAACTCTAAGTTAGTCAATCAATCTAACCTCTTGATGAAAGATATTGATGACCTCAAAGCACAAATTCGGGATAAGAGCTTCAATATTGTTGCCCTAAAAATGAGCTCGGGAAGTATGTTGGAAATAGGATGAACACTAAGTTTGCAAAACCTTCAACTTTGGGAAAGTCAAATGTTCGTAACCACTTGAAACGAACAATTATTAAACAACCTAATGCCTTTAGGTCCGAAAGAGCTAAACCATTGAAATCTAAGTTTACATCCCAAGTTGATAATAAGTCTGTTTTGTCAAAACCGGTCACTTCATTGCCTAGTTCGGATATGATGAATCCCAAGCATAGGACTAATGGTCATCACCCATGATCGAAATGCAATAAGCTTAAGTAGGTCTCATGCAAAACATCATCCGACGGATCAATCCCTAAGAAATTCTCTCGATCACAAAAGGACAAATAGTCAAAACAAGGTCAGTGCACTCATTTAGTTCAACTAAGCGTGGCTTCAAATGGATTCCCACCGCGATTATTTAAGTTTACAGGACTTAAACGAACTTACATTCCTAGATCATGCCTCAAATGGATTCCACAGTAAACTTTTCAAGAATGTAGAACCTAATAGGATCTCCATTAATGATAAGTCCAGATTATAACGTGATGCATCCAAATGTGAGACTAAACATGTCACTAACTCTTCTATGTACAAATCTACATGTGCTTCCAAGACAATGTGCTCTCGCCTTTTCGTGTACAATGCTCAACTCAATCAGAACTTCATGACTTGGTTCCCATCGAAATGAACATAGCTCATTCAGAGCTATAGCGCAAGAGTTGATGCACTACTTACTTTGACTCCTATTCATCTTGAATCGGGACTCGTTCTTCCATATCTTTGTATAAATCAAGTTTCTTTTAAAAAAAAAAAAAAAAAAAAAAAAAAAAATCACTATTATCATTCTTTTAAATTTACAATTTTATCATGTTTTTTCCTATCTAATAAAGAATATTTTCACTGTTATCGATAACATCTACGGTCCTAGAAATGTCACTCAATAATGGCACGGGATCATAGATGAAGTTCGAACAATTGAAATATTCTTGTTTCTTTATATCGGAGTTAACTTATGTCAATCAATGTTCTTTGATGACATTGATTGAGGGGGAGATTGTGTATATGTGTTTCTTGACTACCTATGCCATTGGCTTCTGTGCTGGTTATAATGCTTGCTCGTTTGTAAGTTGAGGTCGTGTTTTGCCTTTGTAACTATCTGGTTATGGTCTTTGTAGGTTGTGGTCGTATCTTCCTCATGTGATTATCATTGTGTACCTACGTATTAAGTGCCTAGCTTAGATTTAAATGCTTATGTGTCTAAATGTTTAATTGATTCATGGTGATCAGTGTGATAATCAATGCTAGAGACTTAGTCTATAATCCGTGTTAGCAACTTATCACTCGTTCATCAATACCATAGGGACAAAACTTGTCATATAGTGAAAGTTATGTTGCACTAGCGACTTACCTCACCTCATGTTAAAACCACAAGGACCAATTGTGTCATTTTGTCAAAGATAGTTGGTATACCCCTAGCGAATTACCACTTAGCGAGTTACCATTTATTTTTCTCAAAAAGTGTTTTTTTCTCTCTCGTTTTTCTCTTCCTCGTCATATTGCCCATCTTAGCGACTTAGCAAGAGGTTTGCATCGAATCCCTCTTATCTTTGTTCTCTTAAGCGTTTGGGTTAAGTTACTAACTTGTCTTTATATCCAGATCCTTTCGAGCTCGTGATTTGTGACTATTTGACTCTCGCCTAGGTTTGATTTATCATGTAATCGTGTGTTTGTTGCTAGTATAATGATTGAACGGGTTCAAAGTGTTTGGAATATATTGATTGTTTGGAATATATTGTTTGGAATATATTGATGTATGGTAAAGTGGATTGGGGTGTTGGGTTTTTTTTTGTTTGGTGTTCTTGATGGCGATTTAACTTTTTCTTGGTAGCGACTTAGTTTGAGTGTTCTTCATGGCGAGTTAGCGCTCATATTAGCGACTATGTTTATGTAGCGAATAAGTTTATTTTATTCTAGCGACTTGGTTAGCGAGTTAGTAGTCAGCGACTTGTCTTTACAAGTTAGCAAATCAGTGACATTAGCGACTTAGTCAACAAATCTGTAGCGACTTGGTAGTGTTACTGTTCATGGCGACTTGTCTTCACAAGTTAGCGAGTTAGTAATAGTAGCGATTTAGTTAACAGTTTTGTAGCGACTTGGTTTAGTTACTATTCATGGTGACTTGTCTTTACAAGGTAGCGAATTAGCATGGCGACTTAGAGTGCTAAACAATTAGCGACTTGTCTATGACTCTAGTGATGGTGACTTGTATTTACAAGTTCTCCACATTGTTCACTTTCATGTTGCAAATTTGTCTTAGGGTCAAGGGTTATTAAAATGTTCAAAGGTCCATTGTTATAGTTGATCTCTCTCTCAATACTTAGGAACTCCTAATTCAATTTGTTGAGTCTACACACTCTATGTAATCTGCTATGTCAAGTCTGTTTAGGCAAAAGGTACTTGGTTTCTCTCACTACAACCAAAATGTTTCTTTTTCCTCATGCACTCTTGTTATATCACTTCTACATTTGTGTCGTGGCTCATGACATGATCCCTTTGCTATGCTCTCTTTTGCCTGTTAATCCCTTATCTGCTCGTCATGTGAATATTTATCTGTAAGTTTATACTTCATTGAATTATCTCTCGTAAGGAAGTTGTCATATATGTCTCTGTATGTGTTTTTGGGAACTCCTTCTGAGTGACTACTTCTATGTGTCTATGTCATAAGGGTGCTCTCAATGTTGTCTCACCTACCATTTATCATCTAACCTGTTCCCATTCATTACTGTTGATTGTATGATTACTCAGACCATCAATGGCAAGTTCAATCCCAGAAAAGAGTGTTACCCCTTCGGCATCATCCAGAGTTCTCTCAGACGAAGAAATTCTTCCCAGGAGTCAATGGGCGGTTATTGGAAAAAGAAACTGTTACGTGGACCTACAAAGGCTTCAACAAAATCCGATACTCAAAGTTTCTATTGACATCCTCAAAAACACAAACTTCTTCGGAGCAATTACCAAGCAATGCTCAATTCCTACCATTTACATTCAACAATTCTGGAACACCGTTCAATGGGACAGAATCACAACACGATACTCTTGCAAGCTGGATGATAGGGAGTTCACAATTGATTCTGACATTCTGAGCAGGGCTCTTGGAATCACCCCATGTAACCCTGACCTTCGTTCTGAATCTCCACCTGGTGCTGACGATCTGATTGTCTTTCTAATTGGGTTGGGTTATCAGAACAGTATTTCAAGAGCATCTGACATCATCACTGGACATATGTATCACCCCTGGAGAGCTATTGCAACTATTCTTAACTTGTGCTTATCTGGCAAAACATCAGGGTTCGATAAAGTGAGAATCCCTATCTTGCAAATCCTATGGGGAATAGTTAATAGGGTTGATGTGAACGTCTCAGATCGTATTTGGGAAGAATTCTCGTTATCAATGAACACATTCATATCTGACAGAATCAATTTCCAAAACAAAGCTCAAGGCCGAAAGAAACAGAACAAGCTTGTAATTCCCAGCATCAGATTCTCTAAGCTTGTTATCCAGTACTTACAACAAACTCACAAATTCAATCCTAGGAGTGAATCAACTCTACATAATGCAGAAGATGAATATGTCTTGGGAAACCTGAAATATGTTCCTAGAGGTATGGACAATGAAATATTTGGATTGCCAATTCCTGACTGTCTTCTCACAGAAGATATCAAGAAGAAGGACTACTTCAAGCAATACAAGAAAAGAGCAACCAAACTCTCTGCTGATGTCACACCCTCTCCTCTACAACCAAATGCTCCCATGACCAAGTCAGCCTCACAAGCATCCTATGCCTCTCTTCCTAAAAAGAGACTTGAAAGGTCACAACAATGGACACCGCATCCAAGAAGCGAAAGTAAAAGGAAGAAAGTGGAAAAGGAAATTGGTGAGAACATCGAGACACCAAGGAATGTTACCAGTTAATCGATGAAGATGATCTTGATCCGCAACTTGGAATTCGTGAAGCCTAGAAAGTCGAATGTGAAAGCTCCAAGAGGTGGAATTGTGTTAAGAGAACCCGCTCAACTACATCGACAAACAACCCAATTACACATGACAAGGGTAAAGGGGTTGCAAGTGTTGAAACCGAACAAGTCGCTCACATGTCGTTAACTATCTCATCATCTCCATCAAGCACCACAAATCAATATGAGTCAAGAGAATAATGAATCATCTCATGCAAAAGAACAACTGAGTGGACAAAGTGCTCAAACGCTTAAGGAAACTCCTACACTTAGTGAGACTCAATCGGCTTGAATGTTGACGCTCTGTTGCAAAAAGGCTCTCGGAGAACCTTGAGACTAGATCGATGAGACCTTGAAGATGGATGAACCAAATCGTCTACTAACTCTCTATCCTCACTTAAGAATCTTGATGCGATTTTCTTTTGGTGATCAATTCATTAATGACAAATCCTTAGATACCGCACAATCCATGTATAATGTCAAGATTCAAAGAAGATACGCCAACTATTCCTCCAATGTCGCATCTTCACTATCAACCGCACTTCCACCTCCCTTACCTACTCAATCAATCTGTACAAACACCACCAACATCGCCACCAACCCCGAACATGTCATTACAATTGCGGATGAGGTGGCTCCACCGACTTCCCTCCACGGATCCTCACTCTCGATCAACTCTTGGATAAAGCCATAAAAGGATAGAAGCTCGAAAGGCAACTTCCTAAATCTGTTGATTCTCTGGTGGATCGTGTCTATAGATTGGAGCACCTCAACTTCAATGAAGGGGTTACTGCCGCTATTGAAGGAGAAGTCAAGGATGCTGTGGAATGGGCTATGGAGGCTCCACTTCTTAGACGTTTCAAGGACCTCCCTATCACCGATATGAGAGCAGCTTTGTTTGAAAGGATGTATGAGGCTGAAGAGGACAAGCATGAGGTTCACAAGAAACTCTCTGAGGCACTTGAAGAATCCATTAAGTTCGACAATTATGAGCAGTTTAAGATTGATGTCGGGGAAAAAGAAGCTAAAAAGAAAAGGAGAACAATTGTGATGGAAGCATTGATGAAGGATCGTAAAGATCCTCCTCCACCCCCACCACCAACGGGGGGCGCTGGAACTTCTGGAGCTGGTAAATCTTATGCAACAACCAACACACCTCCATCACAACCACCATCATCACCGCCAAAACCTTCCAATCAATCAAGCCCTACGAAAGAACAGAGTACTAAGAAGAAATCTGCGGCTTGGACGACGGTTGATTCAAGGTTCACATCCACATCCACCTCAATTCCTGATGATCAAATGGTCCACGAAGAGTCTCAAGTCATGGCTGACTCAGAACCAGATGAAGATGATGCATCGACGAAGCATATTCCTAAGCCATCAAAAGATTGGTTTGATACTTACATGGCTGGGAATCGCACTAGCACATCCAGGGTAGCACCTTCAAGAGACACAATTCAAAGCTGCATTGTGGAAGATAGACCTCCTTCTCCAGAACCCACATGGACCATCCTAGAGTCGACTCTAAGATTCCCGACAACAATTGGGCATCGATTATCACCAATAATTATGAAGTTCCGGTGAAGACTCTCTTACGCACTACATCGGTGATATGGGAAGTTTTATTAGATGGTTTTGTGAGCGGAAGAGTATCTCATCCATAACTCCAAGAGATCTAGAAGGACAAGCTTACGAAATTGTCAAAGTCTTCCATTCGATGCAAATCATCTTCAATATCGATGGAAGAATGCCATAAGATGTCGAATGACCAAGTCGGTGAGCAAATCGACCGCTTCAATGTCAACAAATCTCTTCCTCTTGGTGGTGAACACGGTCGATAACCATTCAGCTGAATTCTTCTTCAATCACGACTTGGACTATCGTGTGCTCGCTCACGAAAGAAGGCCCGCTCTATCAATATCAAAGATGAAAGCTACAACCTACTCGATCGGGGCTTGAATGATGGTTCCCGATCAATTTTGGGTCTTTGAAGAACAAAAATATGATATTGCCGCTTATGGTATTTCTCACTGGTGGTTCAAAAGAAGAAGTTCTACATCGAAAGACATGGTGTCGATAAAAGACGCAATGATGTCGATCAAAGCTGCAAATCTTAAGTGTTGTTAGTGTAGAGATCTTCCCTATCTATGGATATGAGTACTTGAAGAAGATTGTCCTTAAAAGAGTCGACTTCAAAGTGTATACTATTGAAGAGAACGACTTCAAACATCTTCGCCAAATGATTTCAAGATCTCTATCTCTTAAATCTTCAAGGACACCTTGAGCATTTACCGTCTGTGAGAAAAGGCCCTCTCTGCATTGTCACTCTGGATCGGGGCTTAGTCATTCGAAAATGAGTTGAGGACTTTCACTTGGCATTGAAAGTTACCAAACCAGATCAACCTTACAAGTCCTCAATGGAATGCAATTGGGCATGAATTTCATCGAGAATACAAAGTCCTTGACACCCCTAGAGCCGTCATCTTCACAGACATGATATGGATCTCGTATGCTTATGCGTCTATGTGAACTCTACAAGTTTAGTGATGGTACGCTCAAATTGGTCGAAGAAGAACTTGACACCGAGTGAAAGAAGCCAAACTTGATATGAAATCTTGGGTTAAAACTATTTTTGGACCGATGATGACGTGAAGAGATGTGAACATTTCATTGTCGCAATCGACGAAGACTCAAGACACGAAGGATCTTCCGCACCTTGAAATTTTGTTGGTGGAAGGCTTCATGATGGTCACTACAAACTTCTTCGAGGACCTGAATGAAGACTTCTTGGGATCTTGTTTATGGTGTGTTTTTAACTATGTGTAATATGTGGTGTAATAAATATGAACAAGCTGTAATACATGTAATAGTGCTAGGATTTGTACTGTGGTTTCCCTTGTAAAAGGGAAACATCCGTGTTGTCCATTTTGATCATATAAAATCGGACACATTTTTCTCCTACAAATATTTTACCTCATACATATTTAATCAATTGAGATCCAAAATCTCAAAGGATTTAAGATTTTGATCGGGGAGAAAATGTGATATAAATATGAAAGATGTTAAAAGATAAGATGACCAATTTGTGTGCAAACTTTCTCTTATATGTGCTAAACAATTTTCGAATCTCAAGCATATATTAAGGGGAGAACTCTCTTTGCAAATTCAAGTCATCGTGGTACACAACACTTAAATCTTTGCAAATTCAACTTTAAATGTTTTAAGGTACCTTGATCATATGGCTTCTAATCCTTTGATGATAAAGGGTTCCTCTAGTATGTGCAAAACTCTTTTCAAACCTCGAGGCACATATTGAGGGGAGCGAATTTATGGAAACCTCATCCTCCCGAAATGCTATTTCTACTTGATTTGATGTGGGAAGTGATGTTGATATCTTTTAGAAAATGGTAATCAAAGAAGTTAATTCTTTCTCTTGCCTCCGTGTGCAAAACATTTTCAAATACTTGATGCACATGTTGAGGGGAGTTCTCGTTCTAAAATATCAAAACAATTCGGTACAAAATGCTTTGATAATATATCACAAGTATCCGAATTGATTTTCAAATGGTTTTCAATTGGTTCCAATGGCGGATGAACAATACCAAATAGACCGACCAACTCTACTTTATGTACGGTGATATAAGGATGATAAGGTTAGGTATGTGTTCCCATGATCCGCTGAACCGGAGGGATCTACCCAGGACAATCCACTAGTTAGTGTAGAAGTCCTTAGGTATGATGATAAAAGGAGAAAAATGAGATATGGGAAGAGTGCGGACTAAGACCGAGCTAGTAATGGAATAAACCCAACAAGGTTCTAGCTATGAAGTCTCGGTAAGTAATGAAGGGTTGAAGAATTAAAAAGAATTGAATGAGGAAAGGGTGAAAACAAATAGCCTCCATTTATTCAACCTTAGAGGCGTAAACGGGTTCAATTCATATGCTACCGATGGTAACATCGGTATTGAAGACAAGACGTCATAGACCCGGTGGACGACCGCACTTCAACTTTCCAAACCACTCAAGTTCCTCTTATAAGGACTTGTTTTATTCTCACGGGAACCGACCTTATCTATCGACTTTCTCTTAGAGATTGTTGATATTGAAGAAGGAGACCTCTCCTAGTCTCCCAACACGGGATCCAAATATGCACAAATTGAGTCTAGAGCCACGAGATCATCAATAAATCTCATTAGGACACTTTCAATGAAGACTCTCTGTTTCACACAATGTGGAAGAGAGATTATATCTTGAGTCCCACGCATTATCCTTGTGGTATTGCGGAACATCCGAGTGATGTGTATACATATTCACAATGAAGATGGAAAGCCTTCGAGCCAACATCAAACAAGCTCTCGGTAGGTGGCATGTGAGATCTATTATATAGATCAACCATGTGACAACCGACAGAAACAATGGGGCGATTCAATCTCTTGAATCAATCTCGGTTCGAGTTATGGATTGACGGATACCTTTGAAAACCGGTCTTTGTGCTTAACAACTCTTTTATTGATTACATCGACCGTGTACTCATTTTTCAAACCAAAAGGTGTTTTATGATTGATAATTGATTTTCAATAAAACCTTCGTTGTATTGCAAAACAATTTTCTATTGAGCAATACACGATTGTTTTTCGAGATCTCTTTTCATCAATCGGTGGACTTAAAATTATTTGGTTCACTCACTCCGTGTTGTCTTCTTTGAGATGTTCGGTTTGAGAACAACTAGAGCAATTGCGAAACCACGTCAAGGAAATTCTTGAATTATACCGATCACAGGCAAGACATGTCTCGATCAACGGGAACCGTGGGCGTGTACCTCAATTCAACGAAAGTGATCAAAGACACTTTCGTGCGATTTATTGCTAATCTGTTGTATGCGGTACACCCGACGCTTGCGATGATCGTAATGAAGCGGTTAATCCATAGCCGCATGCTCACTTAACACATTCTTCTCAAAAGAAATCATGATTAGTGCATCAATGACTCGATATTTTCACTCCATGCTTCGCTACTGCCGCCAATATCATGATTCAACAAATACTTCCGCTACTCGATGAGAAGATATCATGATCCAAAATGTGAGCATGTCGGTCCTAAAGTCACAACATCACATAATACCAACACCACAATGTATGTCTCGAGATTGATGATAGTGATGATCTCAAAAGATGGCTCCTAATTATTATCTCATGGATCATTAATGACCTCCACTTAAAGTACAAATCATGCGGACCTTGAAGTTGCACTACTTATGCACAAAGATTGCGATGTTGAAGTTGTTTTGTCTCTGAGCTCAAGAACAAAGTCAAGAATAGAATGCTAGGATTTGAAATGTAAAACATGGGGTGACCTCCTTGGGGAGATTGTTAGGAATTAGAAAATTCCAAGATTGAAGAGTCGGTCACCCCAACTATTATCTAGCATAAGTTAGCTAGTAGACTTATCGTTAGTTACTTATTTATGTAGTTATTTAGTTAATCAAGAGCGTAAAATAGTTTAGTGCAACACCGTGGAAGAAGGACGGTCTTTACCCACTGTATCCACGATCCACGTGCCGTCGGAGGTCGTTTAGTTTGTAACCTATAAATACCCTCTACCTTGCAAGGTAGAGGGTTGGATTTCTTTGGTAATCTAATATTCTACAAGTTTCTCTTACTAGAATATCCCACTTTCTCTCTAAAACCATCTATGTGCTCATTGTGTTAATGTTGTGATGTGTATGTGAAATCAAATATCCTCTGACACGAGTGTAGCATCGATTGACACGGCTTACTGGAAGTTTAGCATTAATTAACATTGTTCTTGCACTTCTACTAACGTCGGTTTCATCTTTCAACTACTCCGTTTTAACGGTGTTCATGCAATTGATGTTTGATGCTCAATTCCACTTTCTCATAATATGCACGAAGAGTTTGATTCACAAATTGTGCATTTTGAATGTTCGGAGTGAACTTGAATTTTCGTGAGAAAGGTGATGATCATCTGTGGAGCTTGATCTTTACTTCGAAGAAAATAAACCCAAGTCCATCGTGAATAGTTATCTACAATTACCAAGATGTAGCGTTTTCCGTTAATCATCTGCACACGCATCGGGCCACACAAGTCCATGTGAAGAAGATGAAGCACATGCTGTGAGCTGTGTTCCACCTTTGAAGGAAAGTGAGCACAAGTGCTTTTCTCTTGTTCACAAGCTGAGCATAGATGATCTTTAGAATATCGGAACCGTGGGAGACCTTCAACAAGTTTGAAATCGTGCAAGGTTGGTTATGGTTTGAAAGTTTAAATGTGAGAGACGACGGTGCCATAGCCAGGATTTTGTAGATGTTGCCTTAGAAAGTAGACAGATGGGAGATGAAGCAATCATGTCTTGCATTGATATTGTGTAAAGACTTGATGTGCGTTGACCAGACATAAGATCGTTTCCTTGTATTTCACGAATGAAGCAAGTTTTCTCCCTAAAAGCAACTTCCGCACAATAAACTCTGAAAAGAGATTGTGACCGAGACCTTCCACATAATAAACTCTGCTAATTTCGATGTTCCCATTGATGTAATCTCTGAAGCCCATGATAGCCGCGAAGTGATCATTCCGAATCGGCGATGCCAATGAACTTTGTAACAAAGTTTGATAACAATTTAAGATTGCCTGTCATGTGTCGGGAACATCCGCTATCAACAACCCAGAGGATGATCTGTATCACCTGCATTACACACAGAGGACACAGATGGAATAGAAGTAGATGTGGAACCCGAAGAGTTAGAGGGTTTCGATGCAGTTATGGGTGAAACACACATGTTTATGATTTTAGGTATCCATGTAAATCCAAGTGTATTATGTAACCATTCCTGCCATCTCCAACTAGTCTTAGCTTTGGTCTTAGTGAATGCACTAGGTGATAAGTTCTTCCTATGAGGTGAAGTGGGTTCTAAGGGTAAATCAATGATTAAAGCATGAGCACTAGAAGGCGGTTACCTAGCACAGACTTAGAAGCATTAGTGGGCCTTGTTGAACACAGACAGACCTTGACAGATCTTGAGCACTCGTGGATCGTTAGTGTTGCCTATGTAATCATAAGCAAACTAATAGAAAATCTCTACAACTCGTATTCTATAGCGGAATGTAAATACAAGCTGTTATAACTAAGAACACTTAGATCCTCTATGGATCTTTTATTAACTGAAACTCTATGTTTCGAATTGTTGTCTATTACATACTATGAAGTTCCTTTTATAGACAAGGAACCCTAAACTATTACTACTCAATCGACTAAACATGCAAGCATGCATTTAATGACTAAAACACTAAACAATATTGAGCAGTACAATAATACCCATGCTAACCTCGGGCAGTTCAAGAATAATGATGGGTTAGCATTTAAATAATAAAGCGCATCTTGATCCTAGTCGACTTCCACCCTTCAAAGAAACACACGCACGGCTTTTATACTTCAAAGAGAATCTCTTCTTCAACAGATTTCGCTTCTACTTCAGCAGAAACCTTCTAAAGATTGATGCAGAAATCCTACTTGCATAATTCCCAACAATCCTCCCTAAACCGGAATTTGACTTGGTTAAGTTCCGGTTCCTAACCTTGATAGATCTTAAAGACTGCAGACTTAGAGGATTGTTTTCAACATCGTAGCAAAGAACCAATAATAATCTCATCTCTATGATGACCAAACTTTGAAACGCTTGTGTCTTTGCAAAGAACACATGACATAGTGTACATTAAGACTCATTAGTTGCATACTATTCTCATCACTTCCGGTGTGTTAAATCTCGTGAGAGGTGAATCATTGAAAATAATGGATTTGATGTCTCTTTACCAATAGCCATCACTACCGGAGTAGCCAAATGTTTAAGTTCGAAAACTATGGTACATTGATAACCATCGATTTATAAGCAAATCAAGAACTATATAAACGGATTTGATGTGTCTTTACGTAGCCGTTTGCTCGGGACTAGTCAATTCTTAGAATTGGTGAATTGATAACCAAATATGGATCCATTGCCTTTACCACAAGCCATATACTTGTGGGCTAGCCAATTCTTGGATTCCAACAAGGAATATACCATGGTGAATTGATGACCATACAACTCTCAACAATGAAGCATGGGTGGTTGCGAACCCTATGATTTTGAGCAAACCATTACGACTATCAATGATTTGATGTGTCTTTACCAAAGTTGTACCCTTTGGACTAGCCAACTCTTTGATATACACAAGGTATATCTGGTGAGTTAAAAACCATCAACAAAATGCAACAAACCTGCAAGAGAAAGTTAGTTTTTTTTTTTTTTTTAACTAAGAAAATAACAAACAAAACAAAACAAATAAACAACACAGAAGACAGTACATATTACAAGATACAATGTAGATTACAGCGTTCATGATGAAGATGCAGCTTGAGCTTGCAGAAGTTGAGTCTTGATCAATCCAACCAGTCGTTCAGCATCTGGTCTTTCATTTCCCACTGGATCCGGAGGAATTTCCAACCGACACAACATCCTTTCCATAAGTCTCTTGGACAATGGATAAATTCTTCGACAAACATGCGACTGTGATTCCACCCTTTGTCTCAACTACATGCACACGAGGTGGGGATAAAATCTCCGTGACTCAACCCGCCATAGGTGTGAGTTCTTCCAAATGAAATGCCCTTTACCATTGGGAGATTGAGAGTTAATCGGGATATGAAGATCTCCCAACAAGCACATCCGAACCTTGTAGTGCTTTATTGCGATGAGTGGTTGGTGACGAGAGTGTCTGAGTAAGTATATCTCGCCTATCTACCAAATGGAGTATTTCCTTAAAAGGTGAACTCCATTGAAGTTTTGTCCAATCAATGAATGACATTCATCTCATCATTTATCGAGACCACTTGATCAACTCATTTTGATATCCTCGGGAAAATCGAGAGAGACCCTTCTTTAATAAAGGTTGAGTCATCAGCCTTTAGGTCCAAAGGAACATGTTTGGGTGATGTCTTATTCTTCGATGCATGAGTCCTCGCTTTTCTTACAGATCTTCTCAGAGATGTGTGTTTTCTCTTGGCCATCCTCTTCATCCTTCTACCAGGCACATACATTTCCGAAGATGGAATATCTTTGGTTTCTTCATTAATATCAGTAGTAGGACTTGAAGAAGTAGATGTGGATTTAGGTGAGACATCATCACGAAGGGCATGCATTCTTTCCAGCACCTTTCTTGCCTTTTTAGCTTTGACAGTAGTGGTTTTAGTTTCTTTAATCGAACCACCTCCTTACAGATCGAGATTCCATGATGGAGCGAAGCTTGTACATTAGGTGCTTTAGAGGAAATGGTGGTCGGTTCACAGATGAGACCTTTTCGGTTGAGCTAGTGACTTCAGAGAAGCTTCAGCAGATATAACAAGAGGTTCGTGAGTAACACGGTCATCTTCCCCAACCAAAGTACAGTCTTTTGCGATAGCAGATGCCACGTTTGGGTTAGATGAAGGCATAACTAGTGCATCGGAAGCACCGATGGTTCGTGAAGGGACCTTGTCGACGAAGGAGTGGCTTGAAGTTGCTTGAAGAAACCATTTGAGAGATCGTCTTTGGAGGAATATCATCAAAATTATCCACTATCTCAACAAACTTGGGTCTTTTGGCCTTTGGTGCAACTTCATCCCCAGTAATTCTTTTCAAGTTGGAAGATGGTGTTAAAGCAGAAGATGAAGTCTTCATAATCATATTGTACAAGTAAAACAGTCTTGCATCAGGTAAAGCCAAGACTTGCTTCATTGTTAAACCACGGTTAAGCACCGTACAACTTTGATTTTTCACCGCAATCCTCATCTCTGTTTTCTTCTCGAGCCTCGAAGAGGTCTCTCTCTTTGCCTTATTCTTTTCAAGACTGGGCTTTCCTTTTCGCAGATGCTTCTTTCTTCCTTTTTTCTCCAAGCTCCATCATTCGAGCCACAAAATTTTCACTATCAAAGTCCGCACCTAAGATACTTTGAGCAAGTGTTGGATTTGAAGTGGTTTGCTTAGTAAGAGCATCACATTGTACAGCAGGCATCCGAGTAGCTAAATCATCCAATTCTCTTCGTCTTTCAGGAGGCAAAACAGAAGAAGAATGATCTGCAATTTGTTTAGCCACTTCTTCACTTTTCTTCTGATCTGCAAACTCAGCAAATCTGCTTTCTTGTCCTTGCCTTTCTTGTTCAGATACCAGATCTGGACCAAGCTCATCTTTAATCATTACACCTTCCTCTTTATTAGTAGACTCATGAATAACATCAGTTGGAGGAGAATCACCAATTTGAACTATAGAAGAAACATTTTGAGAGAGATCTTCAACAGGTGAGGTAAGGATATCAGTTGCAGGATCCAAATCAAAATTTCTTTCAACATGAGATACTACTTGATCATCTGCTGAAGGGGTGGGACATGATGGTTCTTGAACATGTGCATGATGATCAGGTTCAGATGCAATGTACTCCATTTGAACCTCAGCAGATGTAGTTTTGTCAACACTTGGTTTTTTGGATACTTCAGAAGATCCTTTATACAAGTGAGATCTCTTTCTTCTTTTATAAAGAACAGGTTCCTCATTCTTTGAGGATTCAGCAACCACTGAGGAAGGAACAACTATCTCCTGTGCCACATCAGCTAAGATATTTAGAGAAGCAAGCCGAGAGTCTTCATCCTCCTCATCAGAAGAAATGACTAACTTCCTTTTGCTACTCTGTTCAAGTCGCTCCTCTAGGTCCTTAACTTTATTCTGCAGTTCCTCAATCTTATCACCAAGAGTAGACTTGGTCTCTGTAAGCTCCTTTTTGAGATCAGTCACCTTAGCTGCATACCTGTTAACAAGAGCATAGACAGATGTAAGAGTAATAGGGTCCTCAGCTCCACCAGCAGATTGCTCTGTGGTAATGGGAGTTTCATTGGACCTTTCAGTGGAAATATGGTCATGCTCAAAATGAGGAGGTACTTCATCTATAGGTTCCTTTTGAGGACTGGGGGTGGTCATCCTGTTCTGGTCAGACTCAAACTCATCAATTGAAGCCTGTGTAGGTGGTGGACTCGGTCTGGGTGATGGTACAGGTGTAGCATGGTCAGGAGCAATATGAGATGCTTCAGCAGTAAAAGAGGGACCCTCATCTATATTAACTGATGGATTTCCATCAGTAGCAACATTTGAAGAGGGTGGGATAGAAGCAACATTTTCCTCATCAGTAGCCTCATTGCCATGAGGCAACATAGCTGCTGATAACTGATGATGTGCCCCCTCAAAGTTAGTTCTCATAGAGGCAAATAGTTTAGCTGAAAGAGCTCCTATGGGATTAAAGGCCTGGACTTGGGTAGAGGTGTCAATGATTATTTGTAAGAATATAGGGTACATTAAAAACTTATGTTGTTTCCTATTTATATTTTCAACCATATTATCAAAAATAAATTTAGAAAAATTATAAGTTATCCCTTGAGATAGACACATACTTCCACAAGCCAATTGCGTAGAGAATTGATCCCACGCTCCAGATTTGTTGCTAATGCACTGAAGCAGAGTGTGAACTAAAAATCTCCACATAGGGCAAAAATGCTTTTTCAACCATATGTCCGTTCTTGTACCTTGATACCCAATGGCTCTCAGACCAGAGAGAATCACCTTTGTACTTAAGTGATAAACCCCATCAGCATCATCCAAAATAAGCTTTCTCCTTATCAGGTCCTCCGTCACCACGTGCTCTGTTTCATCAATCAAAGCAACAATCTCTGTTTCACTTCGTTTTTTAGCAGATTCCCAAAATTGTTTAACCAACGATTCATAAATCGCATCAGGGAATGTGTTAGGGCAAAGTGAATCTTGGACTGCTTCAGGAACTCCACCATTGGTTCATACAATTCATCGCCCTTTGCTTTACCCAGAAATGCAACCTTATTGTGATCTTTTTTTAATTGAAGAGCCATAAGAGATATGTGATTTTAGGGTTATGATTTTTGAACTGAAGAGGGAATTGTTTCTTTTGAAGTGGAAGAAATGCGTTTAGGGGAATGGTAACCGTTACCGAGAATATAGTCAAAAGTATGAGAACTTTAGTTGACCATATCCTACGTGTATTTCAACTTGACCAACGACAAATTTACGCTTCAGCAGAAACACATAGCCAATCTGCTGAAATAATATGCTTCAGCAGAAACCACCCCAAGACTAAAATATCTTCGGTAAGATTCTAGAATTACTGTGCCAACTAACCCGCATTAAATTACATTAACCCTTGCATCCGTCTATTTAATCATCCCAATGCATACTTCACTCTCATAATTTTACCCCCAATTGCCATCACAAACCCTAGTTTCATCACAAACCCAATCAACCAAAATTAACCATGAATACTACACCAGAGGTTGTAAATCCAACCTCTTCTCCATCATCACCATCATCCAGTGATTTCCTCTAGTTTTGGTCACGTCCTCCTGACCCTCGTCCTTTGACATCCCCATTTCTCCCTTCTTCTGAAGATGATAGTGTAGTGGATCCAAGTGAGTCTTCTGATGACTCAGAGGAACTCACTACTGAGATAACTTCTTACTCCTAACCTCCAGCACCTCAACCTCAACAAAGGCCTCTTGCCGAAAGGGAGGTGGTGCTTGCTCTACCTGCGCCATTCCTTGGTGCAAATTCACACATCGTATAGAGGAAGGGCTTAAGGAGGGTGGATGGATTGCATTTTGGTTGAAATCGATAGATGAAGCACAAACGAAGCTTTATGTTTCTTCAACATTATGTGTGGTCATCATCATTATCATCGTTTGCATCAATCCATCTTTCCATTTTGATCCTTAGCATCTTCGTCGTATCGGTCATGCATATCCAGCCATCGAGATAGAAGGAATGGGTGGTTATGCAAGATTTTACAAACGCATATCCAGCATCTAGTGTGAAAGATGTGAGCGATCATGCATATCCAACAGCCTGTTAGTTGTTGGAATAGATGATATGAACTAGATTAGGATTAGTAGATCATGTAAAGTACTTTTCTTGTAGTTGCATTGAAGTTGATTGTAAGATGTAAGCTGTAAGCTGTAACTTGTATGAATGAATGAACAATTTTAACTTCAGAACTTATCTTCAGTACTTTATTTTCAGTGGAAACAAATTGCACACTTCATTACTTAGCTTTCAGAGGAAACAAGATTTAAGCTTACTAGATCATATACCAAAGGACCACACTTGATGAATTTGAACTGAACAGGGCATTCTGCAAAACAAACTCAGAGACACACACGAACACACAGAGACAAAATAGACTAAAAGATTATAGCAAATAAGTGTTAGCAAACAAAATATACACAAAGAGATACAAAGTTTACTACAAATTCCTCCCCTGAGGCATATGCCTCCCCTGAGTCCTATGCCTCCCCTTAAACTTTGCAGTTAAGGGTTAAGCACTCCAATAGGTCTAGCAGATGAGAAAGATCCACCATTGTTCTTGGGTTTCCATTGAAATTTAGATCCCTTATTATTCCAAGAACAACCTGCTGAGGACTTGACAGTAGTACCCCAACATCCTTTCCCATTATTCATAGAGTCAACATATGCAGGCCAATAACCATGTTTAAAATATGGGCTAGTAGGTTGCACATAAGGTCTATCAGCTGATCTCCTCCAAGGAGAGTCAGTATAATTAGCTTGTGGGACATAAGGAGGAATATTATTAACATTGGTCCACACTGGTCTCGGTTTCTGCTGAGTAGCACATACACCCAATCTTTGCTCATAGAAATCACAATCCTTAATTAAATGAAATTTACTTCCACACACAAAACATGTCTTCCTTTTGGAAGATTGATTCAACAAAGAAGATGTTCTATTACATGTAGAAGTACTTAAACCAGAAACATTAAAGGAATTGTTTTTAACAGACTTATTATGCAAAGAATTAAATGACAAGTCTTGGAGGAAGCAGCTTGGAAGTAGATTCCTCCAGACTACCCTAGGAGGCTTGTAGATAGATTTGGGTGCGAGGCTTGGGTGTAGGCTTGGGAAGGTCGACTTATCACTTGAATCACGGTGAAAGTAGACCCTTGATCCGATGAATTGTCCTTTGTCGAGAAAGAGACAAAGTCATAAGATGAAGCATCGGTGTCAGCAAGTCTTTTGACTTTTGCCATACGAGATGGTGTGATCCATCAAAGTCAACAATAATGGACGGTCGGTGGGCATGAATTCACCTCTAATAGGTCCGGGGACAACATGTAAATCACCTTCCTTTTAAAGTTTTCTAAGCTGCAGTGTAGATTTCGCCCATCTTGCCTAGCTTCCAATCCTACATACTTTTGAAAACCTAAACCTATTCCGAGTTCATTTGACTACTATAGAGTTCTCTAGCTAGATTGTCACCGATATTAACCATTGTTTATGTCTAGCTATTTCCTCACTAGTTTCTCTTTAAGCTCTAGGTTCTCGGCAATAGCTTGACTTTTTCTTTTCGGTCGTTGTAAGTTAATGTTTGCTATATCTAGATCAAATTGTAACCCTTTATCTTTTCTTCATAAGCTATCGATTCTTTTGAAACCATACTTTTTGTCTTTCTAATGTTTTTAACGAAAGTTTATAAGCTTCATTATCAACATAGCATTCATTATATTTAGGTTTCATAGTATCATAAGCTTCTTTAAGTTCATTGTATCTTTCACTACAACCAAATATCTGATTGTGTACGAGAAAGTCCCATCAAGGCAAACCGATCATGCCTATCTTCGAAATACATCGGCAAGAATCCAAGCTTCTCTCAGACGTGACTTCCTCATTCACGGGTTCATGTGCGCCCAGTTGACTGTTCATCCAAGGTGACAAGAGTCAAGTTCTAGCCTCCTTCGATTCTGGCGATAGGAATTGTAGTTAGTTCCTCTCCACTCTTCCTGTCTTTGCATTCCTTGAGAAATGACCCATCGGTGACAAGAGAAACACTTGACCTTTCTCCTGTCAAACGAAGTGGTTCCTTTCCTTGAAGCCAAACTTTCTTCCTACCTCTCCTCAAACCTCTTGATATCTCATCGAAAGCATGGCCACCGCCATTTCGGTTTCATCTCCTCCATTTCAAGTGGGTCCACCGATCAAAATCTTCATAGACAAGATGTCTTGAGTATCATAATCGGCAACAAAGGAATGAAGAACATCCTCCAATATACTACCGGTTTTAGCTTGAGGACATGATGGTGGGACGATAAGATGATGATGGTAAGTAAGTTGGACTTGGAGCATGCATCATCATATTGGAGTTAGATGTCCCAACAAAAGTTGTATGACCGTAAGAGGATGCACGGTAGGGAGATCGACATCAAGTTCAAGAGATTTGAGTTTTTGTACTGACTCATCAAAAGTGAGCATGTCCGACCCACCTTTAGCTTTAAGGGCTATACTTACATGTAACCATGATGGAGGCAAAGATCGAAGGAACTTTGAATTGCAATCATCATTGTCGTTTTGCATTCATTGGTTTAGTGACTCAAAATCTTATGAAACTGTCGTATCCCTTGTGGATACCTTCTTCGAGATATTGAACTCTTGGAAGTGTTGTCTCAAAGATGGACTTCCTCATTCTCTGGACTCTTCATTGCCACCGAACCTTGCTTTAAGCGCCATCCATATGTCCTTTGTATCATCCATGTGGTGAAAATCACCCAAGTGATCTTCGGAATGGCTTGAAGAAGGATGGTTCTTACTTTGTGCTCTCTTTGCACGCCTAGAATCTCTTCAAAGATTTTGGGAGGAGCAATGGTAAACTTACCATCAAGATCCGGGATAGTCTTCTTGATGTTTCCTTTCTTCACAATCTCCCATAGATTCCAATCAATATTGGAGATCCATTCGCATCTTCATTGTCCATGATCATACTCTTCCTTTTTCGAGATAAGGAAACTTACCATTATTGTTGGAGAGACTAAGTTGCTACATAGAGGTGGTGTTTTGATGTTGTTGTTGGTGACTTCGATTCATCATCGTTCTGCATGTTGAATGTGTTTTAGGTTGTAAGGGGAGGTAAAATATGGTTCTCGATGATCGTAGAGACTTTCCCGAGGCTCGATACCACTTGTTGAACATGCATGCACCTTGACGGATCTTGAGCACTCGTGGATCGTTAGTGTTGCCTATGTAATCATAAGCAAACTAATAGAAAATCTCTACAACTCGTATTCTATAGCGGAATGTAAATACAAGCTGTTATAACTAAGAACACTTAGATCCTCTATGGATCTTTTATTAACTGAAACTAGATGTTTCGAATTGTTGTCTATTACATACTATGAAGTTCCTTTTATAGACAAGGAACCCTAAACTATTACTACTCAATCGACTAAACATGCAAGCATGCATTTAATGACTAAAACACTAAACAATATTGAGCAGTACAATAATACCCATGCTAACCTCGGGCAGTTCAAGAATAATGATGGGTTAGCATTTAAATAATAAAGCGCATGCGATCCTAGTCGACTTCCACCCTTGTGAAACACGGCACGGCTTTTATACTTCAAGAGAATCTCTTCTTGATTCGCTTCTTAGCGAGAAACCTTCGATGATTGATGAAATCCTACTTCGCATAATTCCCAACAGGCCTAGAGGTATTCCGTTTTCTATTGTTCCGCTTACGAGATAAAATAGTTTTAGCAACACATTTGTTATGACAACCAGAAAACATACTTTTACGACAACCAATACAAGAAGCTTCAAACTTAACATTTAAAGTACTTAAAGGTCCAGCATTCGTTACAACACTTTTTCCATTACATTTTTCGACGCAATATCTAAAATGGGTGCAACTTGAGTCTTATTCAAATTCCTAAGGTGTTCTTCTACTTCAGAGGTCTTTATTGTTCTTTTCTTACGTCGCAGCTTCCTATTCTTTCTTGAGTTGCTCCTAGGCTGTGAAGTGCAGGCGTTGGGAAAAGAGGCAACTATTCATGTTTCAATAGAGGGAAGCACATTAGTTTCTTGTGGTTTGTCATTAGTTGTTCTAGAGTCATTTTGAATCTATTTAGGTGCAGTTACTACTGTGTTACTATTCCTATCTTGCTTAAGTTTCACCAATTCTGCTTGTAGGTCATGGATTTTGTGTAACTGTAACACCCCCAAAATGTCGCAGTGGAAGATTGTGTCGTTGGGGTGCTACTTCATAATACAAAGTACAAGTTATAGAAAACGACCTCTAAATGAGACGTTTTGAAAAGTTACCATTCGATTAAATAACATCAGAGTTACAAACAATGAGGTCCCAAAGTATAATATATAATGTTTACAAAATGTTTGAATGGTAAATGACAAAAGCATAAGTCTTCAAAATATGTAAATGCGACTCTATGTTCCATGCATGACTATCGTCTTATTGACACGAGATAAACATGCTAAAGTGTCAACACAATGGTTGGTGAGTTCATAGAGTTTGTTTTGAATAAGTCGAAAAGCCTTTAAAGAATGTTCACCTGACAAAGGCATTGTAAATCAACTCGGTTCAAGTTCGCCCATACAAAACTTGCAACTTTGTGTGTTTACAACCTTTGCTAAAAATATAGTTTGCACAATCATGTATGTATGTATCATAGTAGTTAAAAGTATAAATGTTTTAAGTATGTAACTAGTATATTGATCACGTACACGTGCATCAAAACCTATGAAATTAGCCATGAGTCTCCACTTCATCTCTAGAAACCTCATATGGGTATGTTGCTCACAAGGAAAGTAATAGCATTAGTTTTACTTCATCTCCGAAACTCAATGCGTGTGTTATCCAAGGAGAATTTGTGTTGCTCATAAGGAAAGTAATAGCATTAGTTTTTCTTCATCTCCGAAACTCAATGCGTGTGTTATCCAAAGAGACTTATCATGCGAACGAGGGGACTGCTCCGTGTATGTTGGGAGACTTTCAAGTTTAGTATAACACAATCAAGTATAATGCAATCAAGTATAAATGCTATCAAGTATTATGCAATCAAGTATAAAAAGTATAGCGTAGCATAAAAGTGTAAATGTTTTGAATATTTGTATTTGTAAAAGCAAGTAGTTGAGCATGTATCTCCCCAAAGAGTTTGTAAAGTAATTTAAGCGAGTAAAGTGGGCTCTGAACTCACCTTAATAAATGTGATATCCAATGTATAACGAATCGATGGATAAGCGAGAAACCTTTAAGCGCAACCTAGAGTATGTGTTGAGTCTTAGGTTCTAAAACAACGAAGTGAATGTATAAACATGCCTTATATAGTTATTACATCAATTATGCTTGGATACTTAACATTTGTGAAGTCGTATAAGTGTTTACGTTTCGTTTATTTAAGTTTTCCCGTCTATATCTACCGTTATTTCTAAACCGTAATTGATCACGACTCGGTTTTATGTCCTCGGAAAGGTAATTAAATGTACTAAACAGATTAGTGGGTCCTACTGCCCCAGAAATTATTTAACTAATGTGAAATTACCAATTTACCCTTTGATGTACTAGTTATTTCAATCAGCAGCATACTGTCTCATAGTTTTGGTCATAAGTCGAGTTCTACAACTCCGTTTAATGCATGGCCAGCGGCCACGTTCAAGTTAGGGTGTTAGCTACAACTTTTATTATTTACCAACAGTTGGTTATATGCAAGTTTTATGAGCTTTACTCGTTTGAAATCTGTTACTCAGATTTGGACACGTTTAGCCGTTTTGACTCTAGTTTATTTATCGGGATGAGTTACGGCACGAGCCACCCGGAAAAATGACCACAATACATAGATCTATAATCCTATGTTATTACCTAAGTTTTTCAGTCCACGAATTTTACCCAATAATTACGTTTACAGCACCTGTCCAGTTTTTGTTTTGCAAAAATAGTCCTTTTGACAATTTCAAGTGGTTTAGTCTATTAATCCAAGCATAATCAACCATAATAAGCATACAAAACATATTATATACATGAAATACTAGTATTTACAGTAAGGAAATGATAACATAAGAGTTTGCTTACAATCCTTGTGATGAAACAAATCAAGTACCAAGAACTATGACACTAAAACCTAAACCCTTTCAACATGAACCCGAGCTTCCAAATCCTTAACCCATCATGCTAACCCTTGATATAACCCTTGTGAAACTTTATGAATTCAGCCCTAGCATCCTTGTGTATCTCCTAATTCAACCATGGAATCACCAAATAAACAATAGTTTCATGTAGAGAATAACTAAGCCTTGAACTTTGGTATGTAATTTGTAACTTGAAGATCAAAGGATCATGGTTTTGTGAACTAAGGTTGGCTCGTTTAAATGCAGAAGAAAGGAATATATTAGGCTTGTATTTATAGTGTAATGAGGAGGTGTAAGGAAGGTGCTAGGAAGGTGTGATGAGGAGGTGCAAAAGTTGGATTCTAAGACTTAAGTCTTAAAGGCTAAGTAAACTTACACATGTTAAAGCTTCTTACCTAAGTTTCACATCTTTACTTGGTTACTACTTATAAAACACCCCATGTGGCCTAAATTTCGTTCAAGGCTTATCTAGGATGACTAGATATGAGTTGCTTGGTATTATCTTGTTTACGGAGTGAGTTTTGGACCGTTAATCGCTAAGCGTAAGTCGTAAAGTCACGAAACTTAAAACCGGGTATCTTAAAAATACTAAACTTATAAAAATGCTAAAACTTATTAATATAACCTATCTTAGCATATTAAATGATTGATAAGTTTGACGAAGCACGTAAACGTTATTAAAACCTAGAATGTTAAGATATTTAAGAAGAGAATTTCAATTTGACTTCTTTTCGTGAGATATTTTGTAAGATATTTAACTATGTATTATCTAAATAATATCTAGTTGATGACTAGGTATATGACTTGGCAAGGTAAATTAAAATGTATTAGTCAAAAGGTGGTGCGGGTATCGGGAGTGAATAGTAAAGTGAATAAATAAAAAATAAAATTAAGTTTGCAAAACGATCTGAAATTGAGAATTGTGACATTCTTCCCCTGTTAGAGGAATCACGTCCTCGTGATTCGATTATTGATAATTATAGTCTGATCCTCGACAAGGGTCTAAAAGTTTATGCTCGTGTGTATAATCTAAATGATTATGTCAATGTTCATGTATATGGGTTCCTCACCCAACTATGTACGTTCTTGTGCTATCGTGACCATTTCTCATTCTAAAGGCATGCTCTCCTATGGTTAGGTTTAATGAGGCAAACTTTCCCATTCTCGAGCAAAATCCTCAAAAGACTTTTAGGTAACCGATTTTTACTTAATCCCACAACTCATCAAACAAGAACTGTCATACGATTAGGCTAAATCGGTTTAAGTAACAACTTGTTTCTAGCTGGATCTTTGCAACTCATCAAACAAGAACTGTCACTCAGATCAAACTGGAACCAAGTGGTTTGAAGAAAATCTTTTGAAAATTTGGCACGATTACGGAATTGCTTACACATATGAGACTACTACTCCCTTCATTGCATGATTCTTCCTGAATTAGACATAGGTGATCAGGCTATGGGTAATTTAGGAGTAACTATGTAATGCTTGGACTAATCGACTCATATGATGTTGGGTGTTGAGTCATAAGTCCACATGTATAATGAGTATGCACTTATAATGATATGATGAGATGCTATGATGACGTAGTTATAGTCTAGGGTCAATGATGCAACCTAGTTCTCTATAACCAATGCTCTGATACCAATCTGTAACACCCCCAAAATGTCGCAGCGGAAGATTGTGTCGTTGGGGTGCTACTTCATAATACAAAGTACAAGTTATAGAAAACGACCTCTAAATGAGACGTTTTGAAAAGTTACCATTCGATTAATAAACTCAGAGTTACAAACAATGAGGTCCCAAAGTATAATATATAATGTTTACAAAATGTTTCGAATGGTAAATGACAAAAGCATAAGTCTTCAAAATATGTCATGCGACTCTATGTTCCATGCAACAGCTATCGTCTTATTGACCTGAGATAAACATGCTAAAATGTCAACACAATGGTTGGTGAGTTCATAGAGTTTGTTTTGAATAAGTCGAAAAGCCTTTAAAGAATGTTCACACAGCAAAGGCATTGTAAATCCACTCAGTTCTAAGTTCCGCCCATACAAAACTTGCAACCTGTGTGTTTACAACCCACTGCTAAAAATATAGTTTGCACAATCATGTATGTATGTATCATAGTAGTTAAAAGTATAAATGTTTTAAGTATGTAACTAGTATATTGATCACGTACACGTGCATCAAAACCTATGCAATTAGCCATGAGTCTCCACTTCATCTCCAGAAACCTCATGTGGGTATGTTGCTCACAAGGAAAGTAATAGCATTAGTTTTACTTCATCTCCGAAACTCAATGCGTGTGTTATCCAAGGAGACTTTGTGTTGCTCATAAGGAAAGTAATAGCATTAGTTTTTCTTCATCTCCGAAACCCAATGCGTGTGTTATCCAAAGAGACTTATCATGCGAATGAGGGGACTGCTCCGTGTATGTTGGGAGACTTTCAAGTTTAGTATAACACAATCAAGTATAATGCAATCAAGTATAAATGCTATCAAGTATTATGCAATCAAGTATAAAAAGTATAGCGTAGCATAAAAGTGTAAATGTTTTGAATATTTGTATTTGTAAAAGCAAGTAGTTGAGCATGTATCTCCCCCAAAGAGTTTGTAAAGTAATTTAAACGAGTAAAAGTGGGCTACGAACTCACCTTAATAAATGTGATATCCAATGTATAACGAATCGATGGATAAGCCGAGAAACCTTTAAGCGCAACCTAGAGTATGTGTTGAGTCTTAGGTTCTAAAACAACGAAGTGAATGTATAAACATGCCTTATATAGTTATTACATCAATTATGCTTGGATACTTAACATTTGTGAAGTCGTATAAGTGTTTACGTTTCGTTTATTTAAGTTTTCCCCGTCTATATCTACCCGTTATTTCTAAACCGTAATTGATCACGACTCGGTTTTTATGTCCTCGGAAAGGTAATTAAATGTACTAAACAGATTAGTGGGTCCTACTGCCCCAGAAATTATTTAACTAATGTGAAATTACCAATTTACCCTTTGATATACTAGTTATTTCAATCAGCAGCAAACTGTCTCACAGTTTTGGTCATAAGTCGAGTTCTACAACTCCGTTTAATTCACGGCCAGCGGCCACGTTCAAGTTAGGGTGTTAGCTAAAACTATTATTATTTGACCAACAGTTGGTTATATGCAAGTTTTATGAGCTTTACTCGTTTGAAATCTGTTACTCAGATTTGGACACGTTTAGCCGTTTTGACTCTAGTTTATTCATCGGGATGAGTTACGGCACGAGCCACCCGGAAAAATAACCACAAGACATAGATCTATAATCCTATGTTATTACCTAAGTTTTTCAGTCCACGAATTTTACCCAATAATTACGTTACAAGACTTTGTCAGTTTACATTTTGCAAAAATAGTCCTTTTGACAATTTCAAGTGGTTTAGTCTATTAATCCAAGCATAATAAACCATAATAAGCATACAAAACATATTATATACATGAAATACTAGTATTTACAGTAAGGAAATGATAACATAAGAGTTTGCTTACAATCCTTGTGATGAAACAAATCAAGTACCAAGAACTATGACACTAAAACCTAAACCCTTTCAACATGAACCCGAGCTTCCAAATCCTTAACCCATCATGCTAACCCTTGATATAACCCTTGTGAAACTTTATGAATTCAGCCCTAGCATCCTTGTGTATCTCCTAATTCAACCATGGAATCACCAAATAAACAATAGTTTCATGTAGAGAATAACTAAGCCTTGAACTTTGGTATGTAATTTGTAACTTGAAGATCAAAGGATCATGGTTTTGTGAACTAAGGTTGGCTCGTTTAAATGGAGAAGAAAGGAAGATATGAGTCTTGTATTTATAGTGTAATGAGTAGGTGTAAGGAAGGTGCTAGGAAGGTGTGATGAGGAGGTGCAAAAGTTGGATTCTAAGACTTAAGTCTTAAAGGCTAAGTAAACTTACACATGTTAAAGCTTCTTACCTAAGTTTCACATCTTTACTTGGTTACTACTTATAAAACGCCCCATGTGGCCTAAATTTCGTTCAAGGCTTATCTAGGATGACTAGATATGAGTTGCTTGGTATTATCTTGTTTACGGAGTCAGTTTTGGACCCGTTAATCGCTAACTGTAAGTCGTAAAGTCACAAAACTTAAAACCGGGTATCTTAAAAATACTAAACTTATAAAAATGCTAAAACTTATTAATACAACCTATCTTAGCATATTAAATGATTGATAAGTTTGACGAAGCACGTAAACGTTATTAAAACCTAGAATGTTAAGATATTTAAGAAGAGAATTTCAATTTGACTTCTCTTCGTGAGATATTTTGTAAGATATTTAACTATGTATTATCTAAATAATATCTAGTTGATGACTAGGTATATGACTTGGCAAGGTAAATTAAAATGTATTAGTCAAAAGGTGGTGCGGGTATCGGGAGTGAATAGTAAAGTGAATAAATAAATAAAAAATTAAGTTTGCAAAACGTTCTGAAATTGAGAATTGTGACAGTAACAAATCTAGATTTTCAGAACGAGTGAGTCCATCTCGTCGTAAAACATCTTTGGTATATGCAAGATGATTATCAACATCTTTTGATGCTTGAGCACGAGTCTTTTTGAGTAAATCAAGTATGACACCATATTTTTTTTTAACTTTTGAAATTTCTTGTTCATAGTTTGAAATTTGACACTTCAAAGACACGTTTTCATCATCCAGTTGCTCAAGCTTTGGATTAAGAGTTTTTGTACGCAACTGATTGATTTTGTTTTGCAAAGCGAGTTCTCGATTTTGACAATCTTGTTGACACCATTGAAGACGACGTTTGGCATTTGAAAGCTCGTTTAACAATCGCTCATTTTCAACTTTTAAAGACTTGATTTGTGACACATTATCAGTATTCTCAACATTTTCAACGAATCAAGAGAGATATAATCAAATGCATATGCAGAGAATGTAATAACACAACATTAATGGTATCGACAGATTACATCTTCCAAGAGTCGATCAACATCTTTTCTTAACATTTTCTTTTACGTTTTGTATTTGAAATCGATGTTTCTGTTTGTTCGAAAACTCTTTTCATAAGTCCAAGTTTCTTGTGAAAATCCCTTTCCCAATATATTGCACACATTTTCAAATTTCGGACATGAGGTAAAATTCTTTTCTGAAAAATATCTCTTTGGGCTCGCGCTAGAGGCAATTGAAAGTGTTCAACTTTTATTTCAGAATTGATTTCGATTTCACGTTCCAAAAGTTTGATGCCCGATAAGAATGTTTCAAAATATTTTATAACTTTATATTGTTCAGCTAATGACTTTATTTCACTGAGTGAAGGTAAAGAACCATTAATTTGTGCAGTATTGGAAAGGGGGCCCTCATTAGAAGACTCAGAAGTAGGTGTGATATCCCAAGGTGTGTTAGAAAAATCCGGTTGTGTGACGAAAGTAACGGCTTTTGAATAGCTAAATGGTTTGTTATAAACAACATTTTCCAATTTTGACCGACTCTCGTCTTCTGCATCTAATTCATCCATGCGATTATATTCAACAACACTCATAATGGAATCATCAATTTACGTATTCTGCCTTTGTAAACTTGAGGATTTGGTTTGAATGCCTGTTTGAAAACTTAGGTTTGTAATCGGCAAGATTCGGTCCATATCCATTTGGATTTGGTTTAAAAGTAAACTTTTGAATAGTTGTGATTGACTCACCATGTTTATAAACAACATTTGAAACTCTTTGATTTTGTTTTGTAAGTCAACAATTTCTTCAAGATAGTCATCTATTCGTTTCTTTGAATGCTTTTTGTATTCACATAAGCTGTTTTGACAAGTTAACAACTCAGTTGGCTTTTGAGTTTCCAAAGTGAGGCGTTAAGTTGTTGTTTATGATCATATTTCAATTGTTCTATTTGAGACAACAAAGCATTCTTGGATGCAACTAGATCACATATCTGTTTTCCAAAGATTTTTCATTTTGGTAAGATTTAGCAAAGAGACTTCAAAACCTTTTTCACGTTTTCTTGTGTCGAAAAATGTTGAGTTGAAATTTTAAGCATTCATTATCCTTAGTTAGCAGTGCATTTTTATCCTTTAATTGCTTATTGATGTCAAGGCATTTTTCCATTCGGGATTTTTGGTCTTTAAGTAAGGTCATGAGCTCAATATCTGGATTAGACGACAGTTCAGCTTGTTCAACATGAGTCTCAACATGATCATTATTCAGATCCTCAAGTATAACCACGGAGTCAACTTGATTATGAATGGTAACCATAAGGTCATCTTGATCGTCAAATATAACTACGGGATCTATTTGATTATCATCGGAATGAGATTTAGACGGCTCATGTTGAACACTCTGAGCCTTGTCGGATGCAGATGTTGGCGGAGATATTAGATCAGAAATGAGTATTGTTTGATCCGATACCTGAGACAAGCCGTCAGTGTCATACACTGGGTCTGTGTCACTCATGTAGAGTTCTTGCATGTTTGCCATTAACATTACAGCTGCATTAGCCTGCAAGTCCTCCATATCATCATCCGATTTAGCATTAGCCATGAAGCTCTGTTCCTTGTTGGTAACACTTCCACCAGCTTCATCCTTGAGAGCCAAGAGTAAAGCCTCTTTGTGATCAGCGCTGCCTCTTGTCCTTGGCTTTGGGCATGCATTAGCTAGATGACCCTTCTCATTACAGTTATAACAATGAAGACCATTAACCCCATTCTGAGCATTTCCCTGTTCAACCACTTGAGCTCATTGTTGTGGAGCACCCATGTTATTGCTTCCATTACCATTAAACCCTTGACCACTACCCATCTGACGAACATTACAATGATTCAACAACGGCTTGATTCCTAGTGTTTGATGCGGTACGAATGCGATTGTTGGATTTTTTAGAGTATCGGCCGAAGGCTCTAGCAATCATGACAAAACCTTGTTGCAATGCATCGAAAGCTTCAACATCCTCATTAGATTCGATGTAAAGTCCTTGATCATTGTTGTTGTATGGAACCAATTGAGTTTCTTGAGATTGTTGTTGTGACGGATCATATGGGGTAATTGTAGGAGTTGGTTGTGGAGGATTTGTGAAGACAGTTTGTAGAGTTGGGAATTGAGGATAACAAGCTTGAGCCCACAAAGCTAGAGATTGATTATCCGGGAGTGAAGGGGAAACCGGAGCTCCACGGATGACTCGTTCTCTGTCAACTTCTTTTTGGTTGGGCTTCAAATAGTCGTACAACAATCCGTAGGTAGCATGATGAAGATTCTTCGCTTGACGGATGAAAATGACCCACTTCTCCCAATCAGGACCAAGACTACTGAGGAACTTAGTGTTTACTGCAATTCTTGGCATAATGATGTTATGTTTATCCAAGTCATTGATGATATCTGAAAATCGATGATGATATGACTCTAATGTTTCCCCTGGTTCAATCATGAAGTGTTCATATGCTAAGTAGATTTTTGATTCCATGTCCTATTGATTGAGTTATGTGCCTTCCATTAGAAGAAGAATATGCTCCCACGTTGCTTTAGCAGTCTTTTGAGCATCAACACTATGAAGTATCAGATTGGGTAATCCCAAAAGGATATATTGCATTGCAAGTTCATCGGCTTCCATGTGTAGAAGTTGGTCAGTAGTAAGTTGATCAAGACCGAAAATTTTGGTGAGATCATCTCTTGGTGGATTAGCATTCGGATCTCCGGGTACAGTGATAGTAGGCATCTGAAATGGACCTTCAAGGATGACCTTTTTCAAGAACTTTCCATGTGGCTTCTTTAGATCACAAAACCTAAAGAACCTTATCACCCATTGATCGTAGTTTCCGGGAGTGAGCATTGGAGGTCTATCAAGTGATCCAGCTTCATGAATGGATTGTTGGCTACTTAAAGCTTCACACATCTTTGCAAACCAAGATGGTTCCTTCATAGTATTCCTTGATGGATGTTGATTTTGAAAGTTAGTGTAGGGTTGTACTTGAAGACTAGGGGTTGGTTGAATCATTTGTGGTTGAATTGCTCCTTGAGGAAATTGTTGTTGAAGTTGTTGTTGTTGTTGTTGGAGTTGTTGATAAAATTGTTGTTGTTGATGGAGTTGTTGTTGTTGTTGTTGAGGATACACATGAGGAAAGTAGCTAGAGTATGGTGGTTGAGACATCTTGAAACTTGTGTTGATGATGGATCTTTGTAGTCGAATGAAACTTTGTTGATGAAGTATCCTTATACGTAGAAAATCAGCTTATGCAAAGGAAATAGCTTATGCGTAAAAACACCACCTTACACGTAATAATGAGGCTTACGCGTAGACTTGATGAAACCTTAGCTTATGCGTAAACCAAAGGCTTAGTATTAAGAACCTTATGCATAATATTTCCTTAGGCGTAAGACTAGCTTATGCGTAGAAAATGCTTAGGCGTAAGATTTTTACTCGTAAGCTTTTATGCTTAGGCGTATGGTCAACTGTTTACGCATAAGCTTGCAATTTCTACGCTTAAGCCTTTATAACACAATTAACAAAACTACTACAATTTCATCTTAAAACTTGTTAAAATATGGTCAATTGTTAGGTCACCATGTTTGTAACACAAGCATCAATATGAAGAAATATAGAAGAGATAGATCGGTTGAACACAATCACACACACGAAATATATAAGAGAAAGGTTAAGTGTAGGAAATGTGATAAAATGAACAAGCAACCTTCAAGTGAAGGTTTACAAGACCATTTATAGGGAAGGAGCTAGGGCAACACACAAGCTCCCTTCCTTTCCTTATTGGGCTTGGGCCAAGGCTTATGGGCTTTCTACATAAGCCTTGCCTTAAGTACTAACATAAAAGCCTAATTAAGCTAACTATTACATATTAATTACTAACACTTGTAATCTAGTTTGGGAGTGATTCCAACAGTATAAGATTAGAACTCGACATCTAAAGGTCTACTTGAGGGTAAGTAGAGGTTAAGTTGGGGGATATTTGATAACATCAAATAATCTTGATATTCTAAGTGTTAATTTCCCCCTTTATTAACATATTATGCTTAAAATGTTATTAGAATCACCCTTGTTTCTTCTTATTTCGTTTCAGGTATAATTATCTATGAAGAAGTAATTGGGCGATTTGAGCTTAAGTTGGATAATTCTTACATTCACGAAGACTACGGCGTAACTAAGTGATGAAGTTACGCCTTAATTATATTTACAAAGACTACGGCGTAACAATGTAATGGAGTTACGCCGTAATGAGACTACGTCGTAACCATCTGATTAGGATACGACGTAGTTACAACACCAAATGAAGTTATGAAGACTACGTCGTAACTATCAGCAAGGTTACGGCGTAAATGACGTATTATGAAGACTACAGCGTAACCATCGGCTAAGGTTATGCCGTAATCCTTGATTAGCATCAGTATATTCGTTTATGATGAACTACGGCATAACTATTTCATAGAGTTACGCCGTAGCTTAAATTATTCACACCTATAAATACAAGACGAATTCTGCATTTTAAAGACATCTCCCCTTTCTCAAACCTTTCTATGGTTTGGGGAGAGCAACCACTTAAGAAGAATTATGGCTTAGGAGTATGAAGAACGAAGTTCTCGTCTACGATTTCCTTTGTATTCAAGTTTGAATTCTTTTATGCTTTTCTAGAGATCATACTACGAATTCATATTATTAATTCAAGTTTTCGTTTATGTTATTTATTCTCTTTATTACTCTTTATAGACATCAACTTAGTCGTTTCATATATCTCTAGTTTCAGTAATGTTATAAGCTTGTTAGTATCTAGGGAGTTGGGAGAATTGACCAACTGACCCCAACTGACTAGATTGCGAAGTGTGGAAGGAATTGTCCATATTATAACCATTATTTTTGTGCGAATTAACCAAAGGATCACCTATCAAGTGGAGGTATTTAAGAAGCTAGAGGAAATGTAAGATCCTAACGGTCGGGTTTCCATAGACTATGTCTAGTAGATTTGATACTTAATGACTGCTATTAGATTGCTAAATGATCCCGGGTGATCTGATCATCTTGGTGAGGGGTCTAAGAATAATAGGCTAAGACGAATTGACCAAAGGAGTCTAGTTATATTTACCCACTATATTGAGCTTAAAAATTGAGAATTAGAACATATCTAAAACCTTGGTTAAGCTTCACTCTTCTATTGCTTTGTCCTAATTTCTACTCATGTTTAATTAGGAAAATTCTATCTATTTTATCATATCACTATCATTTTATCTTATTTCATAATATCTTAGTTCTTTCAGATCACAGCTCTCTTAGAACAACACTCGGATTTACCTAAGGCTTTATTACATCTGATCGGGTTCTCTGGCCGTTAGTATGTGTTTATTCTTGTATATCTCAGTTTTATAAATAACAAAGGCATGATGAAATATCACATCATTTGACTAACATGATTGAATTTCAACTTAAAACATTGACTAACCATTCGTATTTAGTCTCTCGACTCATAAAAGTCATAGTCAACTTAACCCAATAGCATACTCATAAATAAATACCTATAAAACCAGTTTTGGGGTGTTACAAATCTACCCCCTTATTTAGATTTCGTCCTCAAAATATTTTCCGCCCATCTGTGTCCAACACTTATATTTTCAGTTGCAACAATCTACATGATGTTGAAATATTGGCTATACTATAACGTAGCGATTTGCCTTAAACCGCCCTACTCCATTCTTATTTCTATCCCATTTCAACTCTTGCTAATGAACTGTGTCATTTACATCATATTTTACCATAGCCATTTTATCATTTTATTAAGCTTCTCACTATAATGCAACGTTCTCACTCATTTCTTTTCTAAAATTTTCAACAATGACTACATGTCACTTGGAAAATTTACTATTTTGACTTTATATAAGTCAAACTTTGGCCAATATTATCATAATTTCCTTAAGTGTGTTAATGCCAATTAGCGTCTATCATGGTAATGTCTCACATTTTAATCAATGTCACAAGACATTTATAATTTTGACTCAATTTCTCTACTCATTTAACTTTATTCTAGGCACACATATCAAAGTCCTTGTACATTCATCTCAACTTTAACATCATCATCTAATTCCATTCCTATCTAACTTATTTCTTTTACAAGGTTAATACTTATTTTAAACATTTCTTCCCGATCTTAACCCATACACATAAGCCCACTCATTTACAATTATTTAGTTACATAAAAGGCGTCCCAATCAATGTAAGTAGGGAATTATAAACTTATGGTTCGGCGATTTACAACTTCTTTACTTAAATGAAGAGGCGTCACAATCCATTTAAATAAGGAGATTATAAGTCATTCTACTTATGCATTTCCGACAGAACATTTATAGTCCTATTACTTCGTATTATCTTTTCTTACTTCGCATTCATTGACCAAAAGGTCAATAGCTTTCCACTTTCTAGCTTTTCTTTCATTGGTCCCATGTCAATGATTTTGCATCATTTCTTTTCACATTTTTAGCCTTGGATCCATTTTACTATAACATTCTCTAAGGGGATTAATACATATGCCAAAGAAGTAGGCAAATCTTGCCGGTGAAGGCAATTTCAAATCATCTCAAAGGATTCTATAATATTCACTCGTTTACTCGGGGCTATAACACATATCCAACTCATAAAGAGTGAAACTATAACACACCTCCAACTCATAAAGAGTCGAGCTATAACAAATCCCTAAGGATTTACTATAATGTATCCCTTTGGAGGATTTCTATAACGACCACTGTGAAAACGTAGAGGGGGGGGGGGTTGAATACGTTTCCGTTTCAAACTTAAAACTTTTGTATCAAATATAGTATAAACCATTGCATTTGCTAATCTCGACGCGAAGATGCATTTAACGACACGGCATGTAAGGCCAACCCTTAATATCACATAAGATTCCGCAAGATTAATGGTTCATTATAAATCAAGTTTCACCATTATTAGTCCGGTTGCTTTTTCTTGATCAAGCGTGTCATAATATGTAAAGTGTTAAATATAGTTTATGACTATATGAAAGACCGAGTATATATCACAAACATAGACATCAACCACATAGAAAATAAACAATGTAATGCAAGAATAAAAGTAAAGCGATAAGTAAAAGGATAGACAAACCAACACGAGGATTTATAGTGGTTCGGCTACAAGGACACCTTCCTTACCCTACTCCACTCCCCGAGTCACCTACTCGAGAGTTGCTTCACTAGATCAACAAACTCCATTCTCGGCGAAGAAAACCTTACACAACGTCGCTTACACTTTTTCTGGTACTAAGCTAAACACCGAGTTCTTCCACGAGGTAGAACCAAACCTATCACAACATCACCTACACTTTATCCGGTACAAGGCTAGATATCGGGTTCCATTACAAAGGAGGAACCATTTCCCGACCAACATGAATCCTATCCCTAAGGAGATCCACTCCTTATGACAACATCAACAAGGATATCAATATCCTTTGACCCAATACTAATCTATCTTGTACATCGAATCACACCATATCGAATGTACACCTTAGGCACCTTTCACTAATGCATTTGACTCGATCTTCAAGGCACCCTTCACTAATGCCTTGTGACTTGAGTTCTAGGCACCCTTCACTAATGCCTTTAGCCTTGACTTCTAAGCACCCTTCACTAGTGCTTTCAATATGGACATTCGACACCTTTCCTTTAGACATCTTTCATTTATGTCTATGACACATCTATGACACCCGTTATGTTTTGTGGCCCAACATAACAAACCTTGTGTTTTATGGCACAAACACATAAACCATCTAGTCTAGTCATAGATATACTACACATCTATGACACCCGTTATGTTTTGTGGCCCAACATAACAAACCTTGTGTTTTATGGCACAAACACATAAACCATCTAGTCTAGTCATAGATATACGACACATCTATGACACCCGTTATGTTTTGTGGCCCAACATAACAAACCTTGTGTTTTATGGCACTAACACATAAACCATCTAGTCTAGTCATAGATACAAGAATATGATACTAGACAATATCCAAGACAATGTGTCTAATGGATATGAAATCCTAAACTAAACATCAAGGACACAAATCATGATGTAGTTAGTCTTCTATGAATGAAGATGACAAGTTTCCCAAGCTTGTTGTAGAAGATCATCATGTGCTTGTATGCTTGTGATGGTTGATCACTTCAGTAGGTAAGGATGCAAGATCTCTAAGCTTGCTTTGGAGGATCACTTCGGGAGTATGCTTACAACAAATGAAAGTTAGAAGCATTATGATCATATGAGATGAGGGTGGTTTACATGTTTCCTAATTATCTAAATATCCTAGAATGGTGGAGAGAAACTATGTGTGAAGGTGTGGAGAAATGGTAAGAAGTGGCTTGCTATTTATAGGCAAAAAGGCCAAACCATGTTTCTGCCCCAAGGATCCCTCCTGGAGGGATCCGGCCCTTGTAATTCCAAGGGATCCGTGGGACGCTCCTCTTTACCCATATTTTATGGGTTAAAACCATGGGCTATGGGTCATGGTTTTGAGTGCCCACCAAGGTACAATGTATCTAGACATTGTGTATGGGTCTTGGGTCATGGGTCATGGGTTTTACCCAACACATTTACTTATGTTTATGTATTTTATAAAATGTAAGTAACCAAAATTACTTAAGTGTTTTATAAACTATTTAACTAAACATGTTTAATGGTTTGTTAGGGGTTTGATCATAACGCAACATAACAAACATGTACGAACCTGTGTTGTAGCATACAAGGACTTGAGTCGTCGAGAGGTGTTGAGAGTATTTTGAGACAAAATATAATTACAAGTAACTTATACATTTTACGTTATGTATTACAATTTACATGTTTGTCATCAACAAAACAAATGAGAATGTATAGATTAAATATCATAATATTTGCACTAACAACCACTATAACACTTCCCCGAGTCATCTATAACAACATAATGGATCCAAGCTATTAACACTTTAAAACATTTTATCATTAATGTACTTTTATCAGTAAGTACATATTACCATTTCCAATTCTCATTGCCTTAAGCAATTTCAACACATACACACTATTACATCCATCTTTATTTTACACAAGATATATATGATGCTTGTCCATTTTACAATTCACACATTTTCTATGTGTTCTCACAATGCACTTTTACTATTACCTATCAACCCTTATTGACCATTGATGTGCTATTTCATCCTGCTTTTAATATTTATAAAACTTAGATAACTTAGGATAGACACATACTAACGGGCAGAGTACCCGATCAGTAGGAATGGCAATTGGGCAGGTTTGGGGCGGGGCGGCCATCCCCATCCCCAAACCCGCCCCAATCCCCATTGGGGATCTTATCGGGGTGCCCCATTGGGGCGAGATACTCCCCCAAACCCGCCCCATTCCTCATTGGGGTCTTATCGGGTTGTCTTTTTAGAGCGCGATACTCCATCATACTCATGTCGCTCCCCGTTTATTCTTATTTCTACACTATTAACAATATGATTTTATGGAATAGCTTGAATAATCGAGAAACCATTAGTAATATATTAATCATTGGAATAAATCCCAACTTTATAGAATAGTATGACACAAAATAAGCTTCTATGATCACAATTTGAAATATCAAAAATATAAAAACTAACAAAAATTAGAGAATTATATTTAGTACGTAAATACTAACACAATATTTTATGTATAAAAATATATGTATATGTATATGATATGTTTGAGCGGGCGGGCGGGGGATGGTGTGCCCGTCCCACCCCAAACCCGATAAGAATCCCCGTTAAGGCCCAAAAACCCGCCCCGAAACCCGATAAGCATGCCCCGCCCCGCCCCAATAAGTTCGGGTTTCGGGTTTCCCCATCGGGTTAGGGGTTTTTTGCCATCCCTACCGATCAGATGTAGTAAAGCCTTAGGTAAATCCGAGTATCGTCCCAAGAGAGCTGTGACCTTGAAAGAACTAAGATGATTAGATAATATATGGGTATGACAAAGTTGATATAATCCATAGATATGCTATTATTCTACTTACAAAGACACCAGAAATTTAGGGAAAAGAGATAGATAAACGAAGCTTAATAAAGTATACAAATATGAATTGATTCCCTATACCAAGATTCAATATAGTGGTTAATTATCACCAGACTCCTTTGGTCGATTCGTCATGGCATATGGTTCTTAGATTCCTCACCAAGATGAGCAGGTCATCCGGGATCATTCGGCAACCTAATAGCAGTCATTAAGCACCAAATCTACTAGATCTAGATGGTGGGAACCCGGCCGTTAGGAACCTAGATTCCCCCTAACCTCTTAAATACCTCCACTTGATAAGTGATCATTTGGTCAGTTCGCACACTAAGAATGGTCGTACTATGGCCAATTCCTCCCATACTTCGCTATCTATCAGACTGGGGTCAGTTGGTCATATCTCCCAGCCCTTTAGATACTACCAAGCTTATAATACTACCAAGGATAGCGATCTATGAAAAGACTATCAAATGTCTATAAAGAATTATAGAGAATAACAATAACATAAATACAAACTTTAATTAATGATATAAATTCATAGTATAAGATCTAGAAAAATATAAAAAGAATCCAAACTCGAATACAAAAGAAATCATAGAAGAGGACTTCGTTATTCAGTGCTCCTAAACCATGCTTCTTCTTCTGTGTTTTGATCTCCCTAAACCCTATAAGGTTTGGGAAAGGAGAGATATCTAAAATTGATGAAACCATCGACTATTTATAGGCTTCAAACTACTTACGGCGTAACCTTATTAGGTAGTTACGCCGTAACTTCCTTCAATCATCTGTGCTTATCCATTGGTTACGGCGTAACCTTAGTCAAGTTACGCCGTAGCTTCGTAATCCGATGTAAATCTTTATTATGGCGTAGCTCGGTGAGAACTACGCCGTGGTCTTTGTTGATTTGGTGCTTATCGGTAGTTGGGCGTAACTTTGGTGAGGTTACGCCGTAGCCTTCGTAATCTATAGTTGCGTCGTAACTTCATCACTTGGTTACGCCGTAATTAAGAGACAGTTGAATCAATAGGGCTTGAAAGCGTCCAATTGCAGCTTCCTTACTTCGAATGTGTCCTGAAATGAAATAATAAGGAATAAGGATGTTTTCACTAATAATTTACTCATAATGTGATGATATAGGAAAAAATTAACGCTTAGAAACTCAGGACTATTTGATGTTATCAAATATCCCCCCACTTAAACTCTCTTGCCCTCAAGTAGACCAATTTAGACTACAAAAGATACATCCTTGAAGAATGCGCAGTTTTAATTTCCATGCTAGAATATTAATAAGAGCCGAACACCTCACGAAATGGGAACGAAAACACTCTCACTCATCCTATTCTAAGTGTTATTTTCGGGGTGATCACTCAATTGCACGGATATAGTAAGTATTCTATCATAAGCTTGGCAATTATACACAACTCCACCACTAGAGCTGAGGTTAAGACAAATTTTAGAAAGCAATGTTGGGTTGAGTTTTAAAGGCTTAGGGGTGTTGTCATTACTAACGTGTCACGGCGAAGTGGACAAAATCAATGATACATGACCAAATCCATGGCCAAGACATCAAGGATTGCTCGCTGCATCACATAGACACGCTTCACGACAAAAAGGGTAAGGATAGGCATGGGATAGTTTAATGGGTGAAAAGGAAAAAGAAAACAAATAGTTTTAGCTTAAAACTGAGTTGCCATCGTCCCACCAATAATTCAAGGTTCATCTTCATATGGTCAATACATCTCACCGGAATCCACCATTGTTTACTCTTGAACTATTCTTCCAGCCTTCGAATGTGATCGAGAAGATTATTCTCAATGCCAATTTCTTCATGTAGTGCTTATAACTTTTCGCACTGTTAATAATACTTCATTTTTTATTATTTTTTTTACAAATGCAATGATATGCTTCCCCCCACTTGAACTGAGCATAAGGTGATTACTTGGGGGTCTTTGACAATCTTTAGTGAGATGTAGATGATGAGATACGCTTCTTGGAACTTTATTTGAACCTCAAAATAGGGTGAACAATGGCTTCAAGGTAAAAAGGTAAAACTACACGGTAGGCTAAGGTGTAAGGGTGTAACGAAAATAAGGGTTAGAAAATGAAAGGATATGCTCAAAAAGGGTGTAACTAGGGGTATCTTGCACTAAAGGTGAGTGCAACAAAAAGGGTTAACACGGAGGTCGAAAAGGCAATGCGACTAATTGATAAACGCACACAAGTGAACACATATGGGCTATTTGGGTTTAATCCTAAAACATTTACTTTCTTCAAATCGCCTTTTCCAAATGCACCAAGCTAACTTGATACACTACTCGTTTATGGTCTCGAAGTGATGTAAAAGCCAAGTTCTAAAGTTTACAGTACTATCGGCACACTCAATTTATGGTAGATTTGGGTAAAATGGGGGAAACAGAGAGGCTAAATCTCACCACTGGCAATAAGGGTTATAGTGTGCTCGGCTTTATATGATTCTAGATTGGTTAAAAATATGACAAATTTTTTTCAAATAAGCTTAACATTTTGAAACCAACTAGAAAATTAGGGCAAGTAAGCTAAGTAATCATACACTTCATTTCTATTCCTATCCTCCCACTTGAAGTGTACAAAGTCCCATTAGTACGAAGAAAAACGAAAAATAGAATAGAAATGAAAAATAATCAAGAAAGAAATAAACTCCCTCTCGAATGGTTGCTCAAGATGTCTCACTAAAGGTTGAATGTGGGTCATGGGGTGGCTAATGCATATCGTTTCCGGGGACGGGCCTTAGCTATTTGTGTTGCTTCAAAAATTGCCTACTGCAGCAGGGGTTATGGCGGTACTGATCCTAAGGTTACGCCGTAATTGCATCACAGAACCAAAACCTGCACAGCATATAAGGAAAATTTTGTACCCGACGGGTACAATGGGTGATAGATCATACAAATATCCAAATAGTTAAGTTATTACAGACATGAGTATCAAATTGTTTTAAAATTGTTTCAAATTGTTTCATCAAATAGGGAAATCATTCGTCCCTAGGAAGATCATGATCCATCGAGTGGAATTGGGATGGCTCATATGGAGTGCTCGTGGTGCTTCCAGGAGTGGTGTCGGGCTGCATGAAGGCCACTCCTCCTTGGACTCTGATATCGGGGATGTCGGGCTGGTACACATATTCTGGACCTTCCCACCTAGGGTGGCTCAAATGCATGTGCTGTAGCATCTGGCTAGTCCGATCCGCACTCCAATGAAAGAAATCCTGCTAGAGATGCTGCACCTGATCCAATGTACCTGTAAAACCCTCAAACTGGTTACTAAGACCATAAAGACCCACTTCTAGGCTTTCAATCTCCTCGTTGAAATGGGTTGACATTCCCTCAAGCCTCTCATCAATGATCTGTAACCTCTCCCCAACATTCACATGCGCCCTTCTTCGTCCCTAGGCACCGCTCCTCGGCTTCTTCCTCGCCTTCACACCGCACCACTAGCCTCCCGACTTCCCTTCTCGAATTTGTCCCACTAGTTCAATCGCACCATATACATCACGGACGCAAATCCCTAACTCCACTAGCTTAGGCAGCCTATCAAATAAGTACCCCTACCACGGGTCAATCGGGCCAAAGCTGCATCGGTCATAAGATCAAAACTCCTAGCCAATCTCCTGATGAAATGAGCCCCCTGCAAAGGACTCCTGGAGGAAAACCCCTTAGCACCCATAACCATAAATCTCGCCAAATAGAAAGGAACATCAATGTTGTTCCCCCCTTCCATTCCCTGCATCATGTAAAGATCATCCATGGTCATCTTCTCTTTGGCTGAGTGCCTTGATCGAATAGAGCAGGCAAGAAGGCGGTGCACCAATCGACGGATAGGGTTCCTCACCATCACGTAGGATGGTGGGTTCTTTGGATCATAACCACCCGTGACAGCGATCTGGTCGAAATAAGCAGCAAGGTCTTGGGACTCATCCCTTCTTCTCCAACAAGTGTTATAGAACCGTCTAAAAGCCTTAGTTTCCATTTCCTCCTCAGTATACAAACCCATTCTCGTAGTAAACTGCTTAAGAGTCAACCTTCTCCAGATGCCCCCAAGCTGGAAAAACATTGACTCTGTGTCATCATCACCAATATCAGTACGGAATTCCACACTAGCAAGGAATTCACGGACGTACTCCGGAATGACCGGCTCCGTGATCCTGAATAGCCTCAACCATGTATTACACGTGAATTCCCCAGCATTACACGTGAACTTAATTTTGCAAAACTTCCTTAATCTCCTACTAGCTTTCCCGTTTGCCAAAGTACCAAATGCATCAAAATCAAGTGCCTCGGGTTGACTGATATTCTTTCCCCTTAATTTCTCATACTCTTCCACGCACAACTGCCTAATACCAGCATATGATGTGCCAAAAACCTAGGCCAGTTTGTGGGATTGTTTGCACCTGAAAATAAGACAAAAAGCAGTAAGTGCAGACCTTACTGATGTCAAGTTACGGCGTAACCAAAACAAGAGTTACGTTGTAATTAGGAAATTTTAAGGGTTACGGCGTAGCTAAATCAAATTGCTACGTCGTAATTACATATATAATAGTTACGGCGTAACCAAACCCCCAGTTACGCCGTAACTTCCCTAGAAACTCAGCACCTCAGATGTTTTAATTACGCAATAGATTACTCCGGAACCATCAATTTTTTTCCAAGTGGCAAAAAGTTTTGATAAATTTTTTTAACCTATTAGTGCTGAAGAACCGCGGCTAACCCACTAAGTTTTTGTTTGACCCAAAACCCTATTTAAATAAAGCCAAAACACCCAAATCGAACCATAGTGATAGGACACGAATCAAAATAACATGGGAAAATCATCAAAATCATCAATTAAGCAAACCAGTATCAATAATTAATTCAAATAGGCAAGATCCCTAAAATATTAAAATATAAACCCTAATTGAAATAATAAACAAATCAAAAAGAGTAGTGATAGATCTTACCAGCCATGGAGAATGCTTAGATGAAGTAATCTTGATGGAAAACTTTTTGGAGAAAAATTTTACTGTTTGTGTGGGCGATGAAAGTGTATGTGTAAAACCTAGTTTTTATTCCGTAAGGTTTTTATACCCCCAAGATAGTTACGGCGTAATTCGATTAATTAGTTACGCCGTAACTAATATTTTAGAATATTAAATGGTTGTGAAAGGGTTGCGTCGTAATCCTAATAAGGGTTACGCCGTAATTAAATTTTTAATTTTAATCAAAGGTCAGATTTTATATATCCGATTGTATAGTGGTTATGTCGTAACTCTAAAAAGAGGTTACGTCGTAACTAATTAGTCAAAAAGATTTTATAATAATTTTAATAAACTTCAATACGGTTACGTCGTAACCCATGAAAGGAGTTACGCCGTAACTAATAGCGTCAAAATAATGAATTGTATATAACTGCAATAAGAGAGATTTAGAAACGTACCTTGTGGAAGTGCTCAAATCTCTTAATGAGATGAATATGAAATACCTTAGATCCTTCATTAACTTCTCTCCGGCAGCGGCGCCAAAAAGCTGATGTGCTATTTCATCCTGCTTTTAATATTTATAAAACTTAGATAACTTAGGATAGACACATACTAACGGGCAGAGTACCCGATCAGATGTGGTAAAGCCTAAGGTAAATCCGAGTATCGTCCAAAGAGAGTTGTGACCTTGAAAGAACTAAAATGATTAGATAATATATGGGTATGACAAAGTTGATATAATCCATAGATATGCTATTATTCTACTTACACAGACACCAAAAATTTAGGGAAAAGAGATATATAAACGAAGCTTAATAAAGTATACAAATATGAATTGATTCCCCGATACCAAGATTCAATATAGTGGCTAATTATCACCAGACTCCTTTGGTCGATTCGTCATGGCCTATGGTTCTTAGATTCCTCACCAAGATGAGCAGGTCACCCGGGATCATTCGACAACCTAATAGCAGTTATTAAGCACCAAATCTACTAGATCTAGACAGTGGGAACCCGGCCGTTAGGAACTTAAATTCCCCCTAACCTCTTAAATACCTCCACTGATAAGTGATCATTTGGTCACTTTGCACACCTAAGAGTGGTCGTACTATGGCCAATTCCTCCCATACTTTGCTATCTATCGATGGGGTCGGTTGGTCATATCTCGACCCTTTAGATACTACCAAGCTTATAATACTACCAAGGCTAGCGATCTATGAAAAGACTAGCAAATGTCTATAAAGAATTATAGAGAATAACAATAACATAAATGCAAACTTTAATTAATGATATGAATTCATAGTATAAGATCTAGAAAAATATATAAAAAATCCAAACTCGAATGCAAAGGAAATCGTAGACGAGGACTTCGTTATTCAGTGCTCCTAAACCATGCTTCTTCTTCTGTGTTTGGGAAAGGAGAGATATCTAAAACTGATGAAACCATCGACTATTTATAGGCTTCAAACTAGTTACGGCGTAACCTTATTAGGTAGTTACGCCGTAACTTCCTTCAATCATCTGTGCTTATCCATTGGTTACGCGTAACCTTAGCCGGGTTCTGTTGTAGCTTCGTAATCCAAAGGTAAATCTTTATTACGGCGTAGCCTGAGCTGAGGGCTACGCCGTGGTCTTTGTTGATTTGGTGCTTATCAGTAGTTACGGCATAACCTGAGCTAAGGGTTACGCCGTAGCCTTCTTAATCTATAGTTGCGTCGTAACTTCGTCACTTGGTTACGCCGTAATTAAGAGACAGTTGAATCAATAGGGCTTGAAAACGTCCAATTGCAGCTTCCTTACTTCGAATGTGTTCTGAAATGAAATAATAAGGAATAAGGATGTTTTCACTAATAATTTACTCAAAATGTGATGATATAGGGGGAAATTAAAGCGAAACTCAGGACTATTTGATGTTATCAACCATATTCTCAACTTATACTATCACTTTATTTAGTCTACTTAACTCTTACGCATATAAATGTTACATAGGTTTATTCTATAAAACTTATATTAATCTCATCATAGACATTCCAAATATATTAACATGATTCTATTCATGTTTTACCATTCATCTTGCGCATTTTATATCACTTAAGACTTCTAGCTCAACCTTTCAATCATCATTTTTACTCATCACATTTATTTACAATTCACTATCACAAGTTACTTATCATGTTTTCTATGTAACATGATTTCATCTCCTCTTAAACATGTACTTATACCTCATCGCATTTTAATATTTATGCATTTGGTTTAAAATTGCATTTTGCGATCCGATGCGTTAAAGGTCCCAGAGGTCGAGCGTGATGCGTGTTGCGAATGCTAGCGCATTTTGGACACGATGCGTTTTGTATTAAAAAATACAAAAATTATTTATACGTAGTAAATTAAAAAAATTACCAAGTAAATGCAATAAACTTACAAATAAGTCACAAAAACACAAAAAAATAGGCAAATAATCTGTTTGTAAAACAAATAAGTCACTAAGTCAAGACACAAAATACTTAGGGTGGTGGCATCACCTTCGGTTTCGTTCGGTATGGATTCAAACCGCACGGGCACACCATTGCCACTCCTGCGGTATGAATCGGTATGGTATGAGATTCGGTATATCATGCCGATTTGGTATAAGAAGAGGAGTGTGTGTGGCTTTTGAAATTTATGACCGTTTAATGCATTTAAACTTAAAAAAAAAAAAAAAAAAAAAAAAAAAATCCCTTTATAAATATCACTTCATCCTCCTCACATTTTATTCCAAATCTCATCATTTTTACACAAAAAATCAACTACAACACTCAAAAAAATGTCTTCATCATCCTCTTCTTCATCCGATGACGAATTAATTTTTCCTGACGAGTCTTCCGACGAGGTATGGAATCATGGTTGCCACTAAAAAACTATGGTGAGGTATGAGTGAGGTATGAGATTAGGTGAAATGATATTATTGGTGGGTGGTGAGGTATGGTGTGGCATGAATGCCACCACCCTTAGAAAAAAGATTATAAACTCCAACTAAGATTTGTTTTAAACGAGAAACTCGTTCTTTAATTACTTTCGAACAGGATGAACACGTAATTTTATTTTTAATTTTAGGATCTTGAATTCCATAATTTCTAGATCCTTGTTATTGTTAGCAGTAACACGGTTGAACATGAACGACTAAAGTCTATTCTATACATATACATGATTCTATACATATACATGATGACATGATACTATAATATGTTAAATGTATACTGATAAGTTATACCAGTGGCTAACAATCATAATTCATTCATTGCCAAATCAATAACAAAAGTCAAAACTAAAAATTTTAGTCAAATTTTAATCACACATATGATTTTCAGCTCAACTATTTAACATATATGATTATTTATGATTAAAGAACAATATGAACTATTGCATAACATGAAGCTGTAATAAGATGATTGTTTGTTGGATTTCAAATCATGTTAATGGTGCATGATCTTGAACCGAAGGGTAATTTGGATGTAGGGTAATTTGGATTTTGTTATTGTTTTGTTTTAGACGTCTTTCAACAACTTCTAATTTTCAAAGTCCATTAAAATATTTTTATCTTATGCTAAATGGTTTATTTTTTTTTCAAAATGACATAAATTCCATATTACGACAATTGCGAACGTTGCTAGCATTACACAAATGCGGTAAATTGGGGTCTAATGCGAGTGCATTTTGGGATGGCCTCGCATTAGGTATCATGATGCGAAATCCTAAAAGCAATGCAATGATGCACGCAATTTACGCAATGATGCGCGCATTTTTAAACCAAGTTTATGCACTTAAGCAATTTTCATCCCACCTCGTCATTCTCATAACAATATGTCTTTTCCTATTTCTATAACCTTTACCAAGTCCTCATGCCTTCTTAGTGTCAATTTCAAATCATCCATCTCTGCCACTAATGCAATTTAATTCAATCGTGCCTTTTATGCACTATACTATAACATACTCATTATCATCACAATTCTTGTGCTTACATATTAAGTACTTGAACTCATGCGAGTCTATTTCTATTACCACACACTATTATCAATCATTAGGCATGAAATATTACTTATACCGTATATTGGCTATTAGTCACCACATAAATTATATTATAACAAACATTCTTCTTTGCTTAGACATCAAATCAAACTCCATAGACTTTTCATAAACATATCATTCGCATACTCATATAACAATCTCTAACACTATCTAATAAGTGTCACAATAATATCACCACTTAAAACACATTTAGTCTATGGTTCTCAATCGCATTTGCAATACACATATCATACCTAAGGAATACTAAAATCTCATTATCACCGTAAGCACTCATCTACCTTATAACTAAGGAATTCGCTTTCCGAACTACTTTACACTTACGTCTAACACATCTACAAATGGTATAAGTTTATGCAACCTAATTTACTTAAACCGAAGCTCTGATACCAAGTTGAAACACCACTTTCCAATTTGACCAAATTAAAATTTTTGCGTGAAAGACATAACCCAAAATAGACCTTATGTTACTAATAATTAAACTTGTCTAAATCTACTACAAACCATTCTCTAAAAGTATTTTTAAATAAAACTAGACTAAAATATCTTTAAAGTGACTGGTGGCATGACTTTTAACGACTTACGATTCATTTTATATGAATTTCAAAACATGACCCATTTTCTGCACAACATGTTGTCTTTCCGGACAGTCTGCTATAAATTACAGATTTGACCAACTTAGACTTGGACTCAGAACATGGAACAAATTGCATCAGAAATTAGACTCAATTACATTTAAAATTATAGGTGGCTCGAAACCTACAGACTTACGGTTATTTCGCTATGATCCTTCAAAGACAACACAATTTTCTTCACTACTTGTTGTCCCGTTTTTACACTTGACTAAAAAGACCAAAACTCGACTCTTCCATAACTCGATAAAATATGAAAATTTCCAAAATTCTTTTAAACAACATATAAACCATTTTCATTAACTTACTTGGTCTAAAATTACCCATGAACACATACTTTACGTGGTTCACCAAACACCCGTTTTGACCTATTTCTACTATACCACAAGACTATGAAAAATGACTTTGACCCACTTTAACTTCGGAAATTATGCCCTTACAAATATAATAAAGACAACTATGACATTTCACATTTTCAAAATACCTTGACTCGACACTTGGGGATTTAACTTTACTTTGAGCTCGGTATTCTACGACTACTATTCTACTCATAAACCAAAGTACTTCCAATCCGATTCCAATCCTAGGCATTTTAATCAAGACGTTACCTTTATCACATAAGCACATAAAAAACTTCAACAACTATAACGGTAAGTGAAATGTTTAGTAAGTAACTGGTTAGAACATGTTTAATACATCTATTACTCATACTTGCAATATGAGCATACACCATCAAACATCATAACTATTACCATTCAAAACTTGCATCTATAGCACTATACCATCCATTAAAACTTTAACCACATAATACTATAATACACTATAACATAACATCATTCATAAACAATTCTAACACATACCTTGCTTGGTCCGTAACCAAGGACTAATACTCATTTCTCCAACTAGTCAAGTCTCTAATCTTAACACACTTTCTAAGCTAAAACTTTCAAATCTTAAACACCTCCATTCATAATCGCAATATATGACATCATCAGTATTAGACATATCATAACCAAAGTTAATTACTTTACATCCAAGTTAAATAATCAGTAAACCACCATCATCTTCTTTGCTTGCTTTCCTAGCCAAATAATCACCAACAAATATTAACACGTCTAATTTATATCCATTATACAAACAATCATGTTGTTTTTGAGCTTGTTTGAGATAACAAGGGTTTCTGAGCTTTTTGATCCTTAGTATAGATATATTTTCATTTTATTTTTAAATATATAAATAAGGGATGATTTGAATATTAATCTAATTATAAGGACTAACTCCATAAAAGATAAAGTATTATATTCTAAATGTACCCATTAAACCCTAATGTTGGCCTTGGTTATGAAAAGTTTATTGGTTGTTTTATTACTCTTAAAAACATCTAATTTGGTTTTCAAATGATTAAGTATTTCTCTTGTAGTTTGTGATTCGAGATCATGTATAAGTTTTGTGTGAAGTCTATATTTTTTGTGGCAGCTATTATTTGCAATTCGTTTTGACATAGAATGGTGTATCTGCTATTTTTTTCGAGCTCAGTTCAGCTGCAAATACGAGTTGGCTCAAATTCGAGCTTTTCATATATATAATTTCGAGCTTTTCAAGCTAAGCTCGAGCTTTGCTCGAATCCTACCTGATCCGAGCTCAAGCTTGGATGGTTAAATCTTGACGAGCAATCGAGCCAAGCTCGAGCCAATCTTTTATTTTTCGAGCCAAGCTCGAGCCTTGTTGAGCTCGGCTCGATTACACCACTAGCCTGTACGGACTATTCTTGCCAAAATCTCAAACTGGTACGAGAACCAACTTGTTCTAGTACCAGGACCAAATTTTTATAGTACTAGAGGTACTTTTCTTGCCACATGACCAAAGATGTAACTAGCTTAAAGATGAAGTAATTCTTAGACATGCCAGATTTTATAAAAGGTTCTAGGGTGTTTGTGTGTGTCGGTTTGAAAAATAAAAAAAGGAAGGAAACCATGTACTTGATGATTCTAGTGATGAAGATTATACTCCTATATAAAGTATTATGTCTATTGCAATCATTACTTTAAGTAAGTAACCCAATTCTTGTGTTAATTGTGAATTGGTGAGCTAGGGTTTATGTACCCAAATGGGGTTTTGGATAAATATGGTTTTAAGTTAAAATAAAGATGATATAGTATTCTTGTGTGAAGACCCTTTAATGAATTGAGAGTAAATTGGTGATTTTGGGATATGATCTTGATATGATTATGTAAATGATATAAAGTGTTAGGAATTGGAAATTCCATATTAAAGTGTCGGTCACCCCAATTATGATCTAGCATAATTTAGGTCGTAGACTTGTAGTTATTTACGTTATTCAGTAGTTTATTAGTTAGTTTGTAGCGTAGCTTAGTCTAGTGAAACACCGTGGAGGAAGGACGGGTCTTTACCCATCAGATACACGATCCACAGGCCGATAGGAGGTCGTGTATTGTGTAACTATAAATACCCCTTCCATCCATGGAAGGGGTGGTGCTTCTCATAATCTAACCTTCCATATTTTGTAAACCAAGTCTCTAGCAAGAACACCCTCTCTATCTTTCTCTCTCTAAATATGGCAATCATGTATTTTGATCATCCAAGACCACCCGAATCATCAACACAATAAATATATCGATCCTACAATTGGTACCAGAGCCATGGTTATTGTGGTTTGTTGATTTGTGTGGTTTCACATCATGGTTATGTTGGTTTTTGGATCATGTTCAAAACTGTTTTTAGCACTATTTGTGTGGGTCGGATAAAATTTTTTTCCGAATACTTTTGTGGAAAACAGTTTTTATAACATGTTTTTCTGTATCCTTTGTTTGGTCAACAGATATATGTTATGGTCCATATATGATTTTAACTTTCTTGTGTCATGTCTGTCCAAACAATACTATTGTCTCATCACTTTTTTGTTATCATTTCCCGTGATGTAAAAGTGGTCATATGGTCTGATTTCTTGTGGTCAAAACGGGTCAAACAAAGCAGTTTTTTTTATGCATTTTTCTGGGTCAAAACTGTTTTTCTGGGTTTATCATGAATATGGTCGGAAAATAGTCAAAAAATTCACCGGAAAAATTTAAAAGGTCAAATCTTTCTTGTTAGCGAGTTGTCTAAAATTGTTTCTTCTTAGCGAGTTGATGTAGCGACTTGACATTATTGAATGTCAAGCGACTTGTTAACAGAAAATGGCTAGCGACCTGTGACTTATGAATATGCAGCGACTTGTGAGTTGTGAAAAATGGTAGCGACTTGTCATTTTTTAATGACAAGCGAGTTGGTTTAATAAAAGGTAGCGACTTGTGATAAATTTGACCTAGCAACTTGTATTTACATGTTATAGCGACTTATGTCAAGAAAATCTGATGTAGCGAGTTGTGTATGATATGCAAAAAAGGTATCGACTTAAGAAAACCGTGTAGCGACTTGACCTCATCAACAACAATACCAATGACCACTCGATTTCTGTCCTTGCCAAGACCATCATCAGTCCACAAAACTACATATCTTCATCACATCTCCAACTCTAAACCTAACCTAGACTCGAAATACATATAACATGGACTTATTTGAATCTCAGATTTCAACTTTCGTGGTACTTAAAACATCAAGAGCAATTGCCATAAACACGAAATTGATACCCATCATAGATTCTTATGCTTAATATACGAAACCTAAAAAGAAAAGAAATAAGCAAATATGCTTTTCCTTGTTCTTTGTTTCGATCTCAGTGGACAAAAAGGGAGATTCGTAAACAAAATTTAATGATAAACCTACATGATCCTCTTAAATAAACCTACCTTTTAGTGTCTGGTCTTGATCTCGTTGTCATCTCAACAGCTCAAGCCATCCCTGTGGCTGTGTTGAGTGCTTTCAAACCATCCATGTGGCTTAACGCACATTATTCATCAAGATTGTTTACGGTAAAGTTATGCTGGATGTGCTGGAGAGATCGATTAGCATTATATGAGTACTTCAATCGATCTAATTTAAGAGGTGAGATGATTTATGATGAGTAATATTTTTTTGATCTGAGTGTTGATGAGAGAGATGTTGTAGGTGTTGGGGGCGGATAAAATTTATTATGTGATTAGGGTTCCTAATCTTTAGGGTATGTGTATCTGATTTATACCAACATGCGTTTTGGGTTATGACATAGGTTAGTTCAGATGTAGTATTGGGCCACATGATATCTTGGAATGGACAAGTATTGGGTTGGATTTGAGCCATGATGTATGGTATGGTAATAAATCTGGTTTGTGATACACTATCAACCGGTTAGCTAAGGTACACTATCAACAAATGTTATTAGAATCATACTGTATGTGATTATGATAGTGTACATTATACGAATCCGGTTAGTTAAAATTATTAGGTCGTGGTATAAGTGGTTATTCGGATTGTGTAAAAGTCTAATTGGCCGTGTATATTTGAATTGGATTTGGTTAGTGGTAATTTGAATGTGATGTTGCTATACTGAAGGATCGTGTAAGTTCGGTTATCACTTATCAATGATATGTCACTTGTATTATGGGATGATTTGGAATAATGTATCTATTGGCTTGAATTATTTATCCAATGTGTTTTTAATACATTGTGCTATTCATGGTACATGATTTGTAAACGAGTGGTATCTTGGTCATATAATTCTCATGGGAATACAAATTCACGGCTTGTTCGAATCGTTGACATACATGAGTTGCTCCAAAAAATCAATGATAATGATGGACTGATAGGATTCTCAAGAGATTTGTTTGGTAATGAAAGTTGATGATGGGATTTGGTATGAGATGAAGAGATTCGATGGGTCATGCGGTTGGGTACTTTGGTTTATTCATTTTCACGAATATTATTATATTGCGGCTTGAATTAATGGTTGAACAAAGTTGACTTTGGGGTTGCTTGTAGTTGGTATTTCTTATTTGGAATTGAAGTGAGGTTTTCCGGGGCGCGTTTACTTATTTTCATCTTCTTTCTTTCTACCCTTCTGCGAAGATGACTTGTTTGGGCATTTACTGAGTGTGATAAAGACTTGGCTATTTAGTTACGGTTGTGATTCTTTCTCGCTTTACTCACAAACATAGCTATCACTTCGGTGTCTCACGCAGTTGAGGATATGTCAAGAGGTTTTGTACATTGGGTACACCGTTTCTTTTTCACAAGGATTAGTACAAGTTTAAGTAACAAATCTGGGGAATTTTACTTCATGATCAAGTTTGGCATATCGGGTTTACTTCACCATGTTGTCACTGCAATAGCCGACAGAATGCGTGAATGATGTGTTTACCAAAGTGTTTATTGGATGGTTGATGATGCTGATGATGTTGGATAATGAACCGTTGATGAACCGCTGCATGTTCCCCTAAAACAAATATTCACTGAAACCAAAGTCGTCATAACACATTCAAGCTGACATTGTTTACGGTTTTGTCTTGATTTTGTAAAATCCAGCGAAAGAAACTATTTCTCGGTTTAAATCATAGAGTTGCAAAATCCCGTAATGATGGAACCATCTTGGAGAAAGGAAAGTGTATTTCGAGATCTCTTTTGATGCTGGTGCTACGTTTTACATTTCAAGAAGGATAAAGAGTGTACTTCATGAATTGGATGTGTGTTTGGATATTAGTCATGGCGGTTTGGTTATTACATGGTTTTACGGGGTTATGTGCATTTAACCATGGTCGGGATGAAACCATTATCAAAGTTCGTTTAAATGTCAAAGAAGGCTAGATTTGAGCTTTTAACCAGAAGATGTGACAACGGAGTTAATTCACTATTATTTATTTGAGGTTGAAGTGAATTATCATGGGCAAGTGTACTTAGTATCTGAAGGTATCGGGGATGGATGGATGAAGATTCTTCATGATCCTTGTTCGAGCTTATTATCAAAAATAAAGACTTGGAAATCTAGTTATTGTTGGGTGACTTTTTCCTTTTCTTTTTTCCACTTGGGGGAATGGGTATCTTATCATCTCAAAATAGCTATCACTTTAAGGAGTTACGTTGTAGTGCTCAGTGTCACATTCAATTGTGGATTTTCAAGAGGTAAAGTACGTCTTTTACTTGATGGTTGGTTGGTTGAAGAGTATAGAGTACTTAGAGATTCAAATGGGCATGAAGTCTCGACACCGCTCTTTGTTACATATGTGCAAGTTTAAGTCACGAGTTCGGGTTAGTTTACTTCAGGGTCAAATTCATCATATTGGTTTTTCTCCATCAGCTGTTACGACAAAGAGCCTACTGAATGATAATGGGAGGATTACATGTTTTGCCAAGAGAGCTGAAAAGAGAGAGATTATGACGTATGAACACATCAGTTCATGCCTCGTTCTCCAAAGAAAAGAAAAGTGTGCGTGTCGGCGCTTTATCTTGAAGAAGAGAAATCTTCTCAATTATGACCATTCTCATCAACATGCTTCATGCTTTTCCATGTGCTTTCAATTATCAAGTGAACCAAGACTCATTGTTGATTGCTTTTCTTATTCCACTTGCTCAACTATAATGACGATGGCGACATCATGTGCTTATTTTGCGGGGGAGAAGTGTGAATAGACTACATTTGGATAATATTCACTTGCTTAATCAAGAATGGCAACTCCATATGCAATTCTTGAGGGGGAGAAGAAGTGTGCATGGTTGATTGATTTTTGAGAATAAATGGTCAAACGGCTCCAAACTCATGTAAGAACCGAGCTTCTTCTTATCGGGTCATCTCTACATGGTGTTTTTCTTCTATGAGCCGCTGGTTGACATCTTCACTCGGATTGATGAGTTTATTGACAAAGTGCTTCCGGTTAATGCTTCACGTATACATCAACATGATGATTCCGAACAATCTCTCTGTTCTTGTTAGATGTGATTGGTAGTTTGGTGTTACCATCTTATGTGTTCGTTGCGGCCTGATTGCTGATTTCCTTGATGAACATCTTTATGTTCTTGTTTGATTGGGAGGATTTTAGTTAAGGGATTTGCAAGATGTAAGTTGATTGGGATGCTTTTGGTGATATTCTTGTTTTGGTGAGTTGAAGATGTTAACTATCTATTCCCCATTGGACAATCTTGAAGAAGGTCGAGTCTACGATCGGTTCTACATTCTCTACTACATGTTAGAAGACTAAAGACGAGTTGCATTTAATTATCTCTGAGACTTCTTCTTAATCGAGCATTTATCAAACAAATTGTCGGTTTAGGGAGAGCACTAATTGGGGAGAGTGAAATGTCGAATTTAATCCCCAATTAGACTTGCTCATATTCTTGACAAGTTGATTCTCACAAGAGTTCAAGTGTTCTTCTCAACAAATTTCTAGTATACGGGCTTACAATGAGTTCTTTGATTCAAGTGTCAAAACCAAAGAAGGGGAAGGAGACACACATCTAAACACAAAGCGAGTAAACTTGATGAACTTAATTCTTCTAAGTGATTGAAGATATCCGGGAAGACAAATGTTATTACCGAGAGAAACTCAAGGTTTGACTCATGGCGAGTAAACTTGATGAACTTAATACTTCTAAGTGATTGAAGATATCCCGGAAAACAAATGTCATGACCGCAGAGAAACTCAAGGTTTTACTCATCAAGGCTTTTAGTGTTATTATTCCAACGGCGTGGGGAAGTGATGTAAATGAAAGTTTCGAAGATAAAGAGGTACTTTGGTGTGTGATGATCTCGATGTTATCGCAATCATCGGGGAGAGAGTTATGTACATTGAGGCGCCACCGTCTCACTTGAGGCTTAATCGGTGATTCGTAGATATAATCACTTATTCGAGTTGACATCCGCAGATTGTCATCCGAGAGATAATCGATGATTCGCCCGCTTCTTCAATGTTATCGGTTGTTCTCTCTTTGGGAAATGTATACTTGGTCCTTGAGCTTCATACACAATCATCGGGAAGAAAGCCATTGTTTACCACAAACATTGGGAGGTGTTTTCTCCGGGCATGATGTGTATTCGGAGAGTTCTTGGATATTGGTGTACTTGAGTTCTTGAGCTTCATACACGTTCATCGGGGAAGAAAAATGTGAACATGGGAAGGTGTTCTTCATTCCCCATGAAGTGTATTCGGGAGAGTTCTTTGAGCATTATACTAAGAGACGGATCGCATCATTTCAACTACACGGGAAGTGTTCTCTTGACACCTTTTGGAATGGATCATTTCGGACTTGATGGAAAGGAAATTTGAGAAGATTATTTAAATGTGGGATGATACGTTGCTGTTGTTCTATTGGATGATATAGCCTCGAACGAAAAATCACGTTGATTATTCTTAAAAGGAGCAGTTGGGTTTATGATAATGGTGTGCTTCTTTGTGCACCTGGCTAAAGCAAGCTTGAAATAGAGCTTCGAATCTGCTCATCACATGGATTTTTGGTTTGGGGGAAGCTGCCAAAGTCTCTCTTTCTCAAAGGCTCATGTTCTTTCTTCTATTCTGGAGCCTCAAAAGCTTTGGTGGTGAATGTTTAAGAGATGATGACTTCTATCTTTTTCAACGTGCTGCTCGATATCCTTATCTCGGTACTCGTATCATCATCCTTCTTAAACTATATCATCTACTCTATCCGTGTATATATTTTTCAGTAAAACAAAATACAAAAATATAAAACCAACAAAAAGAAAATAGAAAATTATAAAACCTACAAAAACCCATAAAAATTAGAAAATTTGAAAAAGACCAAAAATATGTTTTCTCAAGACATGTCTTCTGGTATCGATAACATCTGCGGTCTTAGAAATGTCATTCAATAATGGCACGGGACCATAGATGAAGTTCGAGCAGGGGGTGTAAATATTTGTTTTCAAAACATGTCTCATAATATGGCTTCTGATTATTTCGATTGTAACCGCTTAAAAATGGCTTGCGATTACTTGATCGCAACCCGTGCTTAAAACTATGGCTTGCTATTATTTCAGATAGCAACCCGTTCTTCAAGAAAGGAAAGTGCTACGCTAAACCAATTTTCAAATATTTCGTGCACTTATCCTAAAACAAATTGAGGAAAGTATGTCGAAGGACTGCTGTTCCTACACAAATGTTTTTCCGTCTAAAATTCTTCAGAAAAATATTTGTTGTTTTCAAAATGGTGGTAAATGAGTTGCTTGAAAACTAATCAGATTCAGAGTTTTTTGTAAAAATTAAAAACTCAATCAATGACTTCAGCGCTTTTAAACCTTTTAGAAAATGAGTCATTGATTGAGGGGGAGAATGTTTTTAAATCTATATAATCTAACGGGCTTTCTTAATTATCCTAATATGCTAAATTAAAAATGATGTTAACCTATGTTGAAGGACTAGGTGCCTAGGATAAGATTGTTAGGATTAGATGATTAGAGTATGATGAACACATTATTCCCATGTCATATATGATCTGATTGATATGTTGAATTGACTTTTATTAGTCGATTGCTGTTTGGGTGATGTCGACCACCATATATCTGTGTGTGTGTTCACTAACGTATGCAGGTATATTGGTATATAAGAATGTTCCCGATCCGGATCCCACAATTGAAGATGATTGGATGCCGAAAGGAAAGGGTAACTATATCTTGGGTTGACAAATGAAGAAACGGAGCTTTATTAGACTTCAATGGAGAGTTGGCATAAATGCAACGTAAGAGGTGTCACTTGCATCGCAGATGGTTTTCTTCTAAGTGATTGAAGAAGCGGAGCTTAATTTGACCTCGGTTGGCATTAAAATGCAACGAAGAAGTCTCATTGCATTTGCAGATGGTTTTTCAACCTCAAGAACAACAACAAAAGCTTCTCAACCACTAATGTATCTTTGTGCAGAATACCTTTTCTAAACAATTTTGAAAAAAATTTGATTAAATTGTTTTGAAAATGGAAAAATATTGTTTTGAAAATAAATTGGACTAAATTTTGAAAATCATCGGACTTCATTTTATCAAAACATAAGTCACTTAATCATCGACTACTGTCATGGATTGAGGGGGAGAGTGATTTAAAATAAAATATTTTCAAACAATATTTCTTCATAAAAGTTCCGGTTTGTACAAGAATTAAGTGGTGATCTGAAGATTTAATGTTATGTCATGGTATGATTCGTCTTTAGAATCAAGATCTTTCAAAATGAAATTTTTTCTGTTCTTGTTTGATTGTGAAATTGTTTTGTTTTACTTAAAGGTCACTTAAAACAATCATACCTGACACTAATAATCTTTAATGTTTAAATCTGTTCCTATCTGTCATTTTTCAAAATCAAATCTTGACACGTCTTTCCCTTAAAACTTTCTAAATAATTTAAATCAATTGGGATCACAAATCTCAAGAGGTTTGAAATTTTTGATCGGGGAAGAGATAGTGATTTAAATCTCTTATCTGTTTAAATGGAATTGGTTTTAGTCCTTTAAAGGCACTCCTGCCTCCATGTGCCAAATGATTTCAATACATAATGCACATGATTGAGGAGGAGCATTTATCTAAAAACAAGATGAGTTTTTAAATCAGGCACAAGTTCTCCCATATTTTCTAAACCTAATTAAATCACTTGGGATCCAAAATCTCAAAGGGTTTCATATTTTTGATCGGGGGAGAATTTGTGATTTAATATGAAATCTGATAAATGATGATCGATTTGATTCAAATGTGCAGGCTGCTCTCTCATATGTGCTAAACGCTTTCGAATCTCGAAGCACATATTGAGGGGGAGCAAATGGTTTCTTAATGGCTTTTGTGATCGTGGATGTACTTCAAAAGAACTCTTGCCTCTATGTGATAAAATGATTTCAAATATCCTATGCACATATTGAGGGGGAGAATTTACCAAAGAAAATCAAATGGCGTTTTCTATGAAAATTGGCTTTTTCTATGAAAATTGTGATCAAGAAATTATTTCAAAGAACTCTTGCCTCCATGTGCTAAACAATTTCAAAATCATATGCACATGTTGAGGGGGAGGTTTTCTAAATGATCAAAACTATTAAGGTACAAAATGCTTTGATCTCATATCACAAGTACCTTGATTGTTTTTCCAAATGATTTTTCAATTGGTTTCAAGGAAGAATGAACTGTACCAAAAGACCGACCCTTTTACTTTATGTATGGAGTTATAAGGATGGTGAGGTTAGGTATTATTTCCCACGATCCGCCAGAACCGGAGGGATCTTACAGAGACAATCCACTAGATAGTGTAGAGTCCTTAGGTATATTGAAAAAGGAGAAAATGAGAAATGGGAAGAGTGCCGATCGAGTCCGAGCTAGTCTTGGAATAAACCCAACAAGGTTCTAGTTATGAAGTCTCGGTAAGCATGAAGGGGTTGAATAATGAAAAGAAATGAAATGAGAAAAGGGTGAAAAGAAATAGCCCTCCAATAATTCAACCTTAGAGGCGACACAGGGTTCAATACATATACTCGGTGGTTACTAAGGTAACACGGTATTGAAGACAAGATGTCATGGACCCAGTGACGCATTGCACTAACCTTCCCAAGCCACTCAAGTTCCTCTTAAAAGGGCTTGTTTCATTCTCACGGGGAACCTACATAATCTATCGACTTTCTCTTAGAGATTGTTGATATTGAAGAAGGAGACCCTCTCCCTAGTCTCCGGCATAGGAACCAAATGTGCACAATCGAGTCTAGAGCCAAGAGATCATCCACAATATCTCATTAGGACACTAAATTCTTGAAGACTTGCTGTTTCACACAATGTGAAAAGTAAGAATATATTAAGAGTCCTACGCATTATCCTTGTGATATTGCCAGAACATCCGAGTGATATGAAAATATTCACGATGAAGATGGAAATCCTTCTAGAGCCAACATCAAACAAGCTCTTGGTGGGTGACATGTGAAATCTTGCAAAAGATCAAGCTTGTGACAACTGGATAGAAACGATGGGCGATTCACTCTTGAATCAACCTTGGTCCAGGAATGGAATTGACGAACACTTTTGGAAAAACCATTCGATGTGCAAACCTTCTTTTCTCTAGCACGTCGAATGTGTACTTATGTTTTCAAACACAAAAAGTATCTCTGATTGAAAAAATACTTTTGTAAAAACCGTTCGATGTGCAAATTCTTCTTTTCTCTAGCACGTCGAATGTGTATTATGTTTTCAAATTAAAAGGGTATTTATGATTGAAAATTGATTTCTTCTTCTAAACCTTCATCGTATTGAAAAACTCTTTCTCTTAAGCAATACGCGATTGTTTTTCAAATCAATTTTTCATCAATCAGTGAATCTCAATTCGATGGTTCACTCACTCCGTGTTGTCTTCTTTGAGACGTTCCGGTTTGAGAACAACTAGAACAATTGTGAAACCTGTCAAGGAGTTTCTTAGGAATCCTACGATCACGGGAAGTACTTGTCCGATCAACGGGAACCGTGGGCGTGTACTCAATTCAACGAAGTGATCAAAGACACTTTCGTGCGCTTTATTGCTAACTGTTGTTTGCGGTACATTTGGACGGTTGCGGTGATCGAATTGAGGAGTCAATCAAAGCCGCATGCTCGGCATCCACACTTAATTGAAGAAATCATGGTGGTGCATATCTACATAACTCGGTTACGATAGTTTTATACTATGCTTCGCCACTGCTGCAAATATCATGAACCAGTAAAGCTTCCGCTACTCTGATGGAAAGATGTCATGATCCAAAAGGTGTGAGGATGTCGGTCCAAAAGTCACAACATCACATGAAGGCAACACAACTATGGATGATCCAAAGAGATTTACTGTGGCTGATGATCTCAATGAAAGCTCGAAGATCATCAAAGATGTGGATCAGTTAAAGGCCTCCACTAAAAGTACAAATCAATGCGGACTTTAAAGAATCGCTACAAAAGCACAAAGATGCAGATGTTGAAGAATTCAAGTCGACGAGCTCAAGAACTAAAGACAAAGTTAGAATGCTAGGATGCAAAATGTATTTCATGGGGTGACCTCCCTTAGGGGGAGATTGTTAGGAATTGGAAATTCTATATTAAAGTATCGGTCACCCCAATTATGATCTATCATAAGTTAGCTCGTAGACTTGTAGTTATTTACGTTATTTAGTAGTTTATTAGTTAGTTTGTAGCGTAGCTTAGTCTAGTGAAACACCGTGGAGGAAGGACGGGTCTTTACCCACTGTATACCTGATCCACAGGCCGATAGGAGGTCGTGTATTGTGTAACTATAAATACCCCTTCCATCCATGGAAGGGGTGGTGCTTCTCATAATCTAACCTTCCATATTTTGTGAACCAAGTCTCTAGCAAGAACACCCTCTCTATCTTTCTCTCTCTAAATATGGCAATCATGTATTTTGATCATCCAAGACCACCCGAATCATCAACACAATAAATATATCGATCCTACAGAGATAAAGTAAAATCTACATGGGAATGACAAATATCATAGTTGGTATAAAAGTACAAACAATGTACTCAACCGTTCCCTAAAGTAAGACCTGACCTAGTACTTGTTTAGAAGCATGACATCCCTTCACAAGATGCTTAACATGTGTACTTTAGGAACTCTGTGAAACCCTAATTCCCTTATTTATTGATTGTAAATGAGTAAAGTATCTCTTGCAATTAAGATAACGAAGTCTCCAAGAGAACACTTTAATCATCTGTCTAGTCAAAAAATATGTACAACAACAAAGGAATATATATAGTCAGGAGGGCACAATGAGAGAACCACAATGAACAAATCACGTAAGGTTTTATGCATTCGATACAAGTTGGCAAATACAAACAAATTGTGCCGAAATGCATTTGTATATGTGAATGACGTGACACGTAGGATCGAAGCGACGCTTGTGAGACATTTTGCCATGTATTCCATCATTGTTCAAAATCCAGATTGATTTTTTTTGTTCTTCTCTTTTTACGACAAGATAAACTAAAAACCTTACAATGCAACTTCACACTTGTCTCATATGGAACTTGAACCCACAAACATTTGATTGAGACATTTTATGAGGACCGTTAAGCCAAAGGCCCATTGGTAAAAGGCAAGTTGATTTGATTTAGATGTCTTATGGCATAGCTACTTAGTTTGCAATAATACAGTCAAAGGGCTGATGAGGTGATTGTGAGTGAATTTTGAAAGTCGCTTCCTTCTTAGTTTCATAGCATCTTTCAAGGTGTTTGCAAGGTTACTTTTTGAGCTTGTGGAAATGGAGGAATAAAGTGCTTCACACAACCATTGAGACCAAGGCAAAAGAGCTAGGTGAGGGAAATTCGCTTAGAAAGAAGGCCATCTCAATACTGAAAAGCTTGGTAAAGCCAAAAGTGATTTTTAATGCCTATTTTGTGGTTTTTCTTTTGTTAAACTTTTTATTTATGTTTGAGTAAAGTCCAAAATACATCCATGTGGTTTGTCCTGTGTCTCGGTTTACATCCCTAAACTTTTTTTGGCACAAAACCATCCCTCCGTTGGTAAAGTTGGCACAAATACATCCCTCTGTTAGTAAAATCAGTTAATGAGGACTAACGGTGCAAATATTTCTTCGTTATCTCCTAACGGAAGAGAAAATATGACTAACGGTGCAATACGTCGCTCCTTCTAGTCTTTTTGTCACTTTTGGCCAAAAGTAGTATATGAGGGGTTCACCTCTCATTTGGAAACTATAAACCTAAAAACTACTTCTCTCCCTCCTCTCTTTGTACAGCCGCCGGAAAACCAAGCCACCACCAATATCGCCAATGTACACCGCCATCACCATGACCAAAACACCACCTCCCAACCTCTACTCTTGTATTGTAAGGACATTTTTGAAGACCTCGTGCGACCAAAACACCACCTCCCCACCATCGCCACTGTATATCGGAAAACCAAGCCACTACCACCATCGCCACCTCCCCACCGCTACTCTTTTCTTATTCTCTTCTTGGTAAGTGTTTTGGAAAACGAAAACAAATCTAAAGGTTTGTTAAAAATAACGATTTACACTTTTGAATCAATATAAGCTAAAACGAGTGTGGAAAACAATTTTTGAGTAGAAATAAATCGGAAATAGTCTTGGTATCATCGTTTGGGCTGTGTTTTTGTTTTAGTTTGCATACCGAGAGTCACAAGCTCGTGTACAAACTTAGTTGTTTGGTTTCGAGCTTATTTTGTTTGGGTTGTGTTTGGATCTGGACTGGGTTTGTGGCAGTAGCAGTGGTGGGTTTATGGCAGTGACAGTGGTGGGTTTGTAGCAGTGGCAGTGGTGGGTTGTGTTTGGGTGGTTTGGTTAAGGAAGGTGAGTTTGGGTTGGTTTATATTGTGTTTGATCAGATGGTGAGAGTCGGGGTTGTGTCGGATGTGTGGACATGTAGTATTGTGGTTAATGCGTATTGTAAGGATGGAAGGGTTGGGAAGGGGGTTGAGTTTTTGAGAATGGCTGAGGAAGAGTATAGTGTGGAGGCGAATGTGGTTACATATCATTGTTTAATTAATGGGTATGTACGTATGGGTGATATTAAAGGGGCGAAAGGTGTGTTGGAGGTGATGAGAGGTAAGGGGGTGTTGCCGAATGTGGTTACGTATACTTTGTTTGTTAAGGGGTATTGTAAAATGGCTAGAGTCGATGAAGCGGAGAAGGTGTTTAGGGATATGAGAGAAGAGGATCCTTCGTTGGTTTTGGATGAGAAAGCTTATGGTGTTTTGATAGATGGTTTTTGTCGAGTTGGGAAGATGGATTGTGTTGTTAGGATTCGTTATGAGATGTTGGAAGCGGGATTGAATGTGAATTTGTATATTTGTAATTCGATGATTAACGGTTACTGTAAACTTGGAGAAGTTCATGAGGCTGATAAAGTGGTAACGGTGGTGGTGGTGTAGTGGTGGCAGTGGTGGCGGTGGAGGTGGGGGTGGTGGGTGGAGGTGGCGGTGGAGGTGGTAGGTGGCGGTGAAGGTGGTGTTGGGTGGTAGGTGGCGGTGGAGTGCACTGTTAGTCCTTAGGACTAACGATGCAATTTGTTTTATTGCATCGTTAGTCCTAAGGACTAACGGTGCAAATATTTTCTCTTCTGTTAGGAGATAACGGAGAAATATTTGCACCGTTAGTCCTCATTAACTGATTTTACTAACAGAGGGATGTATTTGTGCCAACTTTACTAATGAAGGGATGGTTTTGTGCCAAAAAAAAGTTTAAGGATGTAAAGCGAGACAAAGAATAACCAAAGGGATGTATTTTGGACTTTACTCTTTATTTTTAGTTTAATGTAGCCTTAGTGATGGACCTTTTTTGCATGTTTTGCTTTAAATGCCTTTCTCTTCAAGGAAGAAAACAAACTTAAATTGTACTTTAACCATTATTTATGTTTAAAAGCGTTCATAAAATTAATATTAGTGAAATCACCACTACTAAATAGCCTAGTGGTAAAGTTTTTTTTTCCTCACAAAAGGTTAATGGTTAAATTTCGTTAGATGTGTAAAATATTGAGATTGCCAGGGAAAAGGTCATAAACGATCTCGAAATTAGTCCGACGAAGTTACGTGTATCAAATTAAAAAAAGGCTCATTCATTTTTGTTTAATACTCACAAATGCATGACTTTTATATATTGTAAGATGATATTGTTTTATAAATTGCTGAAAACTAAAACTGGAATCGGTACTGATTCATAAGTCTTGCAATCAAACAACAAATATGGAGTGATGACTCACAAAATTGGCCGCTAATTTCAAAAGGTCATACAGTACCAAGTCAATAGTCCTTTTTAAATATTCCAACCAAATTAAAGTCTTCGAAGAGTAAGGTTAAAACTTAAAATCATTTTTTTTTTTGTCCCTTCACGCATCTTATATGATGCATTGGAGCTCCGAATCATAGTGACATTCGTTTTTATAAGTAAACTTTTTAATGGAATATTTAGACAAAACTCGTACATCTATAAACGTTAAAATCGTCCAAAATTCAGTAGCGTGCCAGAATTTCATATTGAAAGTCTCGTCCTTGCCACAAACTTTTCCGCTATATACGAATGTTGAAATTAGTGAATACTATTTGAGGAATTGGATTTCTTATAGAAGCTTTCTACATTTTCATCGAAGTTTACATATTTTGTATTTAGAAAACAAGAAACTTAAACATGGAAATAAGATTCTAGAATTTGTTGACTACATGTGTATTGACTAAACCATGCAATGAGGTCATCAAAATAACTAAATACCTCTATCACCACAAGATCACTAGATCAATAATACGGTTCCATATATTGAATATCGTTATACAAATACATTCTGCTTTTGAATTTTAGGACCTTATTCGATAAGGAAAATAACCAAAGCAAACATATCTGGCTTCAAAATCTTTTATGGCTGCAAATATACACAAGAATTATGCAAAATTAGGCTTGCGGATACAGCTATACAAGGACGCCCGCGAAAGCTGCATTCTGAGTTTCTGACTCTGGATTCGACCAAAATATTGTCACTGTATGGTTATGCGTTATACAAGTTCCAATCACATAGCGACTTACTCAATACTTGGTCCTTGGAACTAGATTCTCATATTTTTCTGTGATACTTGATTGATGTATAACCATCATTTTGTAAACAATTGACAATCGTTCATTTTGAACGGCGTAAACACTTGAACTAACCCTACAACTTACTTAAAATAAACTAGAATGTTCGATGTACCTAAAATAAATAATGTTAAGGTGAAAGCAACACATTAAAGGCTTTAATTAAGCCAAAAACTTAAAATATAAAAGAGCAAATTGGCGACATATCTAATCTTGATGTGGACTCATACTAGCTCACCCAGTCAACTTTGACCAATGTGGAGATGGTTTTATTTCGCAGAAGATTCCCTAGAAAGCGATGTCCGGATATAGTAACGACATATATTGAGAATATTGATAATGACAATTGACGTGGATCCACCAAAATCTTAACTTTGTCGTGAATTAGGTTTGGTTTTTTTAAACCCCTCATTTAGTAAAGAAAAACACATTTGATGACCGATAATGTTGATCGGCTCATATATCCCGTTGTAAAGACAACTTGTAGAGGCAGTGTGTTGTGATTTTAGCGGCGTCACTTAATTTATGTAGTTATGATCTACTAGTTATTAAATGGTTTGTTCAAGTTTAGCTGAAAAAGGAGTCGAGAAGTTGGAAGTGCACACTCATATATATTACCTAACTTGATTGATTAATGATACCTTACCCGATTGAAGCATCTCAAAACTTAGAAGATTTTTATTAACCGGGTATTGCCCGTATTTTCCTCCAGCCGAGATTTCCCATCAAAATAAACAAAAGACTACATAACGGTTTCACAAGCTATTGTATCATTTTATTTCACCAATTTTAACCAAAATTAACCGATTTTTCGATTTCAATTCATTAGTAAATATTATAGATTTTACATCTTCAAACAAAATCAACAACAATATATGTGTATTTGTGTACTTTTGTTTGGTCTTTCGCATGGATGGAACGATGACTAAAAGTGATCAGGTTTACAAGACCTTAAGCACAATTGACATTTCGCTTTAATTAAAATTTGAATTTACTTTTTACCTACAAGAGCACACGGTACCTTAACTTGGGAAGGTGAGTTAAGGCTTAACTTTTTTGAGTTAATGTGCGTTAACCACACTGCCCAAGTGAGTTAAGGCTTTTGAGTTAAGGGTGCGTTACACCTTAACGCTGCGTTAAGGGACCAACATGTAAAAAAAAAGAAAAAAAAAATCACTTCTACCCATGTTAAGGGTGGGTTACTACACCGCGTCCCAAGTTAAAGGTGCGTTAAAGTGAGTTAAAGTTGAGTTATGATAATGAGTGTTTTTTTTCCTAGTTAAGGTGAAAAGGTTAAAGCTTATGTGACGTTAACGTGACAGTGTGTTAAACTTTACTCAGGTTATGACACCCTCTGCTCTAACTAGAGTAACTAAACAAGATAGAAACAGTCTTTTTAGCTGGTCGCATTGAAGAAAAGTCAAGATTTTGTACATAAATTAGCACTTAGCCGTTAAAAACTATGAATGTCCCAAGAGTTTAAAGTGTTCTTTATGTATTATATATCCAACTGTGGATTAGGTGATACCCGAAGGTCAAAAATACTTCAATATATATGATAGGTGATACTAAAGGATTAGAATACTTATCGAGATTAGTTTGATTGTTTCCATTCACGCACATTCCGCAAATCTAACATGATGTTTATACCAATTTAGTGATCGATCCATCAATAAGTGTTAACCCGCTTTAAAAAATGACCAAAGCCTTCTGAAAAGGTATTGATCGATACTTTCTCATTTATTATTTGCACACTCAAATGTACAAACTAATAATATATAAATATATAACTACCGAATGTACAATTTAAAATGTGTAAGAGCATTCCCATCGTTAACGGCTTAACGCCGTTATTTGCCACATTAACGTCGTTAGTGGCGTTATCCCTTTGGAGCATGCGCGTTATTGTGCCGTTAGTCCCTGGGCGTTGAAGGAATAACGGGCGTTAAAGCTAAAAAAAAAAAAAAAAAAAAAAAAAAAAAAAATCATTTCACCTCCTAAACCATTTCAAATAAATTTTCACTTACACCCTCAACCTATTCAAATTCAAATTTAAATTATCTTGGTTAATTCAGGCGGGATAAATTCAAATTCAAATTTGAAATTTAAAATCAAATATGAGGATTTATTCAAACTCAAAATCAACTCGCTTATATATACAACTCTACTGGAGTTGTTTAAACACAACACACACAAGTTACACACACAACTCACACACACACAAAATGTCTCGCAAAGATTTTTCTCAAGAATTCCCAAGTCCATAAAAGCACGAAACAAGCTTTTCAACTTCACCACGATTTCTCCAACTAGCTTTTCAACTTCACCACGGTTTCTCCAACTAGCTTTCCACCGAACTTGAAGTTTACTCAACACCACCGGAAAATGTCTTCCGATGGATTTTGAAAACATCCCATACCTCTCGATTGTTCCAACTCCACTGTGAGCAGGTCCGGGTGGATCCTCAAACCACCCCAGTGAGTTAAATGAGGCTTCCTTCGACAACTAGAACAAGATATTGAAAGCGGTGGGAGATTATGGAAGAAGCGTAGCAGACGTGAGGAAGGTGCTCGTCATGAAAGCAAGAAGCACGTGAAGCTCAAGATCTTCAAGACAACTAATTCGACATAATGGGCGTCGGCTCTTTAATGGGAGTTTGATTCCCTTGAGTTCGAGGTTGGGTCTCGGATGATTCATTTTAAAGTTTTAGTAGTTTTATTTTCATCAGTATACGTTGTAGTTTTAATTTTTAATGTAATTCGTGTTTAACGTTTAATGTACTTTGTGTTTTTATGTTAAATGTGATATGTTTAGTTTAATAAATGAAGTGTTTGTTTTAGTTTAGGGTTGAAATTGAAAATATGAAATGTTAAAGTTTAACTTGGGATGTTATTGATGTAGGTGTTTTTTGGGATGTTAAAGTGAAGTACCCCAAAGTATTCCTGGACTGCGGTGTTAAAGAATAACGCATGTTATTGATGAGAATGCTCTAAGAAAAGAAATTAGATGTGCAAATCATTCTGAAACCACACCTCTCAAATATAGTAGTCTTGGTTGACCGTAGTAATGCTCATTCCACGACGACTATTGGAAGTGAAATCAACGCCTTGTTATCTTATTGAAAAGATATATTCTTAAAGTGATATTAATAATAAAATGATGATTGTAACGTTAGGAATAATAGTCATCACGCGTATCTATGCTGCTAGCTTCCACCAAGCTTCCTTACTTGAACCTCAAGGCTTAAAAATCAACGTCAATCTACTCACTACCTACGCTTTTGTTTATGTCTATTATGTTTGACTCATTTTATATTGATTTAATCCACGTAGTTACATTTTGGCAACTTTTGGATTTGTTATTTTATTTATTTATATATATTTTTTTTCTATTGTAGTTAACATTTGTCTATTTTAGGGTTTGTTACCTTTTTTTTTTTTGAAATCAGCGTCTGAGCTATAAGCTCTTTAAGATAAGCCCATCCATCATGGCTTCCATGAAACATCTTATATGGCACAACTAAAGCTGCTTGACTCCTAAAAACAACTTATAATAATGTTCTGATAATACAATAAGTTAGCTAGCTGCTCGACTCTTAATTAAATGCATCAGTAGCTTGTAGCAACTGTCAATAGTAAATAAATAGCTATCAAGTAATTTGAGCTAAAGTGAAATAGAAGATTTTTGACTATCATGAGGTGTTCTAATATATCGATACTCATAATGGTGATTGGCATGCATGAGAACTTGAATCATTAACTTCAGTCTTATTTATCTTGAATTCAGATTTATCGATACACAAAATTCGGATGATATCTTAGACAGTTTACGAACTATCAAATGCAATTAAAGTCTTGTTGTTCATTCGTTCCGTTGTAGTTCCACAAGTGGAATTTGAACACTAGATCTTCAGGTTAGTTAAACAAACTAGACTAAAAATGATTAAACAATAAAGTGAACTATGTTGCAAACTATTGAATTTTCAACTCTTACTAGACAATGACAACATTAGTAATAATATATAGGTAAAAGACATCAAATTTTCGTTTGTAGTCGGTATATGGATACTTTGGTAGGTCTCTTCCATATTTACGCGGTCTATTAATTGTCGTTTAATCTTTGTAGGGTTTACTACTGATAGAGAAATAATTCTGATAGAGAAATAATTCATTTAGTATTGGTGAAAAGTGTATAATTCAAGCAATCTTGTTGGTAAACCATGATTAATTAATAATGACATAAAAACTAAAAAGATTTGATGGTGTATCCATTGCTCTGTTTTTAAGTTTTTTAAATGAAAGAAAAGAAAAGAAGAGTTAAAAATAGTCAGAAAAGAAGAGGAGATGAATGAAATTAAACTTTTTATATTATGTTCCCGAGTTAGGAGAGAAAAAAAAGATAACAGATGATTTTACAATTATACCCTTGGTTATATATAAAAGTTATGTTTTTATATTAGATCATTTAAGTAACTTTATTTATTTAAAACTTCCTAATATAACTTTTCTCCAAATCATCCCACTTTTGGAGAGAAATTTTAGCCAAAATTACTCTTCTTTTCTTTTCTCTTCTCTCCTAGAAAAAACTCAGGAACACAAATTTATTTTGTTTTCTACCCGCTTCTTTTCTCTTATTTCAAAAATAAAACTCGGGAAGGCAATAGGGATTTCCAAAAAGTATATTATTTATATTTCAAACTCACACTTTCCCACACTAACATAGTAATGGTACACGTAGTTCTTTTAGTACTTTTACTGATTTTATATAATAATACATTGACTTGGAACCTTCAATGAAGTTTCCATGCACTATATATTTCTATAAATAGGGATGTTAGTTTGGTAGTTTAGATTTGATCTATGTAGCCTTACTTGATCTTAAGTCTGTTAATAAGTTAGTTATTTGTTTGGTGTTGATGGTATTGAAACGACCGATAGGTGAAGGGGCTGAAGATGGTTATGAAGTTCTTAATCATAAAGCCAAGCAACAAGTCGTCTCTTCAAAGTGAGTGATTAAGATTTTGTAAAGTTGTCTTTAGAAATATCTGTTATTGTCTATTTGCATACTTCTTTTTACATGGATTCTGTTTTCTTTACAGTTTTGCTAGAAATGTGATTAATGGAATTTCATGTCAAGAATTAGCTTCGACGTTGGAGCCACTGATTCGTGGATGGGTAAGATTACTTCTGCTTTTTCTTTCATTTAGAATCCATGTTTTTAAAAGGTATTAGAGTCAATTCCATAACCATAATGAGTTTTTCACTTTTTTGACTATGTTTTTTCTTGTAAATGTTGAATTATTATACGATAATGACAAGTTAACTTTTTCGCAGTTATGAATATCTTATGTTGTGCATGCATGCTTTCATGTCTTGATGTGATCTATTTGTTTGACAGGTGCGAGATGAGGTGCAGCGTGCATGTCAAAGCTTCTGCTGTTCATCACCAAGGTTAAATCTCCATCTCCTTTAGATTTGGTGTATATTTCTCTATTATCTGACATGCGTTTTTAATGATTATTTGTTTAATTTTTTTCACAGATCTCCATTTAATGCACTTGAGCCATGTGTCACGACACCCTTACAGCTGCGCTTCCTATCCAAGTTGCCTCAGATGCTGTTCACAGGCTGCAGGGTGGAATCTGAGGACAGCAGTCCAGTCAAACTAGTGCTATTTGATACTGATGCTAATAAAATCGTGTCGTCTGGACCCTTATCTTCATTGAAGATACAAGTTGTTCCACTTGATGGTGAATTTTCTCCTGACGATGAAGAAGATTGGTCTCCTAAGGATTTTGAGGCCAAAGTGATATTTGCAAGAGACGGGAAAAGGCCACTAGTGGCTGGAGATCTGGTGGTGACTTTAAATGAAGGGGTTGCCGATTTGGGTGAAGTGTTTTTTACTGATAATTCAAGCTGGAGAAGGAGCAGGACATTCAGGTTAGGTGCAAAAGCGGTTTCTCGAGTCAGAATTAGAGAAGCAAGAAGCGAGCCTTTCGTGGTCAAAGATCATCGTGGAGAATGTTAGTCTCTCATCCTTTTTCTCTTTAAAGTCTATTTTTATGAGCCAATTGGTGAGTTGGGTAATGGGTTGGCTGACCCGCTAACACTGCTTTAATTCAACATAATCCATTGGACAATATGGAGATAATTTATAGCTATATTGCTAGAAAAACACTCCAACATATTTTAAGAAAGTTTTTTTAGAGATTTTTAAAACATTTGAATACGCTTTGGATGACTTTTAACCCATTATATATACCCCCTGCAATGACATCATGACTTAGTCTAACGACAGGAAAGGAGGTAAAATTAGCAACGAATAATCAAGAATAAGATATAATGGCTGATTGATTTTTTTCTTGATACAGCATACAAGAAGCACCATCCTCCAGCTTTGAACGATGACATATGGCGTTTGGAAAAGATAGCAAAAGATGGTGCTTTTCATAAGCGATTGGGGTCATATAGAATATGCAGAGTAAAGGACTTCTTACAAATATATGTTACTAACGAGGCCTGGCTACGCAAGGTAAGAGAGGTTCAATAACTACTTACATTCAAAAAGACATTAGTAGAGATCTTACATGATTTTTTAATTGATAAACAGATACTTGGTGGGTCCTGTAACAAGACATGGGAGACGATTATCAAGCATGCTAATAATTGTGTTTTAGATGACAAACTTTATACGTATAACTGTGGGGGACAAGGAGTTGGGCTTGTGTTTAATTCAATTTTCAGGGTTATGGGCGCAATCTTAGATGGCCAAAATTACTTGTCTTCGGAAGAACTCACTGTATTTCAGATGGTTCGTATATGCCATAATCTTTCTTATCATTATTAATTCAGAGGCAAGAATGAAATAGTTTAGCTGGTTAACTTTCACTTGGAACCATATGTAGGTTTTAACTTTTAAGTTTATTATTATAAATTTATGTTACTTACAGATGTATTTATTTTGTGGTTTGCAGCCAATCGTGGAATCTATGAAGCAGCAACTTTACAAGAATTTAAATGGGATGCTACCAATGGATGATATGTCTGTTTTTGGAGCCTCAATGTTAACATCCAGTTTGCTTGGTGACCCTCTTAGAAGTAGTGCTAATCTGCTTCTACCGGATGTTACTATCCCAACTATGCATCCAGGTATCTAATTTATCAAGGATTATCTTCGAAATATCTGTTGTTATTCTCCGTTTAATGTAAAATTAGTAACGAACTTCCATAGGTCTCTCATTATGGGAAAGTAAATGGTAGCTTCTCAACTTTAATGTGTATGAATCTTGACTATTGTGGTATAAAGTTGCAATACTCAGTTTCTAGTGTATGGATATATGGATTGTGATTATGATCATCTTATTATGTAGAATATTGTTTGTTTCATACTAGCTCCAACCAAAAATATGATTACGTATTTGCGCATTTTGCCTTGTTGTAAACACTTTTCACCCATGACCCATCTTCGTTGTTAATATAACTATCAGAAAAAATGATATTTCATTGGGATTATAGACGATAAATGTATCTGGCATGAAAAACATTTTGCTATAGCTAGTAATAGAAAGTTTGTCGTATTTCAAATGTGGATGACTAAAAAATGTACAAGAATGTCCGCTTTTGTCATTATGTTTATTGCTTTCTTGAAAAACAAAAATGTGTCGAACACTTGAACAACTTTCTGATTATTGCAACTTCAAATTCAAGAAGCAGAAGCATATCTAAATAATACACATTTTGATACAAAAGGTTATGTGATTCTTGTAATTTATATATCATATACTCAGTTTCAAAACACGCATCCCAGCACCCGCAGAATGGCACACATTCGGTAATATCCCTAATCATTAAAAATGAAAATTGTTTGTATGCATTCGTGGTAAATCCATAAAATAGTATAGGATCTTATTTAAGACTCTGTTCTTATTATATTATGTTACTCTATAATATGATACCTCGTTAAGTTGCTAATAAAACTGTTTTTGCAGTTCAACCACAAATGCAGCTGACCCCAACCCCATATATGGGTGGAATGAATAACAATACTCAATCAGATGTAGACATAGCAGGCTCTTCTTCTATGCAGTATTTTTCTCCAGTTTTAAGGAACAGCTTTATACTAAAAGATTTTTGCTATGAACCTTATGGTGAAGGTTGTAGTTCAAGCTCAGGAATGCTGTCTCATCAGCGTGCTGCTAATTATGATTTTCAAGCCGGGCCATCATCTTGGCAAGCAAATGAACTATGTGTAGTTCCATGTAACCAAACTGTAAATAATTTTTCCTCAAATTTTAATATCCATTTCTCAAGAAATGGGTCACCCAGGGGAAGGTGGTGCAAGATTTGGGCCGCTGTGAAATGGGTCTCAGTAATGCGAGATGTGGCTGCAAGAAGAATGTGGCTTGCTTAAATGGGTTAGATTAATGATCTATAATATGTTCCTTTGTTCTTTGAATTTTTTGATATTTTTTACCTATGGGTTGAAACTTATCGCATTTGTACTATATTTATCTATGTAACATAGATGAAAGATTGTTAAGTATAGTTGTAAAAGCAGTTGTACCAAAGTTTAGAAGGGTAAGTCTCTCCTATCGGTAACTTTTTGTGGCTGGATCTGTATTTGTGCGATCGCCATTGTTTTATGCTTTTTAAGATGTAATATAAACTTGATGTTCAAATAATATTATGTGATGATTAAGCTTTTGATTTTACACAAGGATTGCTTTCGCGTAGATGACAATATCCCATGTCATTACTCATTAACGATCTCTGTGATTTAATTGCTTTGGGTATGGATTCCACGACATCTATGCCGCGATTAGAGCGTAGGGTACAATAACGCCCCAACAGCGTTATTGCTGAGTTGGCATGCGTTGAAGCCGCATTATTATACCGGCTAATGTGGCGTTGGGGTTGCGTTGTAGAATACGTTGCTAGAGCAACTCAAAATGAAACGTTGAAAATGACAAAAAGTTACACAAATGCACCCTAAAATGGCTCCTTATGTTAAAAAAAAATAAAAAATAAAATAAAAAATAAAACGTTACGCTTTATTTTGAATTAAAAGAAAAAAAAAAAAAAAAAAAAAAAAAAGTTGCACAAAACCCCACCTATATATATTATACGACTATCTAACCATTTTTCACACAAATAATTCAAATTCTATCTACAAAAAAACTTTTTCTTTCAAAATGGATCCGACTCAAAGTGACGAAAAACATAAGAACCTTTCCGATGTCCATGACGAAACCAACGCTTACTTTATGATGGCCGCCTACGAGTATCACAAACGGTTGCAAGCAGAAGAAGCACAACCTTTCCGATTCACCCGTAACCCAATCTACCGTGAACGTGAGATTCCCGAAATGCGTTTGATGGCCGACTATTTTAACGAAGGTTGTAAGTATCTACATTCAAACTTTCGAAGAAGATATCGTGTGAGCTGGAAACTATTTCTAGAAATAGTAAAAGGTATTGAATCTTATATTGCCAATCCTCTTCTAAAGCATTTTAAATTCTTTAGCCAAGCACACGATTGTACGGATCGAATGAGTATGAGTGTTATTATGAAATGCACATCCGCCATACGTCAATTGGCATACGGCATTAAACCTGATGCGGTTGATGAATATGTGCAAATGGGTGAGCACACCGGACGTGATTTTCTGGATACTTTTAATATGTGCATTATTAACTTGTTTAGCCTGGAGTTTTTAAGTAAACCAACCTTTCAAGACATTCAAAATATGTATGCAAGACATGAGCGTGTTCATGGTTTTTCAGGAACGCTTGGTAGCATCGATTGTATGTATTGGGAATGAAAAAATTGTCCGGTGTCATGACAGGGGCAATATGGTAGGGGCGATAAAAATACCCAACTATAATGCTTGAAGTTGTTGTTTCGCACAATTTGTGGATTTGGCATGCATTTTTTGTGATAGCGGGTGCAAATAACGATATCAATGTTTTAGATAATTCTCCGTTATTCGATGACATTCTTGATGATGTCGCCCCTCTAGCTCTGTTTGAGATAAATGGAGTTGGGTTTGAAAAGAGGTATTACTTAGCTGACGGAATTTACCCACAGTGGCAACTTTCGTCAAGTCATTTTCAGTCGCACAAGACGATAAACAAAGTTACTATAAAACGCGACAAGAAAGTGCATGAAAGGATGTCGAACGTGCTTTTTGGTGTTCTCCAAGGACGTTGAAGAATAATACAACAACCGGCACGTCAGTACCAGGTTACCAATATATGTAGAATCATGTATTCTTGCATCATATTGCATAATATGATTTTAAAAAATCAAAAGTTTACAATAAGTGAGTACAATAAAATGTAGGTGTCCAGTACCACATAGGCAACAAACATGGATCGATAGATGTGATAAGCATCATCGAAAAGCAAAAGAAATACGTGACAAAAATATGCATTTTAATCTCCAACGACAGCTTATGGAGCATATTTGGCGAGAACGTGAAGATTTTGAGGAAGAAGATGAAGATTAGTCTCCAAAGCATGTTTCTTTAACTTTAGACTAAAATACACCGTTGGTCCCTAAACTTGTATCGGAGGATCGCGATGGGACGAAACCGGGCATATTCATCGTCGGGGGTCCCTATTTCAAGGTTTTCACTCGCTACAAGTCCCTTTGACCATTTGCCGTTAGTCAAGGACATCTCAAAGCGTTACATTTGTCTTTAGTCCAAGGGCAATTTTGACATTTTACCACTGTCCATTAATTACCGTGCCAACCCACTTGTTTAATCATCGGCGCTACTGAGAATACCTCTCTAATAAAAGGAACATTTTATCACCACTCATCCTTTATCTTTCCTAACAACTAAAATCCTATCTTCTTCACCAAGCGGTAAAATCGAAAAATGGTGGTGTGTTCATGCAATGAAGGGCCGTCATTAGAACATCTTTGGAATAACATGAACCCGCGGGAGGTTCTATACTGTCAAGACAGGTTGGGACGATTAATTTTATTTCATCTTGTATTAAAGTTTGCATGTAGTGGTTGACCTTAAAATGTGTTGATTATGATAGTCTATCGGTTTATTATAATTGTGATTTTATACAAGTGGGTTTAGTTTGTGTTTATGAGGCAGCGAGATGCTAACATATTGATTATCAATTATAGGCTACAACATGTCCATTCATGGGTGGTACGATCCACCCATCGAAAGGAGAGCAAGAGATGTGATCATCTACTTGCAGAGAACAATCTGGGAATGAGTCGGCATTACAAGAATACGAAGCCGCCTCGTTTCGAGACTATGGAGGCGGTCAACTCGGTGACCGGGCAACGAGCTAGAGGTCGCTACTGCGACCTTGCCGATCTCCTTGTTGAGAAGGAGAAAGTTTGCCGTCTCGGGAACTTTGTGTGTTGTCTTGGATGGTAATCTTCTTGGTATTTCTATGGTTCTTCTCTTGGGTTTAGATAGGTCTTGGTTTTAGTGTTTTGAATCGGTGGTAGATGGTGCGGTTGTGTTTAAGAAGTTTTAGAGCACGTTGACTAAGAATAGTCTTTTGGTGTATAATGTTTGGTCCTTATACGGTGTTAATATATTTCTTTTGTGCTTTGGTCCTTATACTCTGCGCCTTTGCCCCAAGAATATATATATCACTTGCCACACAAATGGTCAAACTCATTCTGAGATACGAGTTTCAAAGATGGACGAATGATGAGAGATGGATGAACAGACACCTCTTTCGAGTATCAACTTAAACTTGATGTATGGTGTTGTTCATCCATCTTTCATCCTTCATTCATGTTTGTGATGATAGAATAACCGTATCCAACTCGAAACCCAGATCCAAGTATCAAAGATGGATGATTGATCAGTGATGGATGAACAGACACCATTTCTGAGTAGCAACATAAACTCCATATGGTGTTGTCCATCCATCTTTGATCCTTCATTAGTGTTTGTGATAATAGAATAACAGTAACCAAACTCAAAACACAGATGTATGAAGACTCTAAAAACAATACAATAAAAACACAATTAAACCCATACACTAAAATGACATGATTTCATACATAACGCAATGGATATATTTCCAAATGCATAACATTTTGGAGTCTACAAAGTTCGAAACATACATTGTTTAAACACAAAGAAATATTGTTTAGGGTAATACATATTCGATGGATAACATTGGCTTTCATATGCTTAACCGACAATTTTTGTGGTGAAGAAAGCTTTCTTTGCTATAATCTTGGTCTTAGTCCGAATTGCTTTGGAGACCCACGAGCGAGATCAACTTGACTTCAGTTGAGCTGGACCACACTTGGTTGATCATTACCGCATAGTTGTCACCGTAACCTTTGCCTTCTTCTTTGATGTAACTTTTGGTGGGATGAACCTATTTTTGAGGCTGTTGTGTAGTGCCTTGACTTCTGTAACACCTCCTTGCCCAAGACATGTTTTCTTGTTGTGACCAACATTGCCACAAATACCACAAACCACACTCTTACCGATCGTGACAAGTTCTTGGTTTTTCACAATTATCATTTTCAGTAAAAGCCCGGTTCTTTTCTTTCGTGGCCTACCTAATGGTTTATGATGTTTAGGTGGAAGAATGGTTGTAGGCACTGTGACTTATACCAATGCTCATAACCGTTTATTGGTGGATGTGGTGTTTGTAAGTTTCTTCCCAAGTCTTAAGCAAGTAACATGGATGAACCCATGATTCAACAGATCCTATTTGCATTCCATTCAACCTCATACACCGTTGGGTAGCAACAACATGTTTACATGGCATACAGTAAGCTCCCATCTTCTACATGTACAAGCCCTAGCTTCAACATTCACAACACACTTGTCTCCCATCCACCGACCTCATACTTTTCTCCTTCAACCCGTAAGCGGTGTACTTATAAGCCTCTTTCTTGATTGCATCTAACATGAGTGTTGCCTTTGGTGTTAATGTCCGGCACATTTTGAATCACATTCACAACGTTCACTATTCTTTTCATACAATTACTCTCTAATGTATTCCAAAGCAATAATGATCGGTTGGTGCCTACCTCCCACTAGTTTCCCATTGAACACCTCACACATGTTATTAAGTAGCACATCGAATGAGCCCTCCTACAACTTGTTTGGTTAGGTTCCTTAAAAATGTCGTAGAACAAAAGGCGTACAAGTAGACATAGATTTGGTTAGGTACACGAAAAATGCGACCTTGACCAATGAGTTGGTGGTATCTTACTTAACCAAGCATGGGTGTTCGCTAAAACTCTTGAATTCCAGCATGGGCGCCTCAAAGCTGTTCGACGGTTGTTGTTCTTTGCACATCTCCACAAATGTTCCTTGTATGCTTTAGCATTCCATTGCAATTTCATATTATCATGGATGTGCTTCAAACAATATCGTGTTCAAGACTAGGAATACTTACGCTAACTTATTTGGAATGATACCGCACAAATAAACATAAATTCCTTACTAATACAATTTGCATATAAGGAAAATACAAGTGATTCTAATCAACAAAATGGTAACATCACCTTTTGCTGTCGATGATAAAAGTGTAGTTTGAGTTTCGTTGCAAGTCAAGATCATCTCTTAGACATTCAAGAAACCAAATCCATGAGTCTTTGCTTTCGACCTCTGCAACAGCGTATGCTCTGAGGTATATTCCATTGTTCTTTGTCTATACCGATCTTTGTTAGAAGTCATCCGGGAAAAGGACCCTCATAAAAGCACCATCTAACCCCAACAACTCTCTTTGACAAGCTTTGTATCCTTCCTTCAATGCGCCTAAGCATACATACATTCTCTTGAAAACTCGGTTGGACTTGTTGCATCATTGCGGTTTGTACACTTATCCTAAGCTGTTGTATCGGGTTAGTTTTCGCAACTCTTCAACATAGTCTCTTAAAAGGGTGTCTTCTTTGCTTATGATTACCCCTAATCTCATTTTCGCCTTGTTTTTGCCATAATGCTTTTGCATAGACACACGAACTTCAAGCATTTCTTGGTGATCTTGAGCAATTACGATTGGAATATCTGGATTGACTTGAACTTGGTCAACTATTTGCTTGAAAGAAACTTGTAGTCACAAGCTTTAATGTCTCTTGATTTCAAACATCGTGTTCATCCTTGAAAGTTCGAACAATCCATACATCTTTATCGTATTTTGGCTACATACAACAACCATGGACACTGTTACTTGCTCCTTGCGCTTTCATAAATACACATCCTACCGAGGCCTCTAGTTATCGGACCATTTTCCTCTTTGGGACTTTCCCGACCACGAACCGGTTATTCCACAACAGTATTTGTCCGAGACACCTAACCCTAATTCTCTGTTTGTCATTCTTAATTAGTTGCAATTTCCTCCTAGTCTTTATTGAAAGCATGTAGATCCTATCTTTCACTTCTTTTGCGATTACAAAACTTTGACCACGGAAAAAATATATTTCGTCATCTGTTTGTCTTTGCCTCACTTAACTTTTGTTTCTTGTATGCCCTCAATTTGTTCCTCCTAATAACATACTCATCCTCATTCTCGAACCACTTGCAAAATCATTATCATCTAACGGATCCAACTCATTTTCTTAAAAAATCATGTGGTAGTGGTGGTGGTACCTATAGATGGTAAATCTGTAGTCTCGGTCACTTTGAGCAGTTAACATCAAAATCGGGCTCCTCAAAAGTATTAGCCTCATCGACAACTGTGTTTCCATCACCATTGTTCTCAATATCATCATCGTCACTCATATAAGTGTCATCTCACTCACATTGTCATCATTTACGACTTCATCGATTTCACTAAACCGCATGATTTACCTTTTGGATATGATCCACGGGATTACATGTTTCCTCCTCATGATGACCAAACTCTTGATCATTTTGAGATACCTCTTGAGGACTATCTATTTGGATATGCTCAATATGTTTATCTATATCTTGGTTGACATCACCGCAACATCTTGATATAATGAGACCTCTACAATTTGGAAACAATGGTTGTGTTTACGGCATCGACTAGATTGTACCAAAGTATTGACTTCCAAAGGTTGATCAGAACCTCACATAAGTCCTCTACCACGACTTATTAACAATGTTTTCTAAGAACAATTTCTTTGAGCAATATGGAACAATAGCAAGAGGTGCATTTTCTTTGTTGCATCCATATCGCAATAAGCGTCCTAATTGACTTTGGTGACATTTGATCAACGTCTAATGTTGTCTTACCATTTTCAACATAAACCTCTATCATCTTATGGTCATCAACAAGATCTTTCAATATTTCTAAATTAGCACTCTCACTTAAGCTATACAAACCATCATCTAAATTACTACCGGGCTTAACAAAGTAATAGTAATTTTTGAACCGAGCTCATAACCCAATTCATACATAAGCACATCCAACTCTTCAAGTGACACACTATCAACATCAACCAAATCAACTAAACTTTCCATACCTCCAACGTATATTCTACCGAGCCAAGATCTTAAAACACCATTGTGATGAACCCTCATACTAAACATTTTAGATCTACCACCGAAAACATGTCAATATATGTTTGAAGCATTCTATAAACTTAATTGGGAAACAATAAATACCACAATTACAAATTCCAATGATGTAATCAACAAAAAAAAAGATCTGTATTTCTTCTTAGCAGTCGTATAGGGCGGTATCATCAATTGGATAACTTTTGTCTTCTTACTTTCCATAGGGTAAACTCCATGTTTCGCTTTTATGATCGATAAAAGGGTTTTGTGACATGCAATTAGGGTTTGTGAATTATGATAATTCTTGTAACGAAAGTTACGGGACGTGGGACGATTGATATCTGGACTATGTGTTTATTAGGCGGGAAGAGGTTACATTACCCGTGGCAATAATTAAGAAATTTTAATTGAAATATGGAAATGTCAAAATTGCCCTTGGACTAAAGACAAATGTAACGCTTTGAGATGTCCTTGACTAACGGCAAATGATCAAAGGGACTTATAGCGAGTGAAAACCTTGAAATAGGGACCCCCGACGATGAATATGCCCGGTTTCGTCCCATCGCGATCCTCCGAGACAAGTTTAGGGACCAACGGTGTATTTTAGTCTTAACTTTATGTATTAGTTTTTAAATTTGGGAAAATGATGCAAATAGACTGCGCACCCTGAGGCTTATCACTTTCCGGACCACGCCTTTTTCTAATTTGAAACTAGACCGGTTGCCCACCGGTTTTCTTGGACCCAACCAGGGGCTGCCATGTGGCCGACAACTTATGACACAAGTACGCATTTTGAAAGTATATGTCATGTATTGTAAGGTATTATTTTTTGGACAACTTGTATTGTTTTTTGCGCAACTTGTATTTATAGGGATACTTTTGTTACAAGTCTTTCATCTTTTGATACAATTCATTTGAAAAAGCAGCAGCAGCAATTAAAATCGTCATCAACACTCGATTCTTGATCCAACCAAAGATCAAATTACAACAAAAACACTCGCCAAATGCAAAACCCGATTCTTGATCCAACCCGTTTTGAGTTTTTTCAGAAATTAACGGTTTTGAGACCTGGGGTTTTTTTGGGTTTTTTGGATTCGTGCAATTCGTGTTGAGCTGAATCCGTACCCGGGTTTAATTCGGGTAAGTTTTAGTATGTTGTATTATGTTTGAATAACAAGGCCAACACTCAAGCTACTTGATTGAACCACTTTTGACCAATCAGTTACTAATCAGTTCACTGCCTTTTTAGCATAAATTATTGGTCTATAATTTGATTTTTTCCCCCTTAATCTCATTTTCTTTCGATCGAAATCCTATATATATATATATTTAATTTGGGTTTCTCAAAAAGAAAAAAAGAAAAGAAAAAAACGGGTTTCAATTTGTTTCATTAGAGATGACTGAAATATCTATTAATTCTTTGGGATGTAGTTGAATGAAGATTGAGGATGTTTTCCATGGAACGCATGCAAGGAATAATAGCCCTTTGCTTTTGATACTGCCCAGAAATGGTATTTTTTATGTTTTACTAAGTAGTCTATTTGGGGTTATGCGATTAGATTTCTACTTTAGTATGATGCATTTTAAATTTAAGGTTTTTTTTTTTTTTTTTTTTTTTTTTTTAATAGCAAAATACATCATAAAATGGAGTTCTCGGGGATAACTAATTTGCTTTTTCTTGAGAAATCTTGATATCCCATGTAGGGAATTTATGTGGCTTTCCTTGTCATGATATTTGTTTATGCTTTTTAAATTTATTGAATATTATTTTGTATGCTACATTCATAATTGTTTGAAGATTATTTAACTTCATCTTATTTGCTTGAAAGACTAGACGTTATGGGTATAACATATTGTTTAGTGGAGAGTTGGCAGAAAAAAATTTAGGGAGTAAAATTTTGTTATTATTGGACTCGTTATGTAGCTGTAAACTAGCCATCATATCGATATATTGCCTCTAACCATCTTAGTTGATTTTATGTTCTTACTGGTGCACACTTGATGTTCTATCTTATATTTAATATATCCACTGAAACATGCAACCAAAGATTGTTAGGAACTCCATAAATCTTATTCATTTAGGGAATACGTGATAGAATCTCTTGAGGAAATTCATATTACTGTGTGGAGATGACAATCAACTTGAATTATGTAAGGTACATGTGATTTCAACTTTTCGTTCACAAAGATCTTTATCGAGCATCATACTTAATTGTTGCCTATATGAAAGTATCACTAGTTCAATAATGCTTATGAGTTCACAGTTATGCACACAAAAACTATCAGATTGCTTTTACAACTGTTCAAAAGTCATACCTTATTGTTGAAACTATCAAAAACCCTTTTAATATTTCACTGATCGCATCATGCTCTCATATTAAAAAAAAACAATTTTACCTCTAGTAGCATAAACGAACAAGTGTAGCAGCAGCAGTGTCTCAACAGTAGCAGTAGTTCTACCATGAAAGAGCAGTACTAAGTGAGAAAGGAGCAGTAGAAACCATCACGAGCAGTAGAAAACTAATAATGATTTAGCTAATCGGTTAACCAAGCTTGATTCACGTATCTCTAATTTAACCAATCTTAAGAAGCTCTCTCTTCGTCAAAACCTCTTTACTGATTCTGGTATTGAACTGATTTCGAAATGGAACAATATTTCTGGACTCGAGGTATTTAATTTTTATTTATTTATGTATATGTTTTATATGTATCTCAATTAGGGGGTGTTTGGACTAGCTTGTTTTTAGCCTGCTTATGAGCTTATTTGATTTTGGAAAAGCCAATAAGCTCACTTTTTCAAGCTTATGAACCTGTCGAGTTGAGTTTATTGGCATACGCCAATAAGCTTAAGTTGATAATAAGCTCTAAAAAGTGAGCTTATTGGCTTTTCCAAAATCAAATAAGCCCATAAGCGGGCTAAATAAGCTAATCCAAACACCCCCTTAGTAGCTTTAATATAGTCACGCAACAAACATGTGGTTTAATTTACTGCTTTATACGTTTATGTTTGTACATTACTAGTCTAAGCATGTAGTTAATGAATAAGATTAGACCATTGATTTCTGAAATACTACAGGGGAAGATAACTTCGGGCATTGGAGAAACAGGATCTTAAGCGCATCGGCTATGAGCCAGGCTCCTGGTCCAGCGAATGACCCGACCGGGACACTTGTGTTGGCAGGGTCAAGAACGAATATGCCTGATATACTTGATCATTTTAAACGGTACCATGGTGGATGGGACATTACTAATAAACATTACGGGGCTGTAAGTTTCTAAATCATAAAGTTGCTTACTTTAGCACTAAACTACTGTAACATATGAATGTCGACATAGTCGGTATTCTTACTGGGTCACCCCTTGTAGTTAGAAATTGATTATTATTGCAAAATGCAGATAACAATATTTGAAAAAAATATATGATTATCTGCGTTTTCTTTCAATAATCTATTTCAAAACGCAATCCTGTAGCTAATAGGCGCTAGCTGATCTAATGTATGAATGCTGTTCAAATTTTGTTGGTTGCACAATGTGATCCTGCATAATATGGTGTTTATAAATGCAAATGCATGACAATTAGCTAGTTGGACCTGATTTAATATTCTTTTGTTTGATTGTATACAGGAATAATTGATTTCGGATATTAGCAACTTTTTTAGTATTATTGGTTACGGTTATGAGAACCTCTTGGTCAGAGGTTGAGGATTTATACTTGTAAATTATGAGAACCTCTTAGTCAGATGTTGTTGATAATACAGCTTCAGGCTCCGACGGTTATGGGGTTGGCGGGGGTTCTAGTAGACCTGCGTATGTTCCACCTCATCTTCGTAACAGGCCACCCACACCCGAACAGATTGCTGGACCAGCTGCAGTAAATAATGGGCCGGTACATGTTAATGATAGGTTAGGATATAGTGGGCAGCCGAGTGGGTCACGGTGGGCTGGCCCTAGGTCTGACTATGGCAGGCAAGGGTATGGTGGTGGCGGTCGTGGTGGTGGTGGTGGTCGAGGGGGTGGTTGGGGAAATAGAGGTGGTAGTTGGGGTGGTAGGGAGTTAGAGGCTAACCCGTTTGGTAGCGACGAGATAGAGGCTCCTGAAGATATTGCATCAGATCAAGAAAGTAACGGAATTAATTTTGATGCTTATGAGGATATTCCCGTTGAGACTAGTGGAGTTAATGTACCACCGCTGGTTAATACTTTTGCTGAGATAGATTTAGGGGAAGCTTTGAATCTTAACATTAGGAGGTGTAAATATGTTAAACCGACACCTGTGCAGCGCTACACAATTCCTATTTCACTTGTGGGACGAGACTTGATGGCTTGTGCTCAGACAGGATTTGGGAAAACGGCTGCTTTTTTTTTTTCCTATAATTAGTGGGATTATGAGGGGGCAAGCTGTACAAAGGCCGCATGGATTTAAGACGGTTTTTCCACTTGCTCTCATTTTATCTCCTACAAGGGAACTTTCTTGTCAGGTTTGATTTATGACCAAATTTAGCAATTTTGTAGTACGGATTTTAGTATTTTATGCTGTTAGAGTGTTGGATTTTGTGTAGTTAATGTGTTTAACTACACGCAGATACACTTGGAAGCTCGGAAGTTTGCTTATCAGACTGGTGTCAAGGTGGTTGTGGTTTATGGAGGAGCCCCGATCAATCAACAGGTAAATTATCTCAAAGCTGCCTACATGAATAATTGGGCGTGATCGGAAACTGTATGTTTAAAAGTTGAATAATTGTGCAACTTTTTAGTGTTTGAACATGGTAGTTACGTGGCTCAAAACCTGCATACCTCACATGCTTCGCTATTATATTTCGTGAAATCTTTCTAGAGGAAAGCCGCCAATCATATATGTTGTAAACATTTCCGTAGAATTAATTGTGCTCCATATCCAATAACTTTCCGTTGAATGAATTTTATTATACTGTTTTTATTTGCTTTTGTAGTTACTAGAGTTGGAGAGAGGAGTTGATATCCTTGTGGGCACTCCTGGGAGATTGGTTGATCTGTTGGAGAGAGCAAAAGTATCATTGCAGATAATAAGGTACTTAGCTCTTGATGAAGCAGATTGGATATTGGATATGGTATTTGAGCCCCAGATAAGGAAGATTGTGGAACAAACTGACATGCCTTCACCTGGTGGAAGACAAACAATGTTGTTCAGTGCCACGTTTCCTAGAGAAATCCAGGTTTGTTGCTATATAACTTCTCTTTAACTGGTTTAAAATTCATAATGGCATATTTGCATTTTTCAAATTCATAATTTATTATTACTTATGTCACATTTTATTATTGTTTTTTGAAATTTGCTTGTATTCTGCAGAGACTTGAGTCTGATTTTCTATCAAATTACATATTTCTGACTGTCGGACGTGTGGTTGAAGTACTGATTTGATTGTTCAAAGGGTGGAGTTTGTTCAAAAAACTGATAAACGAAGCCATCTTATGGACCTTCTTCATGCACAAAAGGATAACGGATCCGGCAAGGTAACACTGGATACCCTTTAATGCATTATTGCATATTATACAGATAAAATACGAGTGTTTCTATTGTTAATTTTAGTGTAGCATACATTAGCAACGGTTTAATGTTTGCGTTGGTACCTATTCGCAGCAACCTCTTACACTGGTATTTGTTGAGACAAAGAAGGGAGCCGATTCACTTGAATATTGGCTATGCAGCAATGCTTTTCCTGCTACTAAAATTCATGGTGACAGAACACAGACGGTAATATAACTAGAATTATGCACAAAAAAAAATTGCTACAAAGTCTTATTTTAAATGAAATGTTTTTTGTTAATAAAACGGCTGCAGGAAAGGGAGTTAGCATTGAGGTCATTCAAGAGCGGAAAGACTCCAATTTTGTTGCTACTGATGTGGCAGCTCGTGGTCTTGATATCCCACACGTTTCTCATGTGGTCAACTTTGACCTCCCTAATGACATTGATGATTACGTACACAGGATAGGACGAACAGGAAGAGCTGGCAAGACAGGACTGGCCACAGCTTTTTTTAACGAGAACAATACGTCACTAGCTAAACTGCTAGCTGACCTGATGCAAGAAGCTAATCAAGAGGTACCTCAATGGCTCACTCGTTATGCCAGCTGCGCGGCTTATGGTGGTGGTGGTAAGAATAGATGCTCTGGAGGACGGTTTGGTGGTCGTGACTTCAGAAAGGACAATTCCTTTAATAGGGGTAGCGGTGGCAGCATGGATTACTATGGTGGAGGCGGTGGCGCTGGTGTATATGGGGGCTATGGTGGTGCAGGATACGGCTGGCGCACCCAGCGCCTGGGATTAATCGTTTTTACATCTTTTTTATAAATATGTAACTTTTTTTTTTCGAGATTATTAATTATGACATGAAATTTTTGTCTGTTGACATCTAAGTATATCATACTCTTTCTACAATCAAAATAAGAACTTTTAAGAAACAATGGCATAAACAAATGCAATGCATTTCTAACTTGTATGCTAAACAGTAATGATAGCATATTGTGAAGAATTAGATGGATAAGTATACTTAAGAGTTTTATTGCATTAACAGGAATTTGTTAGTACATGAAAGATAGTGATTATCAAGTTTATATGAACATGATAGGTCGATGTGTAAGCAAAATAGTAAGCGTTTTAATTTTTTACTTGAAGCGAACCCATAATTATTCATAGTCTTTTTTTATTAGAAACATGATCATCATTATTTAAATATAAGAGAATCTCAATCCTTAAATGAATAATAGAAGTTTCATATTTTTGGATGTGGTTTTCGTATTTCTATACAAAAGTTTGAATAATCTCTTACTAAAATTATAATAGAGGAGCTTATAATCAAGTAATCAGACTAGACAATCACATTATTCACAAGAGTTGAGATCCAGTAGGCTCAATTTGTCATGTAACCAATTAACCAATCACATTCATCCATTTTTATTTTCACCTTTTTTAAAACAATATATCTCGCAATGACGGTAAATCTTGTTTACAAAAATACAATATCATGACGAATTAAATTATCTTTCATAGATATCGTTGTTATATCTTTGACGAATCACGTGTGATTTGTAAAATCACACGTGATTTTTAAAAATCACGTGTGATTCGTAAAATCAAATCACGTATGATTTTAAGAATCACGTGTGATTCTTACAAATCACGTGTGATTTTACAAAATCGCGTGTGATTTTTCGGACGAAATTTTTAAAAAAATTACGAAAAGATATAACAACGATATCATGAAAGATAATTTAATTTCGTCGAATTATATAATTTTTGACGAACAATTAACGGTTTGTGAGATATTTAATTTTCAAAAATGGTGAATATATTTTAATAAAAGAAATGGTGGTATGATTGGTTGACGGTTAATAAGAATATGGTTATAATGAACTTTTCTTCACGACAATCACATTATTCATGCCAACTCTCTTCCTTTGGTTCCACTACCACCGAGTACAACTCCTCTTGTTGCCAAATACACGGCTTGCGACACCTTAACAAAAACCGGGTCCCCAGCTTGAACACTTTTTCTCAGCATTCGTGCAATTACAAGTCTTCTCGATTGAGTTTTGGTTGAATTGTTTGCTGTATCGAACGCCTCGACTGCATTGCTTAGAGCTACCACAAGCTTCTCAAGGCCTGCATCTATGACAGTATCGAGGATGTGGGAAAGCTGTGTGGAGCATGTGACTATTGTGTTTTCCATTTCTTCGTGATTTGATATCATTTGCTCCATCACAAGTGTTTGTCGAAGAACTAAGATGCTGTGTGGAATGTAGAAGAATTTTGTCAACAACTGTACACCTAACAATAGTACTAGAAACCTACTTATGAATGGGTCAATATTAGGTACGTTTTGAAAATTTATGCATTAAACCTCTTTAGATCAATTTATTCTAGTTATATAAAAATAAACAAACTTGGAATCATATTTGATGCACTAATCATTCATAAATAAAGGATATAAAGTGTTTCAGCTCAATCCAAGCCAATATAACAAAAGTTGCCCATTTTGATGCATAAACAACATAGCAAAAGGCTCAACAAGAATGCCTAATTACTTGCACATTATAGGTGGCAAAACAGGTGAGTAGAATACCAGGCTAACATGGGAATTATTTTCGCGAACATCATGTAAATACAGGTCGGACCGGTTGACCAGTTACATCTATTGTTCTTCTAAATTTTGGAAATAACTAATCTGACAATGATGATTACAAATACTGTATTATAAGAAGAATAATCTAGTCTTCAGCCCATTTTACCTGTTTCATTTATAGTTGAGAGTAACTTATTATATTTACCCCGCCCCGGATTGGGTATGTTGTTGTTATAGTAACTTATATTTGACTTGTTAACAATAAAATACTATTTACATTAACCAGTTCATTGTCTACTTAATTGCCTATGTAAAACGTTCTCATGGAGATAAATCGAAAGGGCATAACAAAAAAATAACGGACATGAAACAGTCAAAGATGTAACAAACATATTACCATGTAGCGATTACGGTGATCTTCTAGAGTTGGTCCTGCACGGATCTCAAACGATGAAAGTTGAGCTTTATCGTTTCAGGCAACTCTTGCGTCACACCATTGACATTGTTCACCAGCTTAAGGAGACCTAGTCTCACTAGTAAATCACTTTTTTCACCCTTGCACTCTGTATAGCCATTATCTACTCCTGAAAAAAGAAAAGGCCCACAGTCTTCCTTAACATAGGCATTAAAAGTTTAAAACTAGAGGTGGCAATTCACCCTTTACGTAATTTTGGGTTGGGTCTCTAACGGGTAAAAAGGGCAAATTCACCCATCTTCCACCTTTAATGAAAAGCACAATCAGTGGAAAGAAGGTTTTAACAGATAAAAGCTGGATGTTAGTTAACCTGCGATATCAGTGAGAGGCGTTGCGGGTGAAGTTTGCAATCTACTAGGAAAGTGTCCACCAGTCCTAAGAGCAGTTGAGGGAAGAGCAGTCCTTTCTGAACATACATGTTGCAACTCTGAAAGTGCCTTCGTATGCTCATTCGATTCCTGATCTTTGCCAGGAACCACAGATGAAAGCCATTTCATGGTCAGTGGAAGGCAAATCAAGGCATCGGATGGTGGACCATAGACCTTTGTAAAAGCTTTTCCTAAATACTCCAAACCAGCGGGGCCCTTCAATAATGGTTCTAGGATCTTAATACGGGCCTTGCTAATATTTTGTTTGAGCACCTGACATGAAATGACATTGGATATTGAATATGTGCATTGTGTAATCAGTAATGTAGAGGTGGCAAGATGAATAGGTTCGGTTTACCCACAAAAACTCTTTTGTCTTCTTTTTATTGATTACTAGTGCCCTAGTAAATAATGATTAGGAGGTTTGTGCATTAAAACAGTCTTGGAGTACTTTAGCTATTCCCCATTTATAACTTGACCCGTATGAGATTGAACAAAATCAAATCAACCAATTTATATGTAACGGTTAAAAAATTGCCACCTCTACCGTAGTACTACACTATAAAATGTAAAGAAACAAGAAGAAATTAGGCACCTGTATTTTCTCAAGTACAAACCGCAAACCTTTTATAAGTGCAATTGCATGTGAACGGTTTGATCCATCACCAGACTGACATAGTTGAGCCAGTTATGAGATAAATTTCTCGTGAGATTGTTTCAGTTGATCTTCGTTAGCTATCGCTGAAAGCTTCTGCAAACTCACTAATGCAAAGTCCATGATTGTCCCAAGATATTTCATGTCCAAACAACGGGAACTCAACAACTGAAAAATAAAATAAAAAACTTATAACCAATTTAGTATCTAACCAAACAAATGAAAGTATATAGTAAAAAGGCTACGTGAGACAGAATATCAAGATCAATAACTCCCAGAATCTCTTGTTTCCTGGTCTTAGGAGACATTTCTCATCAATATCAGATAACACCTCAAGTCCTCAAGCCTCTATATATAGTCGCAACTTGAGCTCCAAGTTCTTCAAAGCACAGCTGAATAACAAGCACTTTCTTACATATCGCTCAACCATATCTACCAGCCACCTACTTCTAGTCTTTTGAGCTATTATTGTTAATCTGCCTTCGATCACAGCTTCTGTTATGGGGCTGTTTGGGACAGGTTTGTTGCGACAGAAAAAGTGCAGAAAAATATAAACAGAATTATCAAAACGGTAAAAACTGAATTATATTGATATGTATTGGAATTGAATGTTTACAGAAAACCTAAACCTATTTATACTTGGTGAATCGGTGCCAATGAAGGCAGTTGTGTCGATTCCTAAACGGTATAATTGATATAACCGTTTGTAACCTATTTACCCTAAAACGACCCATTACAACCCAGCCCATAACCCAATATTTTACAGGCTTTACAGACTTTAAATATATATACATATTTAACTATATTAACATATACTAACTTAAACATACTATTAAGTTTCTGGTTTTGTCATTTACATCCAACATTCCCCCCTAATGACAAAATCAGATCTTCCTTTATTCTTTCTTTCTTGACGAGACTTCACAGCAATGTAGGTTCGGTGTCAGTGTCATAGATGAGATCGACTCTTCTTGCTTGTTGTATTTCCATTTCGTGCATTCTTTATAAAGTGTCCATGCTTGCCACATTCATAACATCCGAGCATGCTTTTGTCTTTAGTTCCTTGACTCGTATTGAATTATTCTTCCATTTCATGCTTTCCTTGCCTTCTTTGTTGAAATCTTTACCTCGCCATTTACCATAAGTTTTGTTGTTTGAATTCGCCATGAGAAGCTTGTCTTGATCATTTGCCTATAGTATGTCTTGACTCTTAATTAGTTCTTCATAGTCGTTAACCTTCCAATGGCTTCTTGACGACATTTAAATCTAGGTCTTGATATTGTTCTATAGTTGCCACGATCGGTAAAAACTTCTTTGGAACAGAGTTAAGTAGTTTCCTTACTAGCACCTTATCTTCCAAGGTTTCACCAAGTCCTCTAAACTTGGCCTTTATACTACTTAACTTTCCTCCATAGTCACTTACTTTTTTGTTTGGTTTTATCCTTAGCGTCTCTAGTTCACTTCTCAATGTTTGTAGTCGTGCCTTTTGAACGAGATCAGCTCCCAAATGCTTGACTTTGATTGAGTCCCATACTTCCTTTGCAATTGAGTATTGTGCAACTTGCATTAAAACATCTTCTGGCAGTGATTGGAAGATTATTGCCTTTGATGTGTTTTCTTTCTTCTCATTTGTTGTTGTTCCGTCTTTCGCAACTATCATTTCCCATATGCCATATGCCTTCAATATTGTCTCCATCATCAATGCCCATGTCGTGTAGTTTGTTTCGGTCAATTTTGGACATTGTAGTGAAACATTTCCTAGTTCTCGAACTGATGTATTGTTCGATGTGTTAGCATTCATTTCTCCTTCTACCATGCTTGCTTATAATCAGAACCGAGATGGTTTCTGGTTTTCTTGCTCTTGTGTTTGATCAAAAGATCAAATCCCTTACTTGCTACTGGCCAATTTATTAACCAGGTTTTCTTGCTATTTGAACCTAAAAAAAGGCTCTAATCTTGCTATTTGAATCTTAAGGCTCGGAGCTTGCTATGAACCTAAGGATTCGGTTTATCTTGCTATGAATCACTAGGATTCGGTTTAACTTGCTATGAACCACAAAGGGTTCGGTTTGACTTGCTATGAACCACAAAGGGTTCGGGTTATCTTGCTATGAACCACAAAGGGTTCGGGTTACCTTGCTATGAACCACAAAGGGTTCGGGTTATCTTGCTATTTGATGAAAACAAATTTTTGAAGAATTCGCTTGTCTTGCTATGAATCAAAAAGGAAAACGGTCTTTGCTATTCTAATCAATCCGGTGTTTTTTCGCTAATGGGAATTTCTATCTTAGCAAAACTTTTCCTAATTTATATGGAGTATTAGAAAAGTAAGAGAAAATTGAAAGAATTGAAAAGAAAAAAAAAAAAAAACCGGTTGATTAGTAAAACCTGGAAACGTGCGTTTCGTTCACAGATTCAAGATGCTTTCCTGATTCGTGGTTCCAAAACAACTTCCTTCTGATCAATTTCTGCGTTGTGTTTCTTCTTTGTGCAATAAAAGCAAAAAAATTCGATCCCTTCTTTCTTTCTTGTTGTAAATCGATGGCCTACTCTTCCTCGTTCTTTCTTGGATGATTTTTGCTCGATGCCCTTTGTTAATCTTCCTTGATCACACACATTATGGGTACATTTGGGGACAGGTTTGTTATGACGGAAAAAGTGCGAGAAAAATATAAACAAAATTATCAAAGCGGTAAAAGCGAATTGTATTGATATGTATTGGAATTGAATGTTTCTGAAAACCTAAACCTATTTATACTTGTTGAATGGTGCCAATGAAGGCAGTTGTGTCGATTCCTAAGCGGTATAATTGATATAACTGTTTGTAACCTATTTACCCTAAACGACCCATTACAATTGACCCATAACCCAATATTTTACAGGCTTCTGGACTTTAAATATATATACATATTTAACTATATTAACATATACTAACTTAAACATACTATTAAGTTTACGGTTTTGTCATTTACATCCAACAATCATCTCAATTTCATTCTAACATAATGGCCGCGATTCTGAGGTTGGTTCTTTGAAAAGCGGTTGTGATTTTCAACAAAACTTCTTCTTGCATGTCTCACACGATTAAGACTATGATTTGACTTTGGGGCAAATCCACGGTTCTGAACTTGATGAACATCTAAGCAGGCGAACTTGAGAAAGAGTTGAAAGCATTAGGACGTAAGACAAGTGTACCGGTAGTATATATAGGCGGGAGCTAATTGGAGGTCCAAATGAGATCATGACACTCCATCTCAAGGGCAAACTAGTCCAGCTGCTCAAGAAGGCTAATGCTATATGGGTATAATTTCTATGAAAATAACATAAAGAATGGCATAACAGAATTTTGTTTCTAGGTAAAGGAACTGTTATGCTTCAGTAGTTTCTGGTTAGCCTTTTGGCAAACTTTTACACTTTCCATACCACATTGTCAATCATGCTATACAATTTCCATATTAACTGTGAACATCTTCAATTCAAGGGCACTTAAAGTAACTAGCATATTTCATGTAGCCATCAAGTGCCAACTCTCATGATGTACAAATCTGTTTTTAAAATATAATCTGGAAAAAGCCTATTCTTACGGGCATATAAACTGAGACTACATGTTGTCTATCTTAAAATAAACGATGAGCACACTTGCATAACTAGCCAAGCATCAACTCAAAAAACGGCAAGTAGATATCAAATGTGACAAAGTAACAGTAATAACACGTGTTACACTATACACACAGACAATCAGAATCAAACAAGGATAAAGAACACAGAATATGATGCTAAGTAAAGAGCAAAACACCACCACAATACCACATAGACAAAGATGCTTATCTCACTACAATGAAAATGTCACAAGTACGGAGTAACATTTTATGACATAAAATGATTATTGTCAGCTGTATTTTTGAGGCCAGCCCTATCAAGTAACTTGTTTTTAGCGGTTCTGCATAGGGTCCATAATATTATATAAACCTTTCGACAGATCTAAGTAACTAATACTTAGTAAAAGTGATGCACGTCTCACTGCCAAGCCTTAGCCATGTCGTCGCCAAAAACATTATAAAGGACTTTGCAGAATCATGTTCATCCAACAGCACGCGTCTCATATACGTGTAAATTTGCAAATGATTGACAACATAAAGTCAGAACTGAAAACAGGATATAAGGAACATTAAACCATAGTACTACAGATGTTGTGTTCTGTACACGCCACTAAAATATAGAATAATAATAATAAAGTGAAATGACTGACAAAGGCATGACGTCCCACCATCAAACATCACGATTAAATGAATAAAGACACAAGGTGATTTATAATCAACAATGAAAGAGGATGAGAGCCTACAATCTAAACCTTTTTTTCTCTCCACATCTGAGTATTCCGGCAATTAAGTGTTACGGGGGTGTTTGGGAATGCTTATTTTTTTATCCTTTTCTGCTTCTGCTTGTTATGAGGTAAAAATAAGCAGACTCTGATAAGCAGGTAGAAAGCGTTTATATTCAAAATGCTTATTTGCGACGAAGCTAAGATTATTCGTTTATCATCATATTTGACCTAAAACCTTTTTAAATGAATTTAATTGAACTTTTTTTTTCGCGCATATCGCATTTTTTTACAAAATAAACTAATACAAACACTATCTCTGTAGGTACTTATATTTAAGCAGATTATAAGTAGTTGTTTTTAAGCAGAAGCAGAGAAAATAAGCAATCCCTGAGTAATCTATATTAGTTATTAGAATCTTTCCTAACAACGGGCTCATAATCAGCAAACTCATGATTTGGTGTGGTCCATGTTGAAAAAACTAGCACGCGGTCCACAACTCCACTAAAACTTCCTAAATATGATTTCTAAAGCTGCTGCACAGATCCACTAACATCCAGAAACGTGACCGAACCTAACTCCGAACATTACAGTGAATTACTTTTGGAAACACGCCGCCACTGTTCCATAACCTTACCCTACAGTATGAGTAGCTGAGAGAGTGTTTGGCGCACATTTCGAAAGTAGTTAGCAGTTCAATCGACAACATGTATTAATTCAAGTTTCACAAAAAAGTCACAGTCTATAGTTTTACCATTTCTTGCATGCCAGTTTTCCAGTTCCATCATCAACAGTGAAGGTAACATCAATATTCCTTTCCACTTTGTTGGACACCATCCCCACAATCGTAACCTAAAATTTTGAAATAAATACAAAACTTAAGTTCAACAAACAATCGATATATAGCTTTGAATAGCGAGAAGCCTAGCGGTATCAATATAGGCTAGCGATGGTGGCGATAAGCCTAGCGATGGAAACGACAAGCTAGCGGTGGTAACCGATAACTTAGCGATGGAAGCGAGTAGCCTAGCAGTTGTTACCGATCAGAATTAGTCAAATCATTTAGTCAAATAATCAGATTATTACTGAATACTGAGAACCCCCCGAACAAGTGCTACTAAGCCAAAAATACAAGTTAAAGATAAGTATCTCCAAAACCGTTTATCGCCTTATCTGCTTACAGAATAAACATACTGCTTAATGACTGTACTCTATCTACGTTTAAGTGATTATTTACCCCAAACACCGTCTAAGAAACTTTAATGGGTAATAAATATCGCACAACTTCATGTATTCGTGTATGCACATGATAGATGACAGAACATAAGGGTCATAATTTACCCTTATAAACCCTAAAACAGTAAAAACCAAAATTCACTGCATTATACTAAAAACTAAGATATGGGTTTTCATCAGAAACATATTTCAATCATGTAAAAAGTTTTAATTTAATGTACCTGTTGAGAGTGAGTTCAATGAAATGCTGGATGATGAGGTTAAGGATTTGAAGGATGATGACGTGGCATAAGGGCGTGAGGAGGAGTTGTTGCTGTTGCCGGAAACTCCACTCAATTTGTTTTTACCCAAATCCAACTGTTCAAGCTGAGTGTAGTTTGTGAAATAACTTGGAATAGAGCGGATATATTGTTATCACCTAAATCCACCTTCTTATTCTAGTAAAATTTCTAAATAATCTTGGAATGGTGCCGTTTAATAGATTATTGCTTAACTTGAGATCTAAGAGGTTGTGAGCATCACCAATTTCAGATGGAATGGACCCAAAAAGAGAATTATTATACAATATAAGGTAGCGGAGATCGGTTAGATTTCCTATAGAATGACGGAATTAGGGTTTGAAAAATATTTGGGGAGAAAATTGGCAGATAATGGGGATGGATTGATGTTGAGTTTTTTGTCAGAGTCTTGTAGTTTAAAAACAAAAATACATAACCCTTGTAGTTTCAAAAATAATTACATCACAACTATATATTTTTTTTTATTATTTTCTTTTTACGCTTCAACAAACTAAAAAACAGAGTGGTAGTTAATATTGAAAAACATAAACCCTAGCTGCTTCACGTCCTACACTTTTGGAGGCAACCCCTGTTGGTGACCGTAATTTAGCGGTTTGTTTTTTGCCGTAAAAGAATTCCCAGAAAAGTGTTGGTCAACCTACTGTGAATATGGATAAGGCTAGGACCATGTAAACTTCGCAAATAGAAGTTTTGATTTTTAAAGTTCTTGTATGAACATTTCATATGTTAACGGTTAACCAAGGTAATGGTGCATGGAATTTTGATAATCATTAAAATGATGCATGCATATATATGGACTCTAGAAAGGATATATTTCTGTGTCTACATTGCATGCAATTGGTTGTGTTTGCCGCCAAATTTGAATTGTCCGGTTTGGTTCTCAACGAAACAATTTCTAGAAAAGAATTGATCGGTGTTATTAGCAAGTAGCAACAGGCCCCGTGAAATGGTGGGTAACAAAACCATCAAGAGGGTATTTTTTGTCAGTGGCAGGCTAGGGATGGATTTGCGAGATGGGTACTGACGAAAAAAATAAAAAAGCAATTACTATTGTGATGTAAATAACTTTTCAAGTACAATGTTTGTGTATATATGTTTTTAAACTACTATGATGTGATAAAAATTTCAAAACGTCGATAGATGATTATATAAAAATGACCAAAAAACCATTTTTAAAAATCTTGATGACTTTTTAGTCGTAAAACAATACTACACATACGGGACAACATCACAATTTCGATGAGTTCTTGATAGCAATGATTCCTTGGTCCATTTTCAAATATAAAATAAAAGTGGTCAGGAAAGTGGTAGCTCAAGTGTGATCTATTGACTAATTTATAAATTTTTGGATGTTTTTTTAAGTATGTTTTTTAAGTATTTGTAATTTGTATTAGTATTTAATGAAAGAAATATTACTTAAAGGGTTTATTTAAGGATTGAAATATTAGTTAAGGGGTTAATTTGTAATTTGTATTTTCTTAAAAGGGTGGGTCCCAAAAAGTGGTGTTATAATAAGGGGGGAGTGAGTGGTTACATACTACCCAACACTAGTGTCGCGTCGCTCTATCCAAATAAAAGCGCCAACTCAAAGCTACTCGATTTCTTTCTACACTACCCACGGGTGGTGAGAGTGGTACCCAAACTACCCGTCGGTTTCACAAGCAATATTAAATGCGGTAGGCCTCTTGCATGTTATTTTCAACCGGTATTCAATCGGTTTCTAAGCGAATCCATTCTGATTTCACCTACCCGATCGGCAAGGGGCGGTGTTGCCGACGAAACCGATCGGCACCGACCCCCACCCGATGCCCACTCCCTCCCCTCTAAGGGGTGAGTTTTTGGTGTTAAATGTTTTGGTCTTGAAATGATGTGATGTTGATGTGACATAAAAAAATCGGTGTTAACATGTTATTGTACCCTACGCTCTTAGGTCGTGCATATGATTTTAGTTTCTTTTAAACTTAGAGTAAATTACATCATTTGTCTTTGTGGTTTGCGTTGACTTTCAATGTCCGCCCTTTGACCACGTGATACACGTGTGAGGGTATTTTCATCAATTTAATCATTTTTTCTTGTCTCCTCACAAACGTTGTTTGTAAATTTGTCAATTTAACCATGGTTTAGAAATCGAACTACGAGGCTACCAAAAAGCTTTTTGGTTCCTCGTTTAACCGATTGACCAGAAACCGGAAGGTGACCAAAAACCTTATCACCAAAACCTGTATGGACTAAAATTGATGAAGGGCCAACATAAGCAATCAATAATGGCCAAAAGAAGGATAAAAGATGAAACATCATAGCAAATGGGAACTCCCAATTTTCATTCATTTTTATTTCAAACTCTAATTAATTATTACTATATGTTTCCTCCATAACCACTACGCTCTACCAGCAGCCTCATTTCAAAACCACCAACATCCTATATATTACCTCACCCGTCAACCACAATCTACCCTTCTTAATTTCCTGTCGTTCCCGAACTAACATTTTTTTTATCACTTGACAGTTGACATGGTCATACCTAAAATTTCGTTGTCTTAGAGTATATCTTTATGTATAGATGGAGAGGGAAGTGTGTATGGGTTTGTGTAAATGGAGAAAGTTAATAAAACTAGAAATTGCACCTATTGTCAAGCTTTACTATAAGCTTGAAGCCTAGAGTACAAACTAGCTGTGTGTGTATATCACGAGTCGATATGTTTATAAGGACTCATACTCGAATCTTCATAAGACTATTCAAGCACTATGTTATATTTAAAATCTAATGGCTGAAACGTCACACTTGTTAGTAGATGTTAGCATTATATTTGTATAGGACCAATAGTAAATCTAATGGCTGAAACGTCACACTTGTTAGTCGATATGTTTATAAGGACTCATACTCGTATCTTCAGTGGAGGTCTTTAAACTGATCAACATCTTGATGATCTTTGAGCTTTCTTTGAGATCATCAGCCTCCATGTGATGTGACTTTTGGACCGACATGCTCACACTTGTTGGATCATGACATCTTTCCATCAGAGCTGCGGAAGCTTCTTTGGATCATGATATTTGCATTAACGTAGTGGAAGCATAACATGATGGTATCAGATTGATAGCACCATTGTCATGATTTCTTTAAGTTGTGAGTGTGAGGTGTGAGCATGCGGTTATGGATTGACTCCTCAATTCTGATCAGCTGCAACCGTCGGATGTTTCTGCAAACAACAGTTAGCGATAAAGCGCATGAAAGTGTCTTTGATCACTTTCGTTGAATGGGGTTTCAAGAACTACAGTTCCCCGTTGATCAGTACAAGTACTGCCTGTGATCAGGTAGAATTCCGAAGAATCTCCTTGACAGGGCTTCGCAGCTAATCAAGCCGTTCTCTATTCGAGGGAACAATATATCAACATCTTCATTTCACCAAATGCATTCCTATTATCTTACATATAACCAATCAGCCCATAATGTACATATGTGCCCAACAAGAGCCGAAGCGATGACATCAGAGTAAGAGATTAAAGCACTCATCTTCTCTTGAATGACTGATTAAGTTCGATCAAGTGAATCTGTTGTGCGTCCTTGATGTACACAACTCTCTCCCCCGATGGTTAAGATCTCATCGGAATCATCATAACATTGTGTACATGAAGCAATAACCGGAAGCACTACCATAAATCATATAGAAGATGTCGATAAGCAATATCATCTCAAGCTCCAAATATTCTTCTCATATTTCTTCCCACTGAAAGCTGAGTTAACACATACCAAAAGTGTCAAGAGACCACTTACCCCAAAGAGTTGGAATAATGCATTCTTCCCCCAAATAGTTGGAATAATGCATCCTTCCCCCAAATAGTTGGATAATACATCCTTCCCCTAAATAGTTGGAGTAATACACCCTTCCCCCAAATAGTTGGAATAATACACCAAAGGCTACGAGTTAAACACTGAGTTTCTCTACGGTTATGACATTTGTCTTCCCGGAATAAATTCAATTAAGCAGAAGTATCAAGTTCATCATGTGTACTCGTTGAGCGTTTAGATGTATGTCTCCTTCCCCCTTGCTGGTTTTGATACATCAGAATCAGCAAAACATAATACACTCATATACTTTTGAAATAGAGAAGAAAAAAATAAGCTCAAATGTATCTTGTGAGAATCAACTGCTATAGAAACTCTCTCTAACTATCTTAACCAACCCATATGTAGACAATTTGAAGTAACCACTGATGAAGCAAACCCGATTATACCAAACTTGAAACTGAAGTCGAATTCCCCACATTTGTATCTTAAGCTTGCACTAATGTTGGAAGAACGGTGTCGAGAATTTATGCTCTGAGCAAATCTCTAAGTACTCAATACTCAATCAAAGTATGAGACATTAACACCTCTTGCGATTATCCACAACGTCATCTACGTGTGACACTGAGTAAAACAATGTAAGTCCTTAAAGTGATAGTTAACCAGCTCTTCAACCATTTACCTCGACTGCTGGTAACTAGATAAACCAAGTCTTCAACTCAAATTCTAAGCACTAGCAAGTAATCATTGAAAGTCATGCATCCAACCAACCTCGGCTTCAAGATAAAATAAGAACACGCCTTTGTGAAAGTCAACTTCAAATTCAAATAAGTGATAAATGATTAACTTCGAAGTAATCATCTTGTGTCAACTACCTAACACGTAAGTCAACATACAAACTGATGTACGTCGATCCACTGAATGAACAGTAGCAAATGATTCCTCAACATCGATGCCATCTTTCTAAAGGTATCCTCATGCTACCAACTTAGCCTTGTTTTTCAACCCTCATCCCAGTTCCTCAAGTTTGACATTAAGTATCCAATTTAAAGTGATGATCATAGCACGATTTGGATGAGAAACGAGCTCCCAAACTTCAAGTATTCAAGCTCATTGACCTTTTCTTGCATAGCTTATCTAGCAGGATTCAGTCAATGCTTCTTTGTAAGTTTCAGGTTCAGTTGAGGATATGAGAGCATCATAGTAACAAAACATTGCTTGAGTGAGTAGTTGGAGGCGTGTAGAGACTGATCTGGAAGATTCACCAATGGTGTCTTCAAGCGGATGAGGTTGTCATTTTCCTTAAAGTTCATGTGGTTGATTTACAGAGTGCACATTGCGAGGAACAATAATCCGTGAAGATTTGGCAAAGGAATACCAAAGAGCGGATCATTATTCATAAGTGCAACTACAATATTAAGATAGTCATTATCAACGCTTTGAGGAATAACTAGAGATTGGGTTTCTTGAGTAGTTTGAGTTATAATTCATAGAAGGTGAACCAGTTGAGTCAGCAGGAACCGGAGCAGGAGCTTCAGGAACTGGATGATCAATATTCGTTGAAGGTTGGAAGTATTCATCAAACATAGGTTGAAACACTAAATCCCAAACAATAAATCCCAGTTATCCTTAGTAGGTGGAACATTAGGCGTATGACCATTATACCAATATCCATCAATATGTATATCCACTTATCCCCCTCAAAAATTGCATATAACATTGCCAATGCCATTTTGGATTGAACAAGTGAATAAGAATACGATCAATGATAACCCTTGATGACTGACATTTAGTTTATTCACACTTCTCCCTCTAAACAATTGCATCCGAAGTTGCCAATTTTTGATTGAGCTAGTGAATAAGAATAAACTCAAATGTACGTAGATCCACTTTAATGACTGAATGAGCATGGGAAAATCATGAAGCTCGTTGAAAGAGAATGTGGAAAACTAGAAGGGGGGGTTGAATAGTTTTACCAATTAAAACGTCGTTTTAAAATTTTTAGATCGACTTATGTCAATCTATTTGAATGTGTATGTTGGGCATTGATAGATAGATATATAAATATGTAATGAGAAGATAAAGAGTAAGAAGCACAAAACCACGGCACGAGTATTTATAGTGGTTCGGCTACAACGACACCTTCCTTGCCCTGCTCCACTCCCCGAGTCACCTACTCGAGAGTTCGTAATCACTACACGACACCAACTCCTTATGGCGAAGAAGCCTTCACATCGTTGCCTATTCTTTATCCGGTACAAGGCTAGATACCGGGTTCTTCCACGAGGTAGAACCAACCCTATCACAACGTCGCCTACCTTTATCCGGTACTAGGCTAAGTACCGAGTTCCATTACAATGGAGGAACTACTACCCAACACTACACAACACCTATCCCAAAGGAGACCCACTCCTTATTACAACATCATCAAGGATATCAATATCCTTGGATATAACCTATCTGTATTTGTATATCGATGCACCTCATCGATTATACACCCTTGGCATCTTTCACTAATGCCACTTGACTTGACTTGTAGGCATCCTTCACTAATGCCCTTGACACAGACGTTTGACACCTTTCACTAATGTCTTCGTCTTGACTCTTTCGGCATCCTTCACTAATGCCTTTGACACGGATGTTAAGCACCTTTTACTAATGCTTTAGTCTTGACTCTTTCGGCATCCTTCACTAATGCCTTGGACCCAACACTTCTATGAAGGAAGAAAGAACTATCAACAAGAGAGCCTTAGTAGTCTTGATGATGACGAAGCATGGCAACTCATGGACTTGAGCTTGCTCGACTTCAAGAGGTGGTGATCTCGCCTTTAAGAGGAACCTAGAGAATCACACAAAAACAAAATACAAACTACATAGAGAGATCCTTAGGATCTGAGGTTAAAAGGTTACAATACTTGGAGAAAGTATGTGTGTGAGTGGCAACCCAAAATGAAGAAATGGCTCACTATTTATAGAAGAAATTTAGCTACTGTTCCATGGATCCCACATATCCCTCACTTGAGGGATCCGTCCAGTGTATTACTGGGGATCCGTGGGACACTCCCCTTTGCCCATGGGTTTTGGGTCATGGGTTATGGGTCATGGGTCCTAGACTTTGGACCATGGGTATCCAAGTAGATACAATGTATCTACAAGATGCAATGCATCTAGTCCATGGGTCATGGGTTAAAACCATGGGTCATGGATAATATCCATTTATGACTTATGCATGATGTCATGCAATAGGTTATGGGTTATGCTCCATGGGTATGGGTCATGGACTTAAGTTTCTACCCATTTATATTACCCATTATAATACATATTAGTTATGTATATATTTACCCAATATGTAAACACTAGTTGTTGTACATATGTATGACTAAATCATAAAATCACTTTTACTTGTTTAGTGTTTTGTGTGAAAACGTAAGTGTGTTAGTAAACTACTGACTCAAACCATTTACGTTATTTTGTTTTGTTAAAATGATTTTACTTTTGTTATCGACAAAACATTAGAAGATCGTAAAATATAAATAAACGTTTTTACGGCTTATTTGTATTAACAGAGAATGTAGATGAGAATGGTCATTCACGAGAGAATTTCTCTTTTTCTGAAGATAAAGCGCACTGAAGAACGTACACTTTTCTTTTCTTTGAGGAACGAGGCCTGAAGTGTTATCTGCAGACGCCATAATGTTGAAGAGCGAGGCCTGAAATGATGTGAACATACGTCATATACATGCTCATCAATTTTGACATTTCGGAGCTCCTAAACCAGGAGGCTTCTGTTCCTTAGGCACCAAGACCATGAGTCCTTTTTGATAGAATTGATCAATGTACCAACAACTGAGTAAGGACTACCTGCACTAACATTACAAATTTGATTGCATATATATGGGTTAGTGACATTAGTATCCCAACCCTTGGGAGTTTCATGGTCAACCATGGTTTTTCCATCGGTAAACAGCTTTCCGGTAGGTATCCACTTAAGTCCAACATTCTTAAAAATTCTACCATATGGTATCCACTTGTAGCAATGTCTAGGATTTTTAAGCTTCTTATGAATACTGGGAGAATTATTGTTATTCCTAGTCTCTAAATATTTATTAGTTGGTATCCATCTAGGCGAAGTTTTCAGTTTGTTTTACTTCATAGACTTAGTGTAAATCCTAGACTTAACAGTTGAACCTTAGCAATGTTTGTAGTCTTAGTGGATTGTACCTTAGCACGAGCATTTACTTTCTTCAGGGATTTTGTAAAACATTTATCATGATTTGCATTAAAGATACATTTCAGACAATCGAGCAAACAACTTGTTTGGATTCAGAAAAAGATCTAGAGTTCTTAGAGTGATCTGCTGAGGGAATTGCTTTAATTAAAACGAAACTACTCTTAGATGCAAGCCAATCCCTAGACTTTTGTTGAGTGTTCCTAGGCAATGGTTTACTACTACTAGCAGTGCCTTGACATCTCGTAGAATTCATCACCCTAGGTCTTGCACCTAAAATTCCGTCTTTACGAATCTGTTCCTTTTTCCTAGCTTCTTCTAGATCATAGTTCTTGAACAAGTCATTCATATCATGTGAAGTGACTGGTTTTGACAAAACTTGTTTCACATCAATTTGGGAGGCAAACCGTGTTTTTGAAAATTTTGGTCTTTCGGATATAAATTCGGTAGGCTGTCCAACAACAGATTGGTTTCTAAGTGGTTGTACAACTGGTTTCCCCAAGATTGATGGTTTTGCAAATTTAGTGTTCACACTATTTCCTGTTGCTTTTCTGAGCTCATTCTTTAATGCAACGATTGTAAAACCCTTTTCTTGAAGTTGAGCCTTGAGTTCATCATTTTTGGCCATCAAAGAAGTTAATCGTTCTACAGTTTTAGTCCTGGTTTCTTTGATTGAGTCACCTAGGTCCTTCTGATGCCTTTTCAAAGTCTCATTTTCCTTTAGTAATTTAGCCACACAGATTACCAATTCATTATTTCTTGTTTTAATAGCATCAATGTCCTTTTTAGTCTTGACTAAATTATTTTTCTCATGCATACCAGAAATATGTTTCTTCAAATTGTAGATTATCGAGTCTTTGGCCTGAAGCTGAGCTTTTAAATTGTTTATTTCAAAAAATTCACGAAATTCCGGATTTTTACATGGTTTCATAGTTTGAAAACTTTCCTCCTTTCTTTGTATTGCAAAATCAAGTGAAATGCAATGTTTTTCAAGTTTTGAGAATTTGTTTGAAAGTTCATCAAAAGCATTTTTATCAACCATATCATCTGTTTTGAAATTATTTGTCTTAGCCTCAACCAATGAACATTTATCAGAATCATGTTCAATAATTAGATCAGTTTGTTTAGGTACATTAGCAGATGCACTATGTTGAACAGTTAAGGGTACCTCATCACATGACACATGTTCATTCATCGGTCTGATACCTGCATCCACATCATGTGTAACAAGAGTCACTGAATTACTGGATGTCAAGCTTATCTATCTCTGAACCTCTGTATTCAGTGCCAACTAATCCATCATCCGATGCTTTACCCGACTAAACACTATAATCTCTTGATTGCACCCAACGTTTATTCACTTTATCACCATTCTATGTTCTTTCCTCAATATACTTCTTAACATTATCCATGAGTTGGATTAATGTTTCTCCGAACATATTTGCTTCCATCCCAGTGTGATTCTTGAATCACATTTCAGTCATAAGATAATCATAATCTGAAGTGTAATCCCTTTTGACGAATAACTGAATTTTTTTGTTGTCACCTGAAGTGCAGCTTTAGAACTGGCTACTTGAATCTTTTCCCTGTCAAGTTGTTGTTTCAATTGTTCTAAGTTTAAAATCAATGTGCCCATGAACGTTGATAAATCTTGACGGAAAAGTGTAATAGTTGCTCGTTCGATTCCCAATGTAAATCTGCCTTCAGTTTGAAGTAATGTAAGGTGTGAATGAAGTTGTCGAAAAGGTTCAATGCAACTCTCCTTTGCAAGAACATGCTGTAACTTTGACTGGTGCACTTCTCTTTCTTCAGAATCTGAACATGAAGATTCCTTTATTAGTGATTGTTGTAGTGAGGCCATGCTGCTATTTTCCAAATTTGTCGTTTCTGACTCAACAACGTTTGTCTGTAGTACTTTGTTGGGAATCTTATGTTCATCGATCTTTGCGTACAACTTGAGTATTTCGGTTATGACAGAAGCAGAGTTGTTTGACATGATGTGATTGTGCATGGGATTTTAAAAGTTTGTAATTTAAACCGAGAAATAGAATCTTTCGTGGGATTTTATAAAATTAAGACAAAACTGTAAGAGAGTGAGAAGTATAATGTAGTAAAGGAACTAGAAGATGATAAGGAAGTGAAGATAAATTGGTGTTATGGTTGAGTTTGTGATATTCCCTAATTCTTTATATATACCCCATGTTCTACGGATCGCAAGAATTGGTGTTTCGGTAAATTAGGGTTTGAAAACTAGGGTTTTGTATGTTAGGTTCTGAGACAAATCACAAGAATTGACAAACCGCACTAGATCAAACCGCAAGAATTGACCACTAGGTCAAACCGCAAGAATTGACAAACCGTACAAGGTCAAACCGCAGAGTGACAAACCGCATAAGTTAACAAATCGCAGAAGACAATTCGCAATTAGTGAAAACCGCATCAACAAACCTCAACAATTGACATCTCGCATAGACAAACCGCTTAACCTGTCAACTCGCAAAGGACAAACCGCACAGTCTATCAAATCGCAGAAGACAAACCGCACAACCTATCAAATCGCAAGGAGCCAATAGTACACCCACTACTTGTCCTTCTGTCCTTTTGTCTTTTTCTGCACAAACCGCAAAACAACAATCAACTCGCACAACTTTTAGGCCAAATCGCATACATAAGCTAACAAACCCCAGCGAGCAAGATCAAACCGCAGTCAAAACAGAATCAAATCGCACAAAACAGAGATCAACACGCACCAAAAAACTATTAAACAACATTCAAGAAATTATGTACGAGGGTCAAACTGTATCCAAGAGAACTTCACAAAACCAAACTTTTCCAATCAAAACCACTACAACCAAGATGATTCTAGCCTTCCAAACCAAAAACTACACTAATATGATGATCTTAAACACAAAAGTACAAACCTTTCACACTTTTAACCATCAAAAATTCGAACTTGGTGTATTTTTTGGCTTATAAAATTCAAACCAAACTATAAGCAACAATAACCAATCTTTATGATCTAGCCTTGGCTCTGGTACCAATTGTAAGATATTGGTTATTGTAACACACAAACTATCACAAGTAAGGTTCGAATCTTCCAAGAGTTTTAGAGAGAGAAAGTAGAATGGGATGCTTTCTAGAGAGAGAAAGTGAGAGAGAAAAACAAAGAGAATGTTAGATTAAAATGAAAGCTCCACCTCTTTCCAAGTGGGAAGAGGTATTTATAGTTACAAACTACATGTTCTCCTTCGGACTGTGGATCAGGCATACAGTGGGTAAAGACCCGTCCGTCCTTCATGGTGTTGCTCTAAACTAACTAACTAACTAATAAACTAGTAAATAATGTAATGTCTACGAGCTAAGATATACTAGACTATAATTGGGGTGCCCGACTCTTCAACATGGATTTTCTAAATCCTAACACATAAAAACCCTAAAATACCACACACTATTCACGTAAAACCCTAAACGATCCTCACCATGGCAGTTATTGATACTCCCCCCCACAACCCCTCATTCTACTTTCCCACAAACTAATGCCTATCACAAACCTCAACAATCTTATTCTCGTTAAATTAGACGTCGATGAGATGAATTACTCCTCTTGGGTTTATTTTTTCCTCAATCTATGTAGAGGAAACTCTCTTTTGGATTACCTCTTGGGCAAGGATGAAGATGATGCATCCACGAGCACTAATACACATCTCGATGTCGAATGGATCAAGCTCGACACTATCATTCTTTCTTGGACCTTTGTTACTGTGTCAAAAACTCTTCAACAAAGACTTGTTGTCGACAATCCTCAATCGGCTAAGCAAGCAGAGGACATACTTGCCGATATCTTCCATGACAACAAACGTACAAGATGCATTGCTTTGAAGGCAGAACTATGTTCCTTGAAACTTGGAGACTTGACTGTTGATGCATACTTCCAAAAGATTGAATCCATTGCAACCTATTTGACTAGTCTTGGGTCGCCTGTGAATTCTGATGACGTGGTCACATTTGCACTTGAAGGCTTACCCGCAAGGTATGACAACATATCCACCATCATTACTCATCACGAGCCATTTCCGGACCTCAAGACCGTTCGGTCTATGCTAACTACGGAAGAGATCCGGTTGAAGTTACGGTGACAAGACAATTTTGTAGATGCTACGTCGTCTTCACCGATGATTTTATTGGCAAATTCTGGTTCTAATGCTCGCTGCTCATCTTCCTCTACGGATAAGGTACACAAACCGTGTTTTAACTTTAATAGAGGTTCATGTCGATTTGGTGCTTCTTGCAAGTTTTTACATAATGGGGTGCATGGTCTTGCTACTCGTACACCTAGCTTGAATGATATATCAACCTCATCTTTGACCTAAACGGAAGTACAAACCCTCTTGGCTAAACTTGGGTGTAATGGGACTAGTAATTCTCTTGCCAACACAGTGGGTGTTGCTACTGCTTCAAAACAACAAGTACAACCAATAGCACTATATGCTAATAGTGGCCTGCCCAACATACCTACATACATGGCCCATCCGTCCTTAGCCTAACACTTTCCTCCATAGGGCTTTAATCACCTTCCGGCCCAACAAAATGCCTAGCCCAATTAGACTCTTGGACTGAGTTTCATTGGTTACACGGGTCACGTCTTTTACCCAGGTCAAAACCAACAGCCGGCGGGTAATTTGGATTGGGGGCCACGTTGGTTTGGCAGGTCAGCAGGGGGGTCATTTGGGACTAGGGGGTCAATCTGGTTTGACAAGTCAGCATGCAGGGTCATTTGGTGTAGCTTGTCCACATATTCTCGCTAGTTAATAGCCTGGTCAATAATAAGCACCTACAAGTTCTATAGTAGGTTGGGTCAACTACTGGGTTAAGAAACTATTTTACTACATTCCTTTGCTACTGGAACTCTTTAGGATCCTGCTCCTGGTAATTGGAACATGGATACAGGTGCGACCTCTCATCTGAATAAATCAGTAAATAATCTAAGTGATATTTTTAGTTCATTTATTTACTCATTAGTTGCAGTTGGTGACGATCATTCTATTCCCGCTACCCACTCTAGCCATAGTATTTTGCCTACGCCCTTTCAACCTCTTCATTTAAACAATATTCTCATTACTCCTAATATAGTCAATTATTGTACTGTTGAATTTTATTATTTTGGTTTTTCTGTTAAGGACTTCCAAACACGTTGGGTGCTGCTCTGCTGTGATAGCACTAGAGATCTATACCCTATCACAAAGCCCTCTCCCATTCCTAAAGCTTATCTCATTAGTTAGTATACGTGGCATCAACGTCTTGGACATCTAGGAAGTGAAGTGTTGCGTCGTGTCATTTCAAATAATTCTATTACGTGTAATAAAGAGAAGTATCACGTGCTTTGTCATGACTACCAGCTTGGCAAGCACATGCGACTTCCGTTTGTTAGTTCTCCTATTGTAGTTCAGTATTTGTTTGATATTGTTCACTCGGATTTGTTGACTTCCCTAATTTCGAGTCTGGCTGGTTGTAGATACTATATATTATTTCTGGATCATTATTCACAACTTGTTTGGGTTTATCCATTGGTTCACAAATCTGATGTTCTGTCTAAATTTATTCTGTTCGTAATTTTGTTAAAACTCAATTTAAGAGTGAAATAAAATCGTTCAGTGTGATCATGATGGTGAATTTGACAACCACGCTTTTCATAAGCTATTTTCCGATAATGGAATTCAGTTTCGTTTTTCATGCCCTCGCACATCACAACAAAATGGGAAATCTGAACGCATGATTCGCACAATTGATAACCTTATTAGAACCTTATTATTTCAAGCTCATCTAGCCCCTAATTATTGGACTGAAGCCCTCAATATGGCCGTTTACTTATTAAATATCTTACCATTACGTGCCATTGAAAATGACATTCCCTTTACACGTCTTTTTGGGACCACACCCAATTATATTCTCTTACGTGTTTTTGGTTGTCTTTGCTACCCTTACCTCGATACCGAACACAAACTTAGAGCATGCGCTAGACCTTTCATATTTTTGGGACATGCCTCTAATCACCGCGGTTATCGTTGCTTGTGTTCGTTAAGTAATATATAAAATATACGATAGCAACACTCAACTGACCAATTAAGTCAATCCACTCTCTAACCGAGAGTGAAAGTCCCAAACGGTCAAATAAACTCAAGCTATATATATTTCCTGAAGTAGTTGACATTCCCGGGTCGTTTATGTCCCAACGAAGTGTGAAATAGAAAATCAGATTAAGTTCGTGAATGATTAAAAATAATTTTAGAAAAAAGATTTGTATTTTTCTTATTTTTATTTTATTTGTTATGAATTAAAAACACTTTTACTCTAAAAATATTATAAAAAAATACTAAACGAGCTAAGAAAAATCTAAAAAATGAGGTAAAGTACTTTTAATTATAAAAAATCTAAGAAAAATAAAAGAAAATATCCGGTTTAATCAAATAAGCTAGGAATAAGCCAAAAGGAAAATAAGCTAATTTTGCAAAATTGGGTTAGATAATAACCACTGCGCTACTAGGAGTGTCAGTCCCTAGGGCGCAAATGGTAAAGGTGTGTGTGATAGTGGTTGAGACTGGGTGGAGGTCCAGGGTTCGAGCGTAGCTCACGTTTGCTTCCCGAGTTTCCCATTTTTATTTTTTTGGTAAAACTGAGTTTTGAAACTTATAAATAAGCTAAATATAAGAAGTTTTTGTGAAGACAAAATTTTTATAACCTTAAAATAAGCTGGAAAAAAGTAGATTAAGCCAATAGTTACTTAACAAAGCTAAGAACAAAAATGCCTAACTGATTTAAAGGCACAAGCTTCTATAAGCTTGTACCAAACTCAAATAGGCTTTTAAATCCTAAAAACAAACCTAATAAGCAATTAGGAACCTAGATAAGCTGGAAACAATAAGCAAAAGCTTAAAAACTCAAAAAAACAATTAAGGCTAAACTGCAGACCAAACAGCGTGAACCCCTACTTTTAAGGCTGAAAATAAGGTAACAAAAGCAAAAAGTATAAGCTATAAAATACAAAACAACATAGATTGTAAACCAAAGATATAATAAAACTAATTTCAAACAGTTTGAGCTTAATCTGAGCTTAATAATAAGCTGACAAACAGGTTACCTGATACAGGTTTTACTGACCAGGTTTTACATTTATAGTAACTCGTCTACCTATGGCCTACCTAATGCACTAACGGGCAGTGTACCCAGTCGCATGTAGTGAGGGAATGGTAAGACCGAGGTCGTCCCAAGAACGGTTGATTCCTAACTGTCTAATTAATTAACTTAGTCAAATAAATAAGTTTTAATGTAAGGATTGATAATATATAAGGTGTCACGTGATCAATTGGGCTATTTCTCTGGTAAACAAGCTAATGGGAAAGATAGTGATGCAATTCTTAAACCGAGTTCATCCACAAGTGGAATAAGTCGATAGACTCCTTTGGTCAATTCGCCTACCCTATGGTTCTTAGAATCCTCACCAAGATGAACAGGTCACCCGGGATCATTCGGCAATCTAATAGCAGTCATTAAGTGCCGGCGTTTACTATCGCATTACATGGGTTCTAAATGTCACTAGATTCTTGTTTCAAGTGGGGTTAAAGTCGAGAGGACAACATTTGGTCAATTCGCCCTAACCTATCAGCAAAGATGCCACCACAGGAGAAGTCAGGTGTCCCCTCATAAGTCCTGTTGTTCCTTGTCCCCTAAGCCAAGTCATTAAGTTCCGCTACATGCTAGATTTATAATATTAAGTGCCCGGCCGTTAGGAACTTAGACACTCACCCCCTAATTCTTAAGTTCATCCAAACGGTAGGTGATCAGTTGGTCAAATCGCACAAGTAGAAAGGGTCGTCAGTTGGTCATATCTTACCCTTCCCGTCTCAGTCTACTCACTTAGGGTCAGTTGGTCATATCTCCTAAGCAACTAGCCTCTACCGCCATTCAAAAATACCGAAACAAGGGTAGCTACCAATAAACTCTGCATGCATACACTAGAAACAATTAATAACGCAAAAGCATTAATAATAAAAGAATCAAAATTAGGCCAAGACCTAATTTCCACATCTCCATAATACCCTAGTAAAATGACAAATATAATTACCATATAAAACAATAAATAAACAAAGACATAACATCAAATAATTAATTGACTAGTAATAAATTAATAATCAATTAAATAGAACACAATAAGAATTAATTCGCCAACAATTATATTGATAATCAAGATTATAATAAATAATAATGAAACCAAAATAATATTATGAGTCAGAAAATAATTACATATCGTGCCAATGATAATGCTATCAATCCCCTAGTTGAGTACCGGGTTTGCCCCATAAAAACCTGCGTACAGTGGCCTTCTTTTCTCTCTTCTTGTTTTGGCGGCACACGTACAGAACCACAAAAGATATCTTGAATGACAAATATTGTCATCTATTTATAATGCTAAATTAGGGTACCATGGAACTTGGGCCCGGGCTTTTAATATTTACGGCGTAACTAAATTAATAAGTTACGCCGTAACTCTTTGTAGCTTCATATAAAATAGCCGCATTTAATTAATTACGGCGTAATTAAATTATAATTACGCCGTCGCCTTCAAGACTTTGCGCTCGAGTAATTAATTACGGCGTAACTAAACATAGGGTTACGACGTAATCCTTCGTCATCTCATACTTATCCGATCCGAAATAATCTGTACGGCGTAACTAATTTCATGTTATGCCGTAACCTTCATAAAAATAATTACGACGTAACCATAATAAATGGTTACGCCGTATCCTTCAAAGCACCATATTTACGCCGTAACATTATTAAGCAGTTACGGCGTAACCTTCACAAATAATTCATAGGCCCTCGTGAATCAATCTTCAGAACATTGGCCTTTTATCACTACTTTTCCGCTCCAGCGCCTCATTTATCCTAAAATGCAAATATGAACGAATATGAACGAATTAAGTATCATATTAATATAAATGAAGCCATAAACACGGGAATTTGATATATAAAAGATCAGGCTAATTTGATGTTATCAAATATCCCCCCACTTGAATCCTACTTGTCCTCAAGTAGACCCTTTAAATAATTCTTAAAAAGATATCTCCCAGGATTAATTGGAAGATATGAGTCTAAAAATCACCTAAGCTAGAAAATTCCAAACCGAGCACCTCACGAAAAGGGAATTGAAATCACACTCTCTCTCATAATTCACGTGTTTATGTTTTTGGGTGATCACTCAACTGCTCAGTCATGGCGAGTATTCTATCATAGGCTTGCCAAAGATACTAATCTCTACCACTAGAGTCTATAGATGCAGCTATTCTAAAAGGCAATGGGTTGACACAACATAAAGGCTTATGGGGTTATTTTGTCATTACTAACGAGCTACGGCGAAAGGGACAAAACCAATGATACATGACCAAATCCATGGCCAAGACACCAATGATTGCTCTCTTCCTCACCTAAACTCTATTCATGACTAAGGGTAGGATAAGACATGGGAACACATTTAATGGGTGTAAATAAAAAGACACGAAACAAATAGATTCCTAAGTCCACAGTCGCCCCACCACTAGTCGCATTCAATCCCATAGCAAAAATCGAGGGTCAAGAGTCAAGGGGTCTTCAATACACGAGTCAATGCATATAAAATGTAGCGTAGTGCCTCATAATCTCCATAAACTAGGCAAATAAATGCATTAACTCGGCCTTCATCATCAATGAAAAAAGAATGTGCTATATAAATTTTTTTAAAATTTGGGTACTATTAGCACATTTTCAACCAAAATCAATCATTTCTATCTCCCATCCCCCCACTTGAAATGTACAATGTCCCCATTTTACGAATATTGATTAAAATTTGAAAGGCGAGATAGAAATGTACGGGTTTTTAATTTTATCCGTAAGACATAACGAATATGTAATAATTTGAGCCTAGCTGAAATAAGGCGAGAACACTTATCACAATACGACACATAAGCTGATTATAATGATCAGCAATAAACAAACTAATAAACTCTTGCTTGCATTCCTTTTTTTTTTTTTTTCTCATCATTTTTTTTTGTTTTTATATTTTTTTTGATGCAAGACAAGGTATACATGAATAAAAATAAAAACAATACGAACATATAAAGCATCCCCCCACTTGAGATCAACTATCATCTAAACCCGATTTTCTTCCACAACCCTTTATTCAAAACCCGCGACTTTCACTAGTGGAACCAAAGTTAACCAATAGCGCCCGGACCATGGACATAAGGAAACTATAGGGTAGGCTAGGCGATAGGTGTAACGAAACAATATATATTGGGTGAACAAAATGAAAGGAAAGGCTCTGAAGGGTGTATCTAGGGGTATCTTGCACTAATGGAGAGTGCAACAAATGTGGTTTAATGGGGATTGACTAATCGATGTGAAAAGCCAATATACACAACATAAATTATGGGCTATTTAGGTTTAATCCTAAAATTGCCTTATATCCTAGCTGCACCGATCACACCAAGTTACCTCAGTGTAATGCTCATGATAATGGTCTCGAAAAGATATGCAAGGCCAAGTTATAAAGTCTACTACAGCCACCGGCACACTCATTTTTATGGAATTATGTATAAGGGGAAAACGGGAAGGCTTATCCTCACACAATGAAAATATAGGGTAGGTGTGCTCAGTTTAGATTAATCCAGTTAAGTAATGAAAAACATGTAGGATCGTATATATTAAGTTGATTAGATGATTCGGGTGGTCTAGGTAGATGATTAAACAAGAATGCCATTTTAGAGAGATGAAAAGAGGGAGGGTGTTTTCTAGAAAGATAAAAAAACAAATGTAAGGTTTGATTAATGAAAAGCACCACCCCTTCCATGGATGGAAGGGGTATTCATAGTTACAAATGATACGCCCTCCTGTCGGGCTGTGGATCAGGCATACAGTGGGTAAAGACCCGTCCTTCCTCCACGGTATTACTCTAAACTATTCTACGCTACTGACTAATTAATTAACTACTAAATAACGTAAACAACGACAAGTCTACGAGCTAACATATGCTAGACCATTATTGGGGTGACCGACACTTTCACATGGAATTTCCAATTCCTAACAATCTCCCCCTAAGGGAGGTCACCCCATGAAATACATTTTGCATCCTAGCATTATATCTTTGTCTTTAGTTCTGAGCTCGTAGACTTTAATTCTTCAAGTTCCACAATCTTTGTGCTTTAGTAGCGATTCTTCAAAGTCCGCATAGTTTTGTACTTTAAGTGGAGGCCTTTAACTGATCCACATCTTTGATAATCTTCGAGCTTTCTTTGAGATCATCAGCCATAGTAAATCTCTGGATCACCCTTTATTGTGTTACCATCATGTGATGTTGTGACTTTTAGACCGACATGCTCACACTTTCTGGATCTTGACATCTTTTCATCGTAGTGGCGGAAGCTTTCTTGGTTCAAGATATTTGCAGCGAAGCGAAGCATAGTATAAAAATATCCGAGCGGGTTATGTAGATAGGCACTTGTCATGATTACTTCAAATTAAGTGTGGATGTTGTGAGCATGCGACTTTGGATTGACTTCTCAATTCTAATCACCGCAACCGTCTAAATGTGCTTGCAAACAACGATTAGCAATAAAGCACACGAAAGTGTCTCGATCACTTCGTTGAATTGAGGTACACGCCCACGGTTCCCGTTGATCAAGACAAATCTTGCTGTGATCGGTAGAATTCAAGAATCTCCTTGACGGGGTTTCGCAATGCTCTAGCCGTTCTCAAACCGGAACGCCTCAAAGAAGACAACACGGAGTGAGTGAACCAAATAATTGAGATTCATCGATTGATGAAAATTGATTTGAAAACAATCGTGTATTGCTTGAAGAAAGAGTTTTGCAATCTGACGAAGGTTTTATGGGAAAGATCAATTTTAATCATAAATACTTTTGTATTTGAAAGAGTACACATTCGATGTGCTAGAGAAAGAAGAGATTTGCACATCGAACGGTTTTCCAAAAGTTTTTTATCAATCAGAGATACTTTTTGTATTTGAAAATGAATACACATTCGATGTGCTAGAAAAAAGAAGATTTGCACATCGAACGGTTTTTCCAAAAGTATTCGTCAATTCATTTCCTGGACCAAGGTTGATTCAAGAATGAATCGCCCCATTATTTCCATCCAGTTGTCACAAGCTTGATCTTTTGCAAGATCTCACATGTCACCCACCAAGAGCTTGTTTGATGTTGGCTCTAGAAGGATTTCCATCTTCATTATGAATATTTAACATATCACTCGGATGTTCTGGCAATACCACAAGGATAATGCGTAGGACTCTTAATATATTCTTACTTTCCACATTGTGTGAAACATCAAGTCTTCATTAATTTTGTGTCCTAATGAGATATTGTGGATGATCTCTTGGCTCTAGACTTAATAGTGCACATTTGGTTCCTATGCCAGAGACTAGGGAGAGGGTCTCCTTCTTCAATATAAACAATCTCTAAGAGAAAGTCGATAGATTATGTAGGTTCCCCGTGAGAATGAAACAAGCCCTTTTAAGAGGAACTTGAGTGGCTTGGGAAGTTTAGTGCGATCGTCCTTGGGTCCATGACGTCTTGTCTTCAATACCAGTGTTACCTTAGTAACAACCAAGAGCATATGTATTGAACCCGATTTCTTCCCTAAGGTTGAATTATTGGAGGGCTATTTCTTTTCACCCTTTTCACATTCAATTCTTTTCATTCTTCAACCCCTTGAAGCTTACCGAGACTTCATTACTAGAACCTTGTTGGGTTTATTCCGGTTCTAGCTCTATCTCGATCGGCACTCTTCCTATTTCTCACTTTTCTCCTTTTTCATCATACCTAAGGACTCTACACTATCTAGTGGATTGTCCTCGGTAGATCCCTCGATTACGGCTGGATCGTGGGAACTAATACCTATCCTTACCATCCTTATAACACCATGCATAAAGTAAAATGGTCGGTCTTTTGGTACAATTCTTTCCTTCTCGAAACCAATTGAAAAATCATTTGGAAAAATCAATCAAGGTACTTGTGATATAATATCAAAGCATTTTGTACCTTAATTGTTTTTGATCATTTAGAAATGCTCCCCCTCAACATGTGCGTATGATTTTGAAATTGATTAGCACATGGAGGGCAAGAGATCTTTGAAATGTATTCTTGATCAAAATTTCCGTAGAAAAAGCCATATGAATTTCTTTGGTAAATTCTCCCCCTCAATATGTGCATTGGATATTTGAAATTATTTTATCACATAGAGGAAAGAGTTCTTTTGAAGTACATCCATGATCACAAAAGCCATTAAGAAACCATTAGAAAAACTTTCAAGGTACTTTATGTTGAAACATAGAAATCATTGTACCTTGAAAGTTTATTTTCTTTTTGAAATGCTCCCCCTCAATATGTGCTTCGAGATTCGAAAGCATTTAGCACATATGGGAGAGCAGCATGCACATTTGAATCAAGACGATAACCTTTTATCAAATTTCATTATTAAATCACAAATTCTCCCCCGATCAAAAATATCAAACCCTTTGAGATTTTGGATCCCAAGTGATTTAATAAGGTTTAGAAAACATAGAAGAAAATGTACCTGATTTAAAAGCTCTTCTGGTTTATGGTTAAATGCTCCTCCACAATCATGTGCATTATATATTTCAAAATCGTTTGGTACATGAAGGAAGGAGTGCTTTTGAAATAATCACCCTTTAAAACCGATTTGAGATTTAAATCACGATCTCTCCCCTGATAAAAAATTTCAAACCAATTGAGATTTTGGATCCCGATTGATTTAAATCATTTAAAAAAATATTGGGGAAAGACGTGGCTTGATTTAGTTTTGAAAAATGATACGGATCAACTTAAGACATTAAAGATTGTTAGTGTCAGGTATGATAGTTTTAAGAGATCTTTAAGTAAAATAAAACAATTTTACAATCAAACAAGAACATAAAAGATTTTATTAAAAAAGATCTTTGAGTTTTAAAGAAAATCATACCATGACATAACATTAAATCTTTAGATCACCACTTATTTTGTACAAACGGACCTTTTATGAATAAATATCGTTTGAAAATATTTTATTTTAAATCACTCTCCCCCTCAATCGATGACCGTAGTCGATGATTGAGTGACTTAAGTTTTGATAAAATGAAGTCCGGTGATTTTCAAGATTAAGTCCAATTTATTTTCAAAACCAATAATTTTCCATTTTTCAAAACAATATTATTTAAAATTGTTTAAAAAATGTTATCATCCACTACTTGTCCTGCACAAAGAAACGTTAGGTGGTTGAGCTGCTTTTGTTGTTGTTGCTGTAGGTTTGGAAGAAAACCATCTGCTAATGCAGTGAGACTTCTTACGTTGCATTTTATCATGCCAACTCTCCATAGAGGTCAAATTAAGCTCCGTTTCTTCATTTGATGATGAAGAAAACCATCTGCTGATGCAGTGAGACCTCTTACGTTGCATTTTTCATGCCAACTTTCCATAGAAGTCAAATTAAGCTCCGTTTCTTCATTTGTCAACCCAAGATATAGTTACCCTTTCCTTTCGGCATCCAATCATATTCTATTGTGGGATCCAGATCGGGAACATTCTTATATACCAATATACCTGCATACATTAGTAGACATACAAACAGATATATGGTGGTCGACATCACCCAAACATCAATCGACTAAGAAAAGTCAATTCAACATATCAATCAGATCATGTAAAGCATGGGAATAATGTGTTTATCAACCTCTAATCATCTAATCCTAACAATCATATCCTAGGACCCTAGTCCTTCAACGTAGGTTAACATGTTTTACATTTAAGTATATAGGATAATTTGATAAGCTCGTTAGATGATATAGATTTGAAAACATTCTCCCCCTCAATCAATGACTTATTTTTAGAAAAGTTTAAACGCGCTGAAGTCATTGATTGAGTTTTCAATTTTTACGAAAACTCTAAATCTGATTGATTTTCAAGCAACTCATTTACCACCACTTTTGAAAACAACAAATATTTTTCTGAAGAATTTTAGACGGAAAAACATTTGTGTAGGAACAGCAGTCCTTCGACATACTTTCCTCAATTAGTTTTAGGATAAGTGCACGAAAATTTTGAAGATTTGATTAGCGCAGCACTTTCCTTACTTAAAGAACGGGTTGCTATCTGAAATAATAGCAAACCATAGTTTAAGCACGGGTTACAGTCTGAAATAACTGCAAGCCATGGTTTAAGCACGGGTTACAGTCTGAAGTAAATGTAAGCCATATTTTTAGACATGATTTGGAAAAAGAATATTTACACCTCCCGCTCGAACTTCATCTATGGTCCCGTGAAATTATTGAATGACATTTATAAGACCGTAGATGTTATCGATACCAGAAGACATGTCTTGAGAAAACATATTTTTTGTATTTTTCAAGTTTTTCTGATTTTTATGGGTTTTATAATTTTCTATTTTCTTTTTGTGGGTTTTATATTTTTGTATTTTGTTTTTGATAAATATTTACAAAGATAGAGAAGATGATATAGTTTAAGAAGATGATGATACGAGTACCGAGATAAGGATATCGAACAGCCTCGTTGAAGAAGATAGAAATCGTCATCTCTTAAACATTCACCACCAAAGCTTCCAAGGCTCTTGAATCGAAGAGAGAAATTGAGCCATTTGAAAGTGAGACTTTGGTAGCTTCCCCCCAAACCGTAAATCTTCTTATTGAGCAGATTCTAAGCTTTCTTTCAAGCTTGCCTTAGCCAGGTGCACAGAGAAGCACACCATTATCATAAATCCCGCTGCTCCTTTTAAGAACGATAATCGAGATTCTCCGTTTGGGGTTATATCATCAAAATAGATCAGCAACGTATCATCCCACGCTTAAATAATCTTCTCAAATTCCTTTTACATCAAGTCTCAAGCGATCCATTCCAAAGGTGTTAAGAGAACAATTCCCCAAGTAGATGAATTGATGCATCGATCTCTTAGACTAGAGCTCACGAACCCGAATACACATATACCCAAAGACAGAGAAACTTATACCATCAAGTAGCAGTTAAGTCCAATAGCCAAAGAATAACCCCGATGTATACTTTTCTCCCTAAAGAAAGTGTATGAAACTCAAGAACTGAAGTACCGAATGCCCAAAGAGAGAATAACCGATAACATTGAAGAAGCGGGCCGAATCATCGATTATCTCTGCAGATGACTATCTCTGCGGATGTCAACTCGGAATAAGTGATTATATCTCGAATCACCGATTAAGCACTCAAGTGAAACAAGCTGGCGTCCCCTAATGTACACAATCTCTCCCCGATGATTGCGATAGCATCGAAATCATCACACACTTGTGTACCTCTTTATCACCGTAAACCGACTCTTCCATCTCTTCCCCACATAGTTGGAATAAGAACACTAAACGCCATGAGTCAAACCTTGAGTTTCTCTGTTGTAATGACATTAGTCTTCCCGGGATATCTTCAATCACTTAGAAGTATTAAGTTCATCAATGTTTGCTCGCGTTTAGATGCGTGTCTCCTTCCCCCTTGCTGGTTTTGATGCTTCAGAATCAGCAACACATTATACGCCCGTATACTGGAAATCTTTTGAGAAGAACATCATTAGCTCAGATGTATCTGTGAGAATCAACTTGCTGAAGAATGTGAGCAACTCTAATTGGGGATTAACTTTGGATTTTTACTCTCCCCCAATTAGTGCTCTCCCCTAAACCGACAATCTTTATGATGAATGCTTGAATTAAGAAGAAGTCTTTAGATCGTTAAATGCAACTCGTCTTTAGTCTTCTAACATACAACAGAAAATGTAGAACCGACTGTAGACTCGACCTTCTTCTAGATTGTCCATTTGGGGAATAGAAAGTCAACATCTTCAACTCACCAAATGCATTCCCGTTAACTTGTATATAGCAAATCCCCTTAACTCAAATCCCTCCCAATCAAACAAGAACAGAAAGATGTTGGATCGATGTATTCAAACCAAACTAACTTATATAGCTTGTAAGGACTTAGTAACCTCGGATAAATCCTAAGTTGCTAACAAAGAAACACTGAACTAACTCTATTAAGTATGCGGAATTTACTTAACAAAGCTAAGAAGAATTAACTTTAACTTTAACAATTATATTAGAACTCTGAATCTGCTTGTTATACAGATTCTTAACAACTCTAAAACTCTAATATCGTATTCTCTAAAAACTCTAATAATGCACGACGCCTAATGCCAATCTAGGGTCCTTTATAGGCTTAAGGATAAACCTAGTCGGTTTACAATTACAAACCTTGTACGTCAAGTAATACTAAACTTAAACTTAGAACATTCTAGAATTACAATATAATCCTTAACGATTTTGCATAGCAGTCCTTTGACCTTGCAGTACTTTGATGATCAAGCAGTACTTTGACTTTCTTCTTTAGCAGTAATTTGACTTCAGTACTTTAACTCTTCAGCATTTTGACTTTATATATCCCAACAATCATCCCCTAACTTCAATTCTACTTGCTTGATTTCACGTTCCTTTGTATATTTGACTTTAACATCTTTGTTTTCAAGGATTGTGTCTTTATCTTCAGATTTTGTCTTTGTAATCTCTGTGTTTGTATAATCATCATCAAAGTAGTCTTTATCAGTAATTCTTTTCAGCAACTATCAGCAAGCTCCATCTTTTCAGCAACATATGACAACTTGTACATCAGATCATTTAAGTTTCATTCTATTCTCATCACTTCCAAATGTGTAAACTTCTGTGAGAGGCGAATCATTGAAATTTTAATGGTTTTGATGTCTCTTTACCAAAGTCATTAACTCTGGAGTAGCCAAATGTTTAGGTGTGTAAGACCATGGTACATTGATAACCGTATGATTTTTAGCAAATCAACAGATTTGATTTGTCTTTACCAAAAGTTGTACCCTTTTGGACTAGTTAGTTCTTGCAACCATGGTGAACTAATTACCATATAAATGGTTTTTCCACAGCCTTTACCACAAACCATTTTTCTTGTGGGCTAGCCAACTCTTTACATTTGCTGATATGGTGAGTTGATTACCATACAACTTATTAGCAAGTTGTCAACTTTAAAACGGATTTGAGATATCTTTACTAGAGCCATTTGCTCATGGATTAGCCAATCCTTTTGTTATACATGGTGAACTGATAACCTATTGTTATAACCATCTCAAAAACATTGTTGCTTTTAACTTTTGTTTCAAAATATTCTTTACTTAACAAAAGTTTTCTTTCAAAAACATTTATTGGTTTATCTCGCAAGCGATACTTTGATTAAAGTATCTTGTTTGTTTTGCAAGACTTTGAATAAAGTACTAATTTTCAAAATTTATACAATTATAAATCATACCAAGATTTATGCTTCATCATCACCATAGTTGTCCATCCGATATATAATTCAATCACCATCGTATTGTTTCATTCTCTTCCTCAACTTCCATTCCATGATCCAACATTCTTCTCATGAGATCACTTGTCAAAGGATATCTTCTTTCAGCTAGCATGTGGATCATAGTTCCATCTTCCAATTCTAAAGCATGAGCTCCTGATTCTTCAAAGAATCTCCAGCTTGTAATCTCCCAGTTCTCTTGATTTTGCCAGAGTTCATCATTGCTTGTTTCCTTAGTTTCGAAAATAGTTGTCAGATCTCCTAGTAATACTAAGCCAACTCCACTTGATGGAATATGTTCAAAGTATTCTTGGACTAGTTGATATAGTTGAAACATATTTGCTCTATCAATAATATGCAGTATATCCCATAGTAAATTGAATACTCTGAAACTTTCATCCTCCCTATGGAACATCAAACAATCTCCATCTTTTGACTTTACAACTTCAAAAGTGATTATCTTTGTCTTCTTTACTGCAGCATCTTTGGATTTAGGATTCTCAAAATCTACAACTCTAATGTAATTCCCCAGTTCATCAAATGTATCGGATCTCAACTCAATCTTCTTTGATTTCTGTTCAGCTTCAGTTGTTCTTTTTCTTTTTAAGCTTCTTTTAGTATCATCCTTCTTTTGCTTATCATCATCTTTAAAATCTTTAATACTATCAACTTGTTTTTGATAAGCTTCTCTTACCAAATCATAAAACTGTTTCATCTCAAAATAATTCAGCTTCTGTAATCCTGTATACCCTTGACTTTTCAAATAAGCCATCATAGCATTTCTTTCTTTAGCCTTTGTCATTGGTCTTCTAGGTATAGAAACTGACTTTTCTGAAATAACAACTTCAGATTCCTTCACTGGTTGAGATATTTCAGCATTCAACTCAGCTTGTAACTTCCTAGCAGCTGCTTCATTTTTAGCCACTTCAATAGCTCTAATTTCAGCTAAAGTGAGCTTCTTCTTCTTTGTTTCAACCAATTTACCTTTACCTTTGTCTTTAGGATCTATCACTGGTTGAGAAGCTTGTGGTTATTCTTCAGCAACTCCTGGAATGGTAACACCTCTTGGTCTTGTCATACTTTGTAATATCTCAGCAATTGTCTCATCTTCACTTGCAGTGTGCACTACTTTTGGTGTAACATCTTCCTCTCTTGTAGAATTGTTGAAGGACCAGCTTCTTCATCAAAATTCAAAGTTATTGGTGTAATCAGTTCTTGTCTATGAGTTTCTTGAAGACCAGTACTTTGATCAGCAACACCTTGATCATCAGTACTTTGAACACCAGTTCTTTCGAGCTCAGACTTTCAATATTGACCGTGCTTCAAGACTTTGAGGTTCATCTTCTTTTCTTCATAAAATTCAACATCTTCTTTCAAATTCCTCCCAATTGGATGGAAGATTTTGGTGAACCTTTTGCCCAGAGAAGTCTTCTTAAAAGCTTCGTTTCTTCTTTTCAGCCTTGACCCATAATCTGTGATGTTTGACTAAAGGCCAGACAGACCCCTTAAGTCTTCTAAACTTGGTCTTTAATTGTGCTATCTGTGCAGCTTAATCCTCAGTTGTTTTCTTGAATCTGACTAGCTCCCTTGTCAGAATATAATTATCCAGTACTAATCCTTCAGGGGGTATAGTGGCTGCATCTCCTTCAGAGGATGATGAGGGGATAGGGATATCTGGTTCTGACTCAATAGGTGGAGTATCATGGTGAGAGGAGGTAGGTGAAACTGTAGTACCTTCGTGTGCATCAGTACCTTGAGATGCAGCATCTTGAGAAGCAGTACCTTCTCTTGCATCACTAGCTGCAGCCTCATCTCTAATTGCTTGAACAATTTACGTCATTGATGTAGTCAATGGAGTGTTCCTTCCAGTAAACAGATCACTCTTCCTAGCCATGAAGGTGAAAATCTTCGCCGGTTGTACCACAACTGGTAATAGACTCGAAGGCTTTGGTACATCTTGAAGTTGTTTATTCAAGAAGACTTGAATAAATCTTGGATACATCAACCAGCGTGATCCATGAGAGATGTGAGATAGCATACCATCTAAAATCAGCCTTGAAAAATTGAATATACGATTTGTAGCCAATCCCACCAAAGCAGATGCTATATTGAATCCAAATTGCTCCCATGAAGTACTTTTAGAGCGGATACAATGAAGTAGGACATGAACCAAGTACTTCCAATGAGGACTAAATAAGGGCTTCTTGAATGTCGTTTCTGTTAAAGACCCTTCATATCCGATGTCTCTCAACGTATCCCAAAGAAGCTGTTTATCAAATCGAATAGCTCCTTCTACATCATCAAATAATAAGTCTTCACGAATTGATGCTTCACTAACTTTCACAAGCCTTCCAGCAACTTTAGCTTGTATATACAAATCATCATTCTCCATGTGAGTCCTAGCAGTTGTCCAAAACTGTTGAATCCAGGGCTCAATGACATCTGGTTCAACCAAAAGTGCATAACTAATTGGAGACCCTGTGAGAAAATCAATGATGTCATAGAATGCGACATTAGCTTCAGTTTTATCCAAATTCGCCACCATATTGTGTTTAGACACTGTGTTTTGATTCGCCATTGATTGTGTGTTATCAAAGAAAGTGGTTGATGAATAGTTATTGTGAAAGAGAGAGAAATATGGAAAAGATTGTTAAGTATAAAGATGAGAGGGAAATTCGGAGAGTAGTTTTTTATAGGTAAGATTTGAAAAATCACAGCCCATAATAACAAAGTTACCGTTATTTGAATGTTACACCTCTTTTTGACCGTCGGAACAGTACGTTGATAAGACAAGCAGTGCTTTCCACATGTGCAGTACTTTCCAAAGCAGTACTTTCAGTGCAGTACTTTCATAGAACAAAACAACAGTACTTTTCCAGTCTTCTCTGCATAATGGCAGAAACTTGTAAATAGGCATTGAATTGCCTCCCCTCAAGCAATGCATGGGACTGTCTAACTAACTAATCAGTCCTCCCCTTAAATGTAGCTTAATAATTAATCATTCCAATACTCACCACCAAGTGATTAAATCTTGAAACATCAAATCCTTTGGTGAGTAAATCAGCTACATTATCATCTGTGTGAACCTTGACAACATTAATGAGTCTATGCTCATAACAATCTCTGATGAAGTGATGCCTAATCTGAATGTTCTTGGTCTTGGAGTGATAAACAGGATTCTTCACAATGCAAATTGTACTCTTATTATCAATGTTGATAGGAGTATTCTTGAAGTTGAACCCATAATCCAAGAGTTTATTCTGCATCCACAAAACTTGTCCACAACAGCTTGCAGCAGCCACATATTCTGCTTCAGTAGATCATGTTGAGCAATAGTTTGCTTCTTACATTGACAGGAGACTAATCTTCTTCCAAGATACTGGCATCCTCCAGTTGTTGATCTTCTATCATAGTTATCACCTGCATAATCACTATCCGAAAAAGCCTCCAAGTGAAAAGGTGAATCCTTTGGATACCACAACCCAACTTAGGTTGTTGTTTCAAATAACTAAAATTCTCTTCATCGCATTCATATGGGAGACCTTAGGTGAGACTTGATATCTTGCACATAAACAAATAGCAAACATGATATCGTGCCTAGATGCGATTAAGTACATAAGACACCAATCATTGATCCGTATAACTTGACTTCAACAGTTGACCATCTTCATCCTTGCCCAATGAGTTGATAGACTTGATAGGTGTAGTGTCTGGCTTCATAGCATCAAAATTGAACTTCTTAAGAATGTTAGAGACATACTTATCTTGACTTATGAAAAATCCCTCCTTTGACTGTTTAACTTGTAGCCCCAAAAAGAAAGTCAATTCACCCATTGAACTCATTTGAAATTCATGTTGCATCAGCTGCTCAAACTCCTTTACCATGGACTATTTTGTAGCTCCAAAGATGATATCATCTACATAAACTTGAACTAGCATGATATCCTTCTTATCTCTCTTGATAAACAAAGTCTTGTCAATAGCACCCCTTTTGTAACCATGTTGTAATAAGAAAGTAGAGAGCCTTTCATACCAAGCTCTAGGTGCTTGATGTAGGCCATAAAGAGCCTTAACAACTTTGTAGACTTTGTTTGGATGTGTAGGATGTTCAAAACCAGGAGGTTGTTTGACATAGACCTCCTATGTAATCATGCCATAGAGAAAGGCACTCTTGACATCCATTTGATAAACCTGAAAGCCCATATATGATGCAAAAGCAAGGAATATTCGGATAGCTTCAATCCTTGCTACAGGAGCAAACACTTCATCATAATCTACTCCTTTTTCTGGTCTGTAACCTTGTGAAACTAACCTTGCCTTGTTCTTGATTACATTCCCTCTTTCATCTCTCTTGACTCTGAAAACCCATCTTGTACCAATAACTTTCTTGCCATCTGGGAGATCACATAATACCCAGACTTCTTGAAGTTTGAATTGAAGAAGTTCTTCTTGCATGGCTTCAACCCAACTCTCTTTAGTTAATGCTTGAGCTATATTCTTAGGTTCTTCTTGAGAGATAAAGCAAGTAAATAAGCATGTTTGGTGATCCTTATGATTCAGCCTGTTCTGTTTATAGACAAAGCTAAGTAAAGCATTATGTGGTTTAGAAAAACCTTTAGCTTTGGTCCTTGTAAGCACCCAGTAGAGGTCCAATAATTTGATCAAGAGGATGATTCTTCCGTACTCTTAAGATAGAGTCTGTGGAACTTCAACATTATCACCCAAATTTGTGAAATCAAGATCTTCATTGAATCGAGAAAATACCTTCATCTTCAAATTCATCATCAAGATCTTATAAGCCGTGAATGGTAGGATCATCTAAATCATCCAAAGTGTTGTCAACAGTGCAACAAGATTTTGATCTAAAAGCTCGTGATCAAAAGTACGTGAGGGTGTTCTGAGACTTACCCTTTTCTTTGCTTCTTCAAAAGCTCTTCTTTGATCATCATCATAAGATTGTGCTACTACATCTTGAAAAAGTAGGTTATTAAGTTCATCTTGTATAGCTTGATCTTCAGCAGATAATGAAGACTTTGGTTCATCAAGATTTTCTCTTTCTACGCTTATAGGTTCTTCATCAGAACAACATCGGTCTAATGTTGACTCCATGAACAATGTATCGTAAATCATCTTCCTTGTGATCTACTTGATTTTCTTCTCTAAATGTACATAATTCATAGAAGGAGTCAAAACCTCAAGATCAAACATCCAATCGGGACCTTTACCCTTCCGATTTTCTTGATCTTCTAAAAATTCAACATGAAGACAATCTTGAACCTTCTTGGTAACTCTATTGTACACTCTAAATCCTTTTTTGTTGGTGCAAGATCCCAATAAATATCCATCTTCCGACTTGCCATCAAATTTTCCCAGATTATCAATTGTATTGAGAATAGTTAGAGGGCATCCAAAAGGCTTCATAAATCGAATGTTGGGTTTGTTTCCATCAAGAACTCATAAGGTGTCTTCATCCGAGGTTTAGTGATCGATACTCTATTCAACACATAGCAAGCAAGACTTACGACTTGACTCAAAATTGAATAGGTAATAAAGAATCGCAAGCATTGTTCGGCCGCTCAATCAAAGTTCTGTTCTTTCTCTCGCAACACCATTCTCTTGTGGAGTTCTAGCAATACTAAACTCCCTCTTGATCCCTTTCTTGGCACAAAATTCATCCATAAGCTTGTTCTTGAATTTAGTCCCATTGTCACATCTAATACCTCTTACTTTGAGTCTCAATTGATTTTCAAGGGCTATTATGAGATCATGAATAACATCAAACGTTTCATCTTTAAACCCAAGAAAATACCCAACTGAATCATCGCAATCATCTGTCACAACCAGACAGTACTTCTTCTTGTTTAGACTTGCAACAGAAACATGTCCAAACAAATCCATGTGCAGCAGCTCCAAAGGTTCTCTAATAGTTCTTTCCTCAAGCTTCTTGCATGAAGCTTTGTGTTGTTTACCCTTCTTGCATGCCAAACATGAGTGATCATTCTTGTAAGTCTTGGAAGGTAAACCTCTAATTAAATTTCATTTGACTAATTTGTTGATATTCTTGAAATTTACATGGCCTAGTATTCTATGCCATTGATGTGCTTCTTCAAGTGTTGCCTTTGCTACTAAACAAGTTGCTCTTCCAGAAGAGTGAAGACTCTTCATATTTATTTGTACACATCATTAGTTCTTGGTACTTTCAAGACTACCAAGTTATCATCAACAAGCTTGAATTTGGGAAAGAATGAGACATTATGTGTCGTTGAATAACACAGGTGCTTCTTGTCACAGATCCGAGAGATCGACAAAGATTGAATTTGAGTTCCTTCACATAACGAACATTCTCAAAATCTCTTCTTCCCGCCTTGATAGTTCCTTTGCCGCTTATTCTTCCTCCACTAGCATCATTTCCAAATGCAACTCTTCCTCCACAATAGGATCTAAAATCATGTAATCTCTTTGTCTCTGTCATGCTTCCGAGCAACCACTATCCACAATTAGATGATCTTTAAGCTCCTCTTCCGGGTTGCCCTGTACAAAGATAAAAGAGTTAGTTAATTTTAGGAACCCAAGCCATTACTGACTTGTGTTCCCCTTGTGGAGTTATATACTTAAATTCTTTAAGTATGTAATTCCCACTATCTTTATGTTAGGTTCCCATATTAGTAACACAAGCGTCAATATAAGAAATAGAGAAGAGAGTGATCGGATGAACACAATACAAACACACGACTAAGTAATGGAGAAAAGTTATGCGTAGAGTGAATAAGTAAAGTGAACAACCAACCTTCAATAGAAGGTTTACAAGAGGTATTTATAGGGCAAGGAGCTAGGGCAACACATCTAGACTCCTTCCCTTCTTATGGGCTTGGGCCAAGGCTTATGGGCCTTCTACATAAGCCTTAGCTTAATAATAAACATAAAGGCCATATTAAGCTAACTATTACATATGAATCACTAACACTTGAATTAAGGTTTAGGAGTGATTCCAACAATCTCCCCCTAAGTGTTGGTGATGAATGAAAGAGTGATAAACGTTGTAGGTCTTGATGTAATAGTAGCTTTGACGCCTTTCCGACATTCTTCTTTCTTGTGAGAAGAAGTGTCTTGATTCGAACAATCTCCCGGTGTAGAGAAATTGTTTCCTTTGAAGTATTCGCTTTGACGTCAATATTTACTTTGTTCTTTGATCTTTGTTCTTTGTGATGGTAGTGATAGTATGTTGTTGTTATCGCATCAGTCCGCTTCATTGCTCCGGTTCCACGTCTTTCTTCAACATGCTCACACGCCATTTAACGTTGGATTTCAAGATCGATGTAGTTCTCTAAGTCTTTAAACTTTGTAGATTCTTTGACTTGACTAAGAATCATTATGACTTTGTGTTGCCTTTTGAGAGAACTTGCATTAGTGATGATGTTGGTATGAGCATGTGAAGAATCTGCACGATCATCCGCACCGTAGCTTCCATAAGAGGAAAACATACACACGGTTAGTAATAAGCGGATTCCTAAGCACTTACAAGTTTGAATTTCGAGGGTGTTAAAGATAGTGTGAAAACACATCTCTAATTCTCACAAAGGCCGTTCTCGAACTGGAGTCCCACAAGTGAGATAACACGATGCACCGGCACACCTATAGTTCGGATGAGTCGCCGAGGTACACCAAGCATCACCTCACGACTATAGACCGCTTGAGACACACTAAGCGTAATCCATGGGGAGTTACAAGTGACCTGTCGTGGTCGTTTGATGTTGACCTTGGCGTGAGTTTCCATTCAATCACCGAGGATCACAATTGTGAACCTCTCATAAATGTTCTCGATGATTGCTAAGATCCGTGAAGGACACGATGAAGTATCACTATGCGTTCTAATTGTTGAACGACAAGCGATAAAATGTCAAGTGTACCTAAGAGATCTTTTGATGAATCTCGTGGCTCTAGACTCAATAGTGCACTTTGGTTTTCCGAGCGGAGACTAGGGAGAGGTCTCCTTCTTCAATACCAAGAATCTCAAGAGAAAGCCGATAGTTTACATAGGGTTCCTGTGAGAATGAAACACGCCTGCTGGGAGAAACTTGAGTGGCTAAGAAGGTTTAGTGCATGCGCCATCGGGTCTATGATGACTTTTATCTTCAATGCGGTGTCCTCTAGTGACGACCAAGAGTATATGAATTGAACCGATTGTCCGCCTAAGTTGAATAACTGAGGGCTATTTCTTTTCACCATTTTCTTTGCATTTCCTTTTAATTCTTCAACTCATTCTTTCTCCGATTCTCATTTTCTCCTTTTATAATCATACCTAAGGACTTCTAAGTACTAACTATTTGTGATGTCCTTGGGTAGATCCCTCTGCTCTGGCGGATCATAGGATGGTTATTCCTAACCTTAGTCACCTTATAACTCCATGACTAACCTATGTTGCCATAAACCATTTTCCGAAAATCTCTCAACGTGTTTGTGAATGAAAACATTTTGTACCTTTGTGAGAGTTTTATCTTTAGCGTAATCCCCTCCACACGTGCTTAAGTGTTTAGGCAATCTGCACGGTGAGAGAAGAGCGCACTTTGAATTGATCGACTCAAGACAGATAATCCCCATGAGACACGGTTACGTTGCATAGTTAAAGAGTTACATTGTCGCTTTTAGGTGACAATTAGCTCTAATAACTACCTTGAAGGTGTGGAAAACCTCGAAAGGTTGTCAAACCCGTCAAAGTTCATGTCTATCAAGAGCTTCTCGAATAGGTACAATTTACTTGGATAAGTCTTTGAAAGACAAATCTTTTCAATGTATGACTATTCAGATACCGTCAATTCATGGGTTAAGTCTTTTCACACGACGATTCAATAGTAAATCAACATATTTCTTATCACAATAATTTTCTCCCCCTCAAAAATGGCATATAAATGTTATTTTTGATAACGTTTTGATATTAAATATGACCATTTCGAGTTTTGTGGGAAGATTTCCACGAAGAACCTTTTGTTTGTACAAAGATTTTAGCAAATACTCCCCCTCAACAAGTAATACTAACTTTTGAGGTTTTGAAAACGTAGGGAAGTACTTGTTCTTTTGAGCAAAACTTTGAAAATGAAAGTTTTGATAAGTTTTACTCAAAAGTAAGAAGCTTTCGCTCCTTTTATAGGATTGTGGCATCAAGCGTACCACAGGTCCTTTCATTACAAGAACGGGTTGTACATCGTGATGTGTGCACAAGCCATAGTCATATAATAATCACACATCCAAATATAAAATGAAACAATTTAAGGGTACCGTGTAGTCCAAAGAATATTTCCGTGAATGCGAATAGGCGTTGATAGCGTGAGAGTAATCTGGGACGACCACCTCGAAGCTCTCCGAGTTCGAATCGTCCCTTCAGACAACCTTTCATCGATCCGAGGGATGATCCTCTTAACATCCCGCTTTCACGGAATTCCATCGCTTTGGTGACCCAATGCCTTCATGTATCGCCTTCAACCTATAAGCCAAGCCGTCCCGACTTTCTTGGTGTGTGATCCCCAAACTTATGAAGATCTCTACATGCCATCAGCAGCTATGCGTTGTAGTTCACTACGGTAAACTACTCCAAACGGTTTGTCGATGAGAGTGTATTGTGGAAGATGGTTGATGTCGTGAATTTCTACCGAGGTGCGGTGAGGTTGACACGTGTCGATACGATTCAACAAAGAAGTTGTAAATCTTCTACACGCCTGGATCACTATGCTTCGATGAAGATGAGCAAGGACTTGATTTTTATCTTTAATTTTAAACCCAAAACTTAAGAATTTTAAGCCCGAAAAAACAAATTTAAAAAAATGAAAAAAAAAAAAAGGGGAAGGGGAGGGTTTTTTTTTTTTCCCCTTTTTCAGTTTTTTTTAAAAAACCCAATTGAAAAAAAATTTGGGTTTTACAAAAATTGAAATTTAAATTCTTTAAAAAAAATTTCAAAACAATTTTCCCTCAAAATTTATTTTCCCCAACAAAACAAAATTTAAAATTCTTGGTTAAAAAATTTTTCCAAAATTTTCGGGTTTTTTTAAAAAAAATATCTTTAAAATTTTTAAATTTTAAAGGGGGGTTTTTAAAAAAAAAAAAATTTTACCAATTTTAGGAAAAACCCTTAATTAAAAAAAAATTTAAAATTTAACAAACAAAATTAAAATTTTTCAAAAATTTTTCTTTTATTTAAATTTTCCCTTTAAATTACCCTTTTCCCCTAGTTTTTTAAAAATAAAAGAAAATTTTAAAAAATTTTTAATTTGTGATTTTTTATTTTTTAAGAAAATTCTAAAATTTTTTTTAAAATTTCCTAACCAAATTTTGACCCAAAAAAACAAAGTTAAAAATTTAAAAATTTATCCCTTCCCAAAAATTTCTTTAAATTTTTTTGTTTGAAAATTAAATTTTTTCCTTTTTTAAAAAGGGGAGATTGTTAATCCCTTCCTTCTTTGGGTTTAAAACCATTTGAAAAACCCGGGAAAATTTTAATAAAAATTAAAAAATTTTATTAATTAAAAGTTTTAAAACCCAAAAAAAAGGGCCTTGGGTTTTTAAAATTTAATCCCCAAAAAAAACCTTTTATCCCTTATTTTTTTTTCAAAAACGGGTTTTAAAGTTTTTTTAAAAAACTTTTGGGGTTTCCCCCTTTTAAAGTGTATCGGAAAAAATTATTTTTTTTTTCCCCCTTTTTTTCTTTCTTTTAAAATTTTTTTTAAATTTTAACTTTTGGGTTAAAACCCAAAAATTTTAAAAAATAATTTAAAAAAATTTTTCCCAAAAAAGTTTCCCCCAGTTTTTTTAAGGATAATTTGTTAAATTTAAATTTTTTCCTTTTGGAAATTTAAAAGTCCCATTTTTTTTCTTTTTAAGGTTTATATTTTTTCTTTATAAATTTAATTTGACCTTTAAATTTTAGATTTTCCCTTTCAAAACCCCAAAAATTTTCTCTTTCCCTTTTAAAAGGGGTGGTTTAGATGCAAAAATTTTTCGGTGTTTAGGTTTCCCCAAAGCCCAAATTCTTTTCCCATTTTTGCCAACTAATGGGTTTGCGGGGCAAATTTTCAAAGGTTTTCTTTTTTTTTAGGGGAAATTGAAAAATTTTTTTTCTTTCATATTTAAAAACTTTTTTTTTAAATTTTGGCTCATCCCACTTTCTTTAATCCCAAATGCGCTTTTAAAAGTAAAACTTTGTCATTGTTCTAAGGGCTTGAAATTTAATTTTTAAATTCGAATTTCGAAAATTTTTGGAAAAAGGGTCCCTTCTATTCCCAGGTAAATTTTTTGGGAAAAATTGGGGATATGGGAAATTTTGGAAAAATTTGCAATTTTTTGAAAACCAAAAACGGCAAATTTCCCTTTTTGGGGTAAACCGTGCTAATTCTGGTTTTTGGGTTTTTAAAATCTTCTCCCGGGGACAGTTTTGCTAAAAATTTCCCAAATTTACGTAAGGGGGGTAATTAATTTTTGGGGTTTCTTTTCTAATCCCTTTTTTCGGGAAAAACCCGGGGGAAATTTCCAAATGGGTTTTAAATTTGGGAAATTTTTAAAAATTTTTTTAAAAAACCGAAAGTTTGCATCTTTTTGGAAAAAATAAGGGGGTGGGGGCGGTTTGGGGAATTTTAATTTGGGGAAAAAAGGCAAAGCTTTCTTTTTAATTTTTGGCTCATTTTTTAAAAATTTTTCTTTTCCCCTTTGGGGGAAAAAATCCCTTAAATTGAAAACAAAGGGAAATTTTAAAAAATTTTTTGAAACTTCCTTTTCCCTTCCCAAAAAACGGGTTGAAGGGCCAACAATTTTGAAAAAAAATTCGGCTACCAAGAAAAAGGGTTTGTTAGGGGTTTAGGAAAGCTTATTTTTTCCTCAAATTTTTAGTTTTTTAAAAAAAAAAAACCCCAAAAAATTAGTTTTTTACTTTTAAGGGGAAAAAATAAAAAAAAGGTCAATTTTTTTTTAATTAAACTCGGGGGATAAAACTTTGGTTTCAAACCCGATTTTTTCCCACTTCTAAATTTTTTCCAAACCTTTGGAACAATGGAGGGCCCCTTTCAAGGGTTTGGTAAAGCTTTTTTTTTTGGGTGGATACCCTTTGGGTAACAATTTTGTTCTTCCCCCATTTTTTTTTCTTTTTTAAACCCCCTTTTTGGAACCCCGGGCCAAAATAAAAAACTTTGACTTTTTAATACCCTTTTTACCTCTTGAGAAAGGGTAACCCTCTTTGGAAAATTTTTCTTCCCTAAGGGGGATTTTTTAAAATGATAAACTTTATGTTATAACAACCTTCACTCAAAACATATGTTGTATTTACTAAGTGCTACAATAGTAGGGAGCTTCATGTGAGGGTTTCATTTGAGTAAAGCGTGTCGACGAGTTCTTGGATTTACGATTTAAAGTGTCCTAGCTCCTCGAGCGTTCTTGCATGACCTCGAATTATGATGGCCGAACGGTAGTACGATATCTATAAACTAAACATGTTTTCACAACTAGACCATTTCTATAAATGACATACACAAATACCATGTACTACATCATGATCAACATAAGGCGATATAGGATGGTTTATGTTTTCCTAAACATTATTCCAAACCTAAGTCGCAACATTCTATTTTAGGTTGCTTGTAGAAGTTCCACGGCATATCCATCATTCTCATTATACATTTGCTATCATTTACTTTGAGGTGAGTTCATAGCCCCAATTTCTATTACTTAATTGTTTTACAAACTCTTAGGGAGATACATGCTTTATTTTAAACCGAACACATTGCTTTCAAACTATATACTTATCGATTATTTTACTTGCACTAAGTTACCGCATTTTCCAATCTTAAGTCCCTAAATCATGAATCATTAATCACGAGTGAAGTGAGCGAATATTGTGGATAGATCTATCGGGATTGATTTAATCCCGTTTGTTTGACCGAGGATCCGGTAAACAAACGCACTATATTTGAGTACATAAGGTAAAATGGCAAATTTTACTTACTTGGGGCATCGGTTACTATTATATGATGACAAGTTAACGCCTTGATTGCATGATGCTTAGTGAATAATAAGCTGTTTTGTTTTCTAAACCATAAATGTGAGGCGATTACCTCGCGTTATGAATATTGTGTTCAACCGATTTCCTAAACTCTATGAATTTCACTCAACCTTTGTGTTGTGAGTTTTAAGCATGTATTTCGGGTCCATAATGTCAAGTCGGCACGGAAGAGCGAGGACTAGATCAAGAGGGCTATAAATTTTATTATCATTCGAAAACCAATTTAATGTATTTTGTAAACTTGGAACCATCTGGGACCTCATTTTGTAAACTCGATATTTATATAAATCGAATGATAAATCTTTTAAAACGACTCCTTTAGAGTTCGTTTTCTATTATTTATTGTTGTGCCATGAAGTAACACCAGTTTGAATTCGTTGCGTATCACGAAATGGGGTGTTACAGATTGGTATCGAGCCCGATTATAGAGAAACGGGTCTAATTGAGACTTAAACTATAACTACTTTTACAAGCAAAAACATTTTATAGCCTTCCGTTCTCCGTGCCTTCCATCCTCCAGACGATTATGTGACTTTTAGGCTCTTTAAGCTATACAAACATACTAGTATATTGATATATACACTTGACATAATTTCAATCATAAACAAGGTACTCAACATATGTCCGTATGCCTATTCTAAGGCATTACAGCACAATCATATTTTCCAATCTCCCAATCATGTATCTACTCATGCATTTTAGGATTACGAAACTTTATCCAAGACATTGTAACTGACTACAATGGTCTTTCCACCTTCCCAGACATTGTGAGATACAATGTTCTCATTCATTTTTCTCGCAAATCGTAATCCTACAATGGTCTCTATTATATTCTCGGAACCTTGTAATCCCACAAGTGGTCTCTATTACATTCTCGGACACCGTAATCCCACGGTGGTCTCTATTACATTCTCGGATAATCGTAAATCCTCTGTGGTCTCATTTATTTCTCAAGACATTGTGGGTTACACAATGGTCTCAACTATTTCTCAAACATTGTGAGTTGCACAATGGTCTCAACTACTCCTCGGATATTGTAAGTTATACAATAGTCTCTAAAATTATCTTATAAACATTATATGATATTGTTTTACATGAACACCACATCATATCTATCAATTTCCTAATGGAAATACAAGAAATGGGATTTCTAAAGGACAAAGTGACTCATCATCTACAAAAGTGAAGTTCAACAACTTTCTCTACATTCATCAAAATTCTCTTTTGAAACCTTCATTGTTAAATGTCCGTGAATCTTAGAATTACTTAAGATTTCCTTTCTTTTCCACACGTATCTACCCATACTATCTTCTATGCAAAGGAATGTGAAAACATAGGTTACAAGTTTTTATGGCGGGACTTGCAATCGAATGGTTTGATATCGCCTTGCTTAGTGGACAATTTCTCAAAAGCTATGGACATATCACAAGTATACCTAATTTAGGTATTTGAAAATTTATTGAACCTCGCTAAATATAGCCTAATCACCTATATTTAACCTTGGGATAATGGATCATAGTCGATTAACTATGTTCGACTTGATTTTTCAAACACCGAGAATAGTTATACAAGGGTTATATTCAGGTTAATTTCTTACTTAAACTCGATAAACCACCATAATTCATTAAAAGATCTAGAGACGCGATAGTGTTTTACCACTCAATGAGATCTTAACACTATGTATACTACCTAATTTCATTCTTGAAAGTTTTCATTTATGAAATAATCCTAACTACTATCTTAGGATAGTCATCAAATCTTCTCGTCATTTCTTAGAAGTGCTAGCCTGTTTAGGTTTCAAGGATATCATTCCGCCATAATACTTTAAAATTCACTTTTGATTTTAAAACAAACTTGACATCTCTACCTAAGAATAATGGTAAGCGTATGCTACACTCTTCTAATCATCAACCTATCACATCATTATCTGAACCCCATTGTAAGTCAATATATAAAACTTCACACTATCACGTTTCCTTCAAACACTAGTTGACATAAACACTATAGGATATGACCTTCATCCCGAAACCACCTAAGACAATGATCAACTTTGGAAATGGTTTGAATAACCACTTGCCACTAGCAAGACTTTCCTACAACGACAATTGTCACATTATTATAAACCATTTCACATCAACAATATCTTACACCTTTGATTAACAATGATTACCTAACAACAACAAAACTATTCCATTTTGAGGCACTATATAGACGAAAGTATTAGTTAAACCATTTCTTTGGACTAAGGTATTCGAGAGATCACCCACGAAACAACTAAGGAAACCATAAAATACAAATTAGGCTCCATACCGCACACTATCACCAAAACTCCATGTTAGAAATTAAGGTTTTATTGATAGTCTCAATACAATAAGATATGATTCGTTTTGAGAATCGAGAAAAGCCAAACTTGAGGTGTATAGAACTCAATAAGATTTTAACAAAACCCTTTAGATTATCAACTTAAGCCACATGATACATAATACATTCTATGACTAGAAACTTGAGAACACAAAGATTAGAATTTGGCGTATACATCCTCATTTTCCTAGACATTTCAACATCGGATAACACATTGAATTCGGACGAATTCCATTAAATGGTGAGGTGTAACACCCGCATTTTTCGAGTTCTTTGTTCATATTTTGAAAAGTTACTATTCACTTTTACTATTCACATTCACTATTCATCTCGTAAAATTTTTAATCCACATTCTTGTAAGATAAATTATTTTAGTAATAACCCGAGAGTTCGACCATCGTTAGATCATTTTCATAAAAGTTATTGAGTAAACATCGTTTTAAAAGTTTCGTTTTAGGCGGTCCACCGTTTAAACATCACGCATAACAAAAATCAACTCGACAATTTTCCTAGCATCGATAAATTTTAGATCACTCATGATTAATTTGAGAATTTTTAAGATTTATTATTTTTAATATTACAAAATAAGCCCGGTACAGAACAAAACTAAACTTACGTTTTAAACAATTCTACTTACATCCAGACTTAACGATTCTCGCATTGTGTTTCTAATATGTTTTGACACTTTTACATTTTTGGAAAAGTCAAACATATTTCCTCCTCCTTTGACCATAAAGGAATTAACCTTATCGTTCTACATTTACGCTTAAATCGCGTAACTTTTAAACTTCACGAATAACCGTAAAGTTATCCACGTATGACTGAAAACCACATTTTAACATCTCATATCACTTTTAGACTAATTTTAGTCTACTCTAAATAAATTCACGGTCGTTTCCGAAATTTCGTTCTTTTAAAAGCTGCGTATTAAGCGTTTTTGACCCGTATTTCGACTTTAAGCGGTGTTTTGCACCCAATGAGACTTATCACCCATTTTATATTTTTAGATGGAGTATAATGATGAGTCTCATCATTCCTACAAGTTTCGTATTTTACGATACCCGATTTCGCTTTATGGCTTCGGTTGGCATTTAACGGAACCAAAACTTACTCTAAACTCAAGATATTATCAAAACTTATCATCTAAGCCACCTAGACACATTGAGACCGACCTAAGGGGGGGGGGAGTCATCATATTGGTGGCTTAATCCTAAACATGGTTCATTTAGATGATTACAAGTGTCCTAACTTAACCATGGTTAATATTTAACCCAATATATGGTTAACCAAACTTACCCTCCTATAAATAGGAAGTAAAATACATCCTAAACTCCTTCACAAACTGATTTTGGTAGTTCATACCCTAAAACACTCACATCTTCCATCATTTGATCTATAAACTCCAAGTTTATGCAAGGAAGTTCCAAAGATCAAGCTACTACATCAAATCTCTAGCAAGTTAAGTGATCTTCTTGAGTTTAGATCCAATCAAGTCACTTAGTACTTCATCACCAACTCTTCAATTTTGAAAGGGTGCCAAGGTGTGGAAATCTAGCTGAATCCGAAGTCTTTCGCGATCAATCAAAGTCCTATCCTTACTAAGTTACTCCTTTCTTATTGAAAGCCAAAAGTTGTAAGCAACTTATCACCACCATCATCTCATCTTTATTATTCATAATCTTAACTATTTCATGCTATATATATAGTTACTATGTTGATTCATGATGTACATATACTCAATCACTTGTTTTAATTCACATATTGTCATAAAAGTAACAAACTAGTAAACTAGTCATATTCTACACATGTGAGACCATTAAAAACAGTAACATAAGGACTTTCTAACTTACATTATATGGTAGACAAGATAAAAGGTAAACATAGCAATTTGAATCACCGAAGCGGACAAACGAGTCAAAAGTTATAAGCAAAAGAAGTTAAGCGAAACCTAAACGCCAAAACTACCATGTACAAGTTGTTTTGATTCTGTCTTTTTAAAAGTGATACTTCGGTCCGAATCATCAAAAGTTAAAACACGAAAGTTGTCCGAACGACGTTTTCCTTCAATATTAAAGAAGCTCGGGCCTTGAAAACACATAAATAGGCCAAAATCTTTCAAAAAGAAAGCTAGTAAATATAGTCTCATAACTATACTTTTGTCACAACTAAAAGCAAACCAAGAGGCCTAATGGCCATAAGCCAAGACCACGGCTACGGCTAAGGCCAAAGATAAGTCTCAAGACCATGGTAGTCATGACCAAAGTCACGGCAAGGCCATGGCTAAAGCCTCAAGGCTTGTTTGCCCAAGACCGTTAACTATGGTAATTATACTTATGAAACGACGAGAACTTGTAAAAACTAGATACTTATTAAAACATGATAAACTTTATGTTATAACAACCTTCACTCAAAACATATGTTGTATTTACTAAGTGCTACAATAGTAGGGAGCTTCATGTGAGGGGTTTCATTTGAGTAAAGCGTGTCGACGAGTTCTTGGATTTACGATTTAAAGTGTCCTAGCTCCTCGAGCGTTCTTGCATGACCTCACGAATTATGATGGCCCGAACGGTAGTACGATATCTATAAACTAAACATGTTTTCACAACTAGACCATTTCTATAAATGACATACACAAATACCATGTACTACATCATGATCAACATAAGGCGATATAGGATGGTTTATGTTTTCCTAAACATTATTCCAAACCTAAGTCGCAACATTCTATTTTAGGTTGCTCGTAGAAGTTCCCACGGCATATCCATCATTCTCATTATACATTTGCTATCATTTACTTTGAGGTGAGTTCATAGCCCCACTTTCTATTACTTAATTGTTTTACAAACCCTTGGGGAGATACATGCTTTATTTTAAACCGAACACATTGCTTTCAAACTATATACTTATCGATTATTTTACTTGCACTAAGTTACGCATTTTCCAATCTTAAGTCCCTAAATCATGAATCATTAATCACGAGTGAAGTGGCGCGAATATTGTGGATAGATCTATCGGGATTGATTGAATCCGTTTGTTTGACCGGGATCCGTAAAAACGCACTATATTTGAGTACATCGGGTAAAATGGCAAATTTTACTTACTTGGGGCATCGGTTACTATTATATATGACAAGTTAACGCCTTGATTGCATGATGCTTAGTGAATAATAAGCTGTTTTGTTTTATAAACCATAAATGTGAGACTAATTACCTCACGTTATGAATATTGTGTTCAACTTATTTCCTAAACTCTATGAATTTCACTCAACCTTTGTGTTGTGCTTTAAGCATGTATTTCGGTCCATAATGTCGGTCGGCACGGAAGAGCGAGGACTAGATCAAGAGGGCTATAAATTTTATTATCATTCGAAAACAAATTTAATGTATTTTGTAAACTTGGAACCATCCGGGACCTCATTTTGTAAACTCGATATTTATATAAATCGAATGATAAATCTTTTAAAATGACTCCTTTAGAGTTCGTTTTCTATTGTTATATTTGTTGTGCCATGAAGTAACACCCAGTTTGAATTCATTGCGTATCACGAAATTGGGGTGTTACACCGCTCTCTAGATCATTCATTATTTCTCACATGATCCCTCACATCTAGACCTAGAAATCTTTCGATTATGGCAAAATTGATCATAATCATCCTTACCTCAAAATTGGTGAAATGGATCAAATTCTAGTTCTTCCACCTTAAAACCTTTAGGATCTTCTCCAAGACATTATCCTAAGTTACTATCGATCACTAGGATCATCCACTCCATTTGACACTCTCAAGATTTTAGTGTCATCTTTGTTCATTCATTGGTACTCATGAAAGTTCAATTTCTTTCATATAAGGCAATCATTAGCTACATCACTTATTGCCTTGAACATTTAAGTACCCTTCCATTTAAAGAAACTTAGGAGAACTGAAACATTCAAAAGGTATAGGCTTTAGACCTTTCAAACATCACTTCTATCCTTTCCTAGCTCACGAGAGCCGGATCCCTAGGATTAGCCTAGACGCATCCCCATTGGTGGGAACCGTAGGATCCGGTGATGATTTATGTCAACTCTTGCTCGAACAATCATTTCAAGCTCATCTTGCTAACTTGAACACTCCACCTCATCCTAATTAAATCTCGAAGTTGACTCTTGTGCATGCTAATCATCACATTCCAAAGGATATTAGAGAATTAAGTCTTGAATGCACTTGCTAAATCCTTCCCTTTATAAGTCATATTGCTAGAATCCTTAGTCATCAAACACAACATAATTTTCAGCATTTAGAAACCTTTTCCTTAGTCATTTCATCATGAGGAAAGCTCCCAGTGCTAACTCATCCAACCAAGAACCACCCAAGAAACTTGCTCGTGTTGTACACGAAATTTCCTCAACCAAATCATCTCCGTTTAAACCCACAAATGGTAGGACTTCCCATCCACCGAATCATCATCCGTAAGAGATAATAGTGCTAGAATCTCACCTCAACAAACCCAATCAACAATTGCCAAGAGAACTGCAATAATTAGCATTAACCTCTTAGGTTAGAAAAGGGATCATCGAGCTCTAAACCAAACGTACCTAGTTCTAGCAAAACGTCTAAACCTTCATTCTTAGAGCATGAACTACACTCCTTTACCGAGCCTCTCTCTATTCATTAGAGCATTCACCACCAAGAACTTCCCATTCACCAACCTTCTCGTTAAAATAGGAACCACCTACATCACCAACTAGTCCATCGTTGGAAACAAGGAACCACCAAGGACTTGATCATATGGAGGAATTTCCATTACCACCACTCTCATTCCTAGTAGAACCTCATCCTAAATTACTCAATGTACCTCCACCATCATTTGTAGAACCTCCTCAAAATATCCTGTTCCTAATCAAGACAATAATTGCTCTAATTGTCTAATCACCCAAGGACTTGTTCAAGAAGTACGAAATGAGTTGTATTTCATGTTTAATTATCTTCTTGAAAGATTGGACCAAATCAACAAGTCTACTCATCCCTAGACTCAAGCACATTGTTGCTTCTTAAGCTTTGGTCACTTATTAGTATTAGTAGAATATGGCTAAATCATTCTCTTAGTTTTAGAGATTTGTTGATCATCTCTTATGTTTTATTGAATGATAGTTTACTTGCCATATTGCATTCAAGATATGTGTTTGTTGGTTGAATACATATCTCATTTTGATGTTAACATTACTTGTTACATCACCATTCTTGAATTTAATCATCGACTATACGGATCCTCAAAATTGCCTAGGCGGATCCCTACTAGGAGGGAACCGTGGGATCCGTGAGATGAAAACTATTTTCTACTAACTTGGATAACATATCACAGGAAATTGTGCATTATACTTGTTTTCTAACCTTTGTTTTGTAGTTATTCAATCTACACTTGGAGCCTTTTGACACCCTAAAGCTAGGGGCTTTGTGTCAAAACAATACATTGCAAATTACTTGCAATATTAGGATTACATTTCTCGAGATCCCTTTGCAAAATTGCAATCATCAGGGGAGCACATTCGTCACTTAGGCGAAATCTTTGCAAACTTAGTTGCAAACAAACTAGATTAGTATTACTTTCTTGACGCCTTACCTAGGGATAGACTCGTCAAGGGGAGTAAAGACGAGATCCTTTCCGTTACTTGCTCTCTACCTCTTTTATTTCTTTCACATTGATAACGCTACACGCGTCGTTCGGGGTCAAAGGAACTTCCTTTTCTTGAGCAAGTTTTATAACACCTAGGCGATGAACCTAATCGTTGTAGTGTAGTAATTAGGGTAAGCCACGGGTATTGATATCGTTCTCTAGGGAATAGGAATGCTAGTAGGAGTTACTACGCTAAGGTTAAGGTTGAGGAAGATTATTTTTATCTTTTATATTTTATGAAAATGGAAAGGTACGAATCTCGGGTATTGGATTTGGGGGTTGGTATTTCTACCGATTACTCTACTATTATCTAATTATCTAAACTAGGGTTGTGGGAGTCTATGTCTAATTAATGTGTGCTCGTATGATAGTTTAAAGATGTGTTTACTTAGTTTGTATTACTCCTTAATTATCTCCTATTGATGGTTGAGTGTCACGTCTTATTCCTAGTTGCGTTGTGTGTCTAAAGTTGTAGGGTATGCATTTCTCCCAACTCTTTGAACTTACCAAAGGGTCTTGTCTACAAACCCACTAGAGATTATAAACTCCTACTCTAAGGCGCTCTTTGGATGGTTTAGCCTACAATTACTCGGTAATTATACTCTAAGGTTCACAAAGATGAATCAAGCATTAAGTACACAACGAATGACCTATCACATTACTAGATCATTAGTCAACTAAGATAAGAAACAACCAATCAATATTCAATAATTAAGTTTCATACTTCTAAGCAAACACACAAATAAATTAGCGGGACATGGAGAACATGCAAGCATACACACAAATAATCAAAGACATAATTGAATTAATGAAGTAAAGACTTATCTTGATGTAAGATAGGGTTTAAAACCCTAAAATCTTGTACAAGACACCTTAGGTTCGGTTTTAGGTTTTACTCCAAAGACTCTCCCACAAAGACCGAAAAATTCGGATTCTATATATAATATTACAATTCGACGGCGTCACCTTATGTTTAGTGGCGCGCCGTGTCGCCGCTCATTAGGGTTTCGTCTTGGCCACGTTAACCTTGCGACGGCGTCACCTTATGTCCGTGACGCCGTCCTCTTGACTTCGGCGTCGTCGGATTGCATCTAGGCCGTCCGAGTAGCGACGGCCTACTCTTCCATAAGCGGGCGTCGTCACTTGAAAATCTGAGTTTTGGGTTGGATCGTCTCAATAATTTTGGGACGGCGTCGCCAATAGCTTTTGGCGCCGTCGCCTTATACTTTCAAAGAAGCGTGAGTGTCTCGATCTTGACTTTGGCCATTTTCTTCATATATTCGCGCCTTTTCGTCCAAATAAGTGCCATTCCAAACATTTTGCCTTCACGAGACCTAAAAAGTGAAAAGGGCGATATTAAGCAATAACGGATACAAAAGTGATCAAATAAGGACTTAAAGGACCCTCAAATGGTACCTTTAAAACCTTATCAAATATCCCTACACTTGTTATTTGCTTGTCCTCAAGCAAATGTGCTTTAGCCAATTAATTTATAAGTTAGGGGTCATGAAGCATTAATTCAAAGCGGTCCACAACACATATAAGCCCATAAAGTCATAACAAGCACGGAAATTACATACTAGCACCTCACATGGGGTGTTTGGATACTCACATCTCTCTCGGTGTATATATGAAGTATAACAATATAGGAAATGGAAGATAAACACTCATTAACCGGTCCTAGTACATAGATTACCATAGGCTTGAGAATAGATCAAACCTCCATCGCTTGGCGAAGCACCTAGGAAAGACTATCAAAGAGGTCTTTAAAGGGTTGTAACGTTAGGCTTATGGTAGGAAACAAGGGTTTGGTGGGATAGGCTATTTAGTGGTGGTAAGTCAAAAATCTCTATGTTAAATGCATATGAAGAATGGCGTTGCTAAGCCAAGACTCGACACTCTAAAACTCTAGGCAATGGAAATAATCAAACATAAATTTAAAGGATAGATGTAGGATGGTAGCCCGTATGTTTTTTTTATCACTCTATTTTTTTTCTCTTTTCTCTTTTCTATTTTTTCGATTTTTTTTTTTTCATACACTTTTACTCTACCATCCTCTATGATAACATCAAAATACTAGGGATTTCTGGCATATCCCTACACTTGAGTTTTATTACTCTAACACTAATTTGACCCGAATTGAAAAGATCAAAACACTTGGGGTACATTATTACGCAAACAAAGGGAATTTGAATTACGTTCCTTCCGTCATTTCATAAACTTTAACTTTTCCCATGAATCCCAATCATCCCAAAGCGTATACAAAGGATATGACTCGACTTAGCAACTTATGCAAGCAACTAGATAATTAAACTAAGGGTTTAGGGTGGTAACAAACATTTGCACTAAAAGTGAGTGCATAAGGGGTAGGCTAAGGCGATTTGGGTGTATATTTGGGGTGGGGTGTAAACAATGCTCTTCATTGATATTCGGAAAAACCGAAATATCACGAGAACATGAAAAGGATAGGCTCGAGGGGTTAACTAGGGTATCGTGTACTAAAAATGAGTACAACGCAAAGGGTATGGGGAATTACTCAACCGAAGTGGAAGAAGTAATTATATTACGGTATCAAACAAGGGATATCCTAATGCCTCTTATCATTTAGTTATTCCTAACTACACAAGTGTAGCCTCACTTGCGATCTCGGAATGCATCACAAAACAAGTTCTAGAATCTAATATACTACCGGTTCACACTCTAAGCATTAAAGATGAATGCTTTAATTCCTACTAATCTAAGGCGATCCTCACATTTTGGTGGAATTTGGGTGGTAAGGGTTTTGTGCTAGTCATGCAACTTCCTATCCATGAGGCGCTTTTGTTAAGACTAATGGCCCACTCCTATATGTCATAAAAATTTTAAATTTGGTGCCAAAATTACCCTAACCAACATTTTCTCATGGTTTATTACACAATCACAATTGGACAAAGCAAATAATCAAGGATAAGCATAGTTTCAAAGTTCCGTTTATTTTCCTCCTACACTTAAACTGAACATTGTCCCCAATGTTCCCGAAAATATCAAAGTTATGATAAAGAAGGTAATTAAAAGCGAAAGAAACTAATACTCCCCGATTAGCTCGGTAGGATCCGTGTAAAGTGGTGGTTAAATCTTTTTCCAAGAAGAATTATGCGTGAAAAGCTCCTTCCAATCTTATGTAACTTCTTCTTGACAAACTAAACTGCACACTTGAAGAAAACAAACGAAACCTTCGTAAAATCGTGGTAATAATATATATAAGACTCGATTTAAACTAGGATATAATGCTTGTGGAATGGGTGTTTCTGAATTTCTAAGAAAATTAAGACTTGGAAAATTCCAAAATTTATAAGTAGCTCGTAAAACGAGAAAAGTAATCGATGTTTTACTCCTTCCGACGCCGTCGGTTGCAATCTGACGCCGTCAGTTATCTGACAAAAAGCGGTGCGATTTTCGGAAAAATTCGGAAAATTTACATCTTTAGAATCGGAAAATTTACGCAAAACATCCATTATGACTCGATACAAGCATTTGACTCGAACAAACAAACATAAATATCTTTTAGTTAATTGTTATTCTCATGTTTACGTTTCTTTTGAAAGCGTGTGTAATCCTCCTACACTTATCCCTTATGTAAAATACCTTTATATGCAATTAAGACGAAGTTAAAAACAAAATAAAGCATTTTCACAAATTTAAACATGAGGATAAACAATTAATAAAAGATATATGACACTAACAAGCAAACAATTAAGCATGGGTTGCCTCCCACGAGCGCTTTTCTTTATTTAAGAGTCTTGTAGCTAGACTCGTAGTCGTGTTCTCACGTTTCCTCACCACCGCCCTTTTCTTCTAAAACAATATCCTCATCGTTCACCATTTCAATATTATCCAATTGATAATGCTTCACCGTTGCCCATTAAGCTGTGAATTCTCTTCCATCATGGTCTAGTAGCACCACCGCCCCATTGCTCATATGTTTTTTTCTTGAAAAGGGTCCATACCACCTAGATTTGAGTTTTCACAGGAATAATCTTAGTCTCGAATTATACAAGAGCACTTTATCCCTTCCAAAACTCTTTAGGATTCTTTATTCGTTGATCGTGCCATCTTTTTCCCTTTCTTTATAAGTGATTGATGATTCAGTATGCTTCCAACCTCGGCTCATCCAATTCTTGAAGTTGTAAGAACCGATTTGACCACGCTTGAGAATAATCCATATTACAGCCTTAAGGGCCCAATATGCTTCGCTCAAGTTCGATAGGAGGTGGCAAGCCTTCCGTATACCAGCGAAAAGGGTTGTCCCGATAGGTGTTTTGTAAGCGTTCTAAATGCCCAAAGTGCTTCATCCAGTTTGAATGCCCAATCTTTCCTATTTTGGTGGACCGTTTTTCAAGTATCCGCTTTAATGCCTGTTTGTGTTTTCTACTTGTCCATTTGTGCGAGGATGATATCGTGAGAAAATCTATGTGGACGCCATACTTCTTCATCACTTTTTCCATTTGAGCATTGCAAAGTGAGTCCTCTATCAGCGATTAATGCTTTGGGAATCCCAAATCGTGCGAAGAGCTTTTAAGAAAGTGAATAACTACCCTTGCATCATTAGTTCTAAGGGCTTGAGCTTCTACCCATTTGGATACATAGTCGATAGCTACGAGAATGTATTCATTTCCTCCGGAAGATGGAAAGGGTCCCATGAAGTCTATTCCCCAAACGTCAAATATTTCGCAGACTTGGATATAGTTACGAGGTGACTCATCCGTCGTGAAATATTTCACGATCGCTGGCATGCATCACACATTTGAACTAATCTCTTAACGTCTTGAAAAGCAGTAGGCCAATAGAATCCGCGTCGAAAACCTTTCGTGCCGTGATATTCACCGTGATGTCCTCGGATGGTCCCGCATGACATTCTTTCGAACTCGATCAATCTCTCTACCGCCACGCAACATCGAATGATTTGATCGGGACATATACGGAAAAGGAAGGGTTCATCCGAGTAATGTTTTAGCGTAGTGAAGAACTTCTTTTATCTTGTCGGTCATGTAATTTGGCAAAACTCTCTTGGACGGTAGTTAGCATAATCGACATACCATGGCTCACTTTCTTTAATCGCCATTAGCGTTCCTCGGGAAAAGAGTCACGAATATCGGTGTGATCGACTTCTCAAGATCGGGGTTCTCCAAGCGTGATAGATGATCGGCGAGATTTTATTACTTTTATCTCGAATTTCAATGTCGAATTCTTGAAGTAATAGGATCCATCTAATCAAAGCGAGGTTTAGCATCTTGTTTTGAAAACAAATACCGTAAGGCGGAGTGATCTGTGAAGGCAGCAGTTTAGAGAGAACGAGATATTGCCCGAATTTGTCGAAGGCAAAACAACGGCTAAAAGTTCTTTCTCGGTGGTTGTATAGTTCTCTTGTGCTACATTCATGGTTTTGCTAGCATAGTAGATTGGTTGAAAATGCTTTTCCTTCCTTTGGCGAGCAACGCTACCGAGCGGCATAATCACTAGCATCACACATGATTTGAGCGGTGAGACCAATCGGGGTGACCATTATAGGTGCTTGAGTGAGATCTTTCTTTAGTCGGTTAAATGCTTCCTTGCATTCTCCGGAAAAATCAAAAGGGCATCCTTAACAAGAAGGCATGTCATAGGCCGGGCAATTTTGAAAATCTTTAATAAACCTTCGATAAAACCGGCATGACCAAGAAAGTGCGAATGGCTTTAACGGTAGTAGGATAGGGAGTTTGGAAATTGCTTGATTTTTGCTCTATCGACCTCAATTCCATTCCCGAGACTTTATGCCCTAAGACAATTCCTTCTTTTACCATGAAATGGCATTTTCCCAATTTAAAACCAAATTAGTTTCCTCGCATCGCTTCAACATCTTCCTAAGGTTGGAAAGACAAAGGTCGAAATAACTTCCAAACACGAGAAATCATCCATGAAGACTTCCATCTTGTCCTCAATTAACTCGTGGAATATGGCCATCATACATCGTTGAAAGGTTGCGGGTGCGTTACATAACCCGAAGGCATTCGCTTGTAGGCGACGTTCCGTAAGGACATGTAAATGTAGTTTTCTCACGATCTTGAGGAGCAATTGAATTTGAAAGTAACACGAAAAGCCATCAAGGAAGCAGTAGTATTCGTGCCTGCTAATCTTTCAAGCATTTGGTCAATAAGCGGTAGAGGAAAATGATCTTTCGGGTGGCATCATTCAACTTTTCGTAGTCAATACATACACGCCACCCGAGAACTGTTCTTTGTGGCACCAACTCACCCTTCTCATTTTTACAACCGTTATCCCTCCTTTTTGGAACCACTTGGACCGGTGACCCATGGGCTATCGATATGGGGTAGATGAGACCGCATCCGGAAGCTTAATGACCTCTTTTTCACTACCTCTTTGATGTTAGGGTTAACCCGCCTTTGCGGTTGAACAATCGGTTTGTAATCTTCCTCCATGAGGATTTTGTGAGTCTGAGAATGTAGAATCGATTCCTTAATGTCGGCAACACTCCACGCAATCACCCCTTTATATTCTTTTAAAACTTCTAAGAGCTTCTCTTTCGAATAGTGGTTAGCGAGAGCTTATGATGATGGGAGTTGGTCCTCTCCTTGAAGGAAGGCGTATTCAAGTGACTCGGGAGATCTTTCGGTTCTAAGGTAGGAGGCTCTTTGATCGATGGTTTTATTTGGTTTCCGGCCTCAAGCTCAATAGGTTCAATTTCATCCGACGAGGATAAAGGACACTGACTCAACCATCTCAATTTCATGGTCGTCGTATATTACGTTGTTATCATTATTCATGAATTCGTTTAATAGATACTCGTCAATGCGACCATCTATGTCGTCAACAAATTCATCAACTTCTTCAACTAAATATACGGGCGACCGCAGGAAGAAGAATGTCTCATAGAATCCTTAATGTCGAAGGTCAAGCTCTCGGATCCTACTCGTAAAGTGAGCTTACCATCATGAACATCAATAATGGCACGATTTGTAGCCAAGAAGGGTCTTCAAGGATTATTGGGACGGAATTATCTTCCTCCATCTCTAAAATTACTGAAATCGATTGGAAATTTGAATTCCCCACCCTTACAAGAACGTTCTCACAAACTCCAATGGGATATTTGATTGATCGATCACTAATTGGATACTCATCCTAGTCGGTTTAAGCCACGAATATCCGAGCTTAAGCAGGAGTGAGGCATCGGGTTAATGCTTGCCCCAAGATCCGCCAGGCGTTTTTCAGAAAGCGCCCTATAAAGCAAGGAATAGTAAAACTACCGGATCTTCCTTCTTCTTGGGCATGCTCTTTTGGATGATAGTGAACATTCTTCCCTAATGATATCAATCCTTCAAGCTTTTTCCGATTAGATATCAACCTCTTGAAGTATCTACTATATTTAGGATATGATAGAATACATCAAGGAGTGGTATGTTGACGGATGTTTGTTTCAAGTAAGACAATATTTTTCATTGTCTTCTTCACCTTTGATTTTTTAAACGAGAGGATAGGAATCCGTGAGAAAGTTGGTCATTGGTCAGTCTTTGGTGTTTGTGGGGAGGATCGTGAGGAGTTGGAAGAGGTGTGGAATCGCCTCATTTCCTAACTCGGGTTCCCTTGTGATGGGGTCCCGGTTGGGATGTGGGGATCCTTGGTAGTAGTTCCCGATCGAGTAGTGATTGCGCAAGTTGGATCGTGAAGTGCTAGGCCAGTCCACTCATTCTTTCGTGGAGATTGGTGAACCTGACTTCCTAATTGACTTTGCTCTCGGATAAACTCCTCAAGACCTTTCAAGATTGCGCCCTTCCATGGTAAAGCGCGAGTTTTTCTTCAAAAGGATCACGGATGGTGTACTCGGTCCGTCCTTTCCTTCCGTTCTCCATTTTGATTGCCCCAAGGATCACATTCATCGGTTTGATAAAGTGCGAGAGTGAAGGGTCATCATAAATATCATGACTAGAGAGGAAGACGCTTTCTCGGTGTGTGTCATCGCACTCATCGCTCTCGTGCGATCCTCCACATATGTCGCATATGAGATATGGGTTAGTCTGCCTTTTTGGTTCTGGTGATTTTATGAGGTAAGCTAGTTTCTTTTGTGCTTTCTCAATCCGATAATCTAAGGATAACTCTTCACTTGAGAAAGTAGAAATGCTTGACGTTTTCTTGCTCATTCAATGGTCGTCTTGATATTGGATGTATTCCTCTATTCGGTTCCACCCTTCTTCTCGCGGTGAGGTTCGCGATTCTTGACGGTCGAGAAATCAATCCTTTTGATCCTTTCTCGGAGACATTGTCGTAAAGATTTGAACAAGCAACCAAAGGGCGATACCGTGGTGTGGAGCTTGTTAAATAAGATCTTTGTAACGATTCGGAGTTGGTGATAAATTCTCCATCGGGTTGATGAAAGTGAAGAATTTTGCTCCTAACTCTGCAGTTCTTCGAGGAGGAAAGAACTTTTGGTGAACTTGGTAGTAAGTTGTTCCCATGTGAAAATGGACCTTGGAGGAGCTTATCGAGCCACTCCTTGGCTCGCCTTGAAGGAAAATGGGAAAACCGAGTCTAGATGTCTCCTTAGATGCTCCGTCGGTATAGATAGCATCAACAATTTTAGAAACTGTTTGATGTGGTGAATTGGGTTTTCTTGTGGGATCCATGGAATTGACATGCCTTTTGGATGAGCCAAATGTCGGATGCATGCAATACCTCATTGATCATTCGAGGATAGACAATGGCACCGTGAATCCAGATGCGAGAAGGGTAGGAGTATTCCCATGGTCTTCGCTTTAGGAGGATTCATGGGTTCATTGGTGGAGTGGCAAGAACTTCCTCGCCATTTTGACTCAGATTGTCACGATGATGGTTTCGAGAGATTGTGGGGAATGAAGGATTCTTCATCGGATGTAACTTCATCAAAATTGATGGAAGTGCCTTGAAGTTACGAATCATGGAGAGCTTTTCTTCGCCTATTGAGCTCTCTTTCGGGTTACGCAAATGGTTCAAGAAGAGTTTTGTGGGAACCGCGAGTTCTAAGTTGCTTAAGGGGTTTGTATGGGGCGTGGTTGTTGGTTATCACCTTCCATGATGAAAAGTGATGAGGTTCTGAACAAAGGTTACGAAGAAGGGGATAGACTAAGAGGAAGCTAAAATGAGAAAAAGTTTACTTGATAGGAATCAAGCAAAGAAACCTAAGCGAGGTGGACTACTAACTAGCTATTCTATTCCCGGCAATGGCGCCAAAAACTTGATAACGCTACACGCGTCGTTCGGGTCAAAGGAACTTCCTTTTCTTGAGCAAGTTTTATAACACCTTAGGCGGTGAACCTAATCTTTGTAGTGTAGTAATTAGGGTAAGCCACGGGTATTGATATCGTTCTCTAGGGAATAGGAATGCTAGTAGGGAGTTACTACGCTAAGGTTAAGGTTGAGGAAGATTATTTTTATCTTTTTATATTTTATGAAAATGGAAAGTCTGAATCTCGGGTATTGGATTTGGGGGTTGGTATTTCTACCGATTACTCTACTATTATCTAATTATCTAAACTAGGGTTGTGGGGTCTATGTCTAATTAATGTGCTCGTATGATAGTTTAAAGATGTGTTTACTTAGTTTGTATTACTCCTTAATTATCTCCTATTGATGGTTGAGTGTCACGTCTTATTCTAGTTGCGTTGTGTGTCTAAAGTTGTAGGGTATCGTTTCTCCTAACTCTTTGAACTTACCAAAGGGTCTTGTCTACAAACCCACTAGAGATTATAAACTCCTACTCTAAGGCGCTCTTTGGATGGTTTAGCCTACAATTACTCGGTAATTATACTCTAAGGTTCACAAAGATGAATCAAGCATTAAGTACACAACGAATGACCTATCGCATTACTAGATCATTAGTCAACTAAGATAAGAAACAACCAATCAATATTCAATAATTAAGTTTCATACTTCCTAAGCAAACACACAAATAAATTAGCGGGACATGGAGAACATGCAAGCATACACACAAATAATCAAAGACATAATTGAATTAATGAAGTAAAGACTTATCTTGATGTAAGATAGGGTTTAAAACCCTAAAATCTTGTACAAGACACCTTAGGTTCGGTTTAGGTTTTACTCCAAAGACTCTCCCACAAAGACCGAAAAATTGGATTCTATATATAATATTACAATTGCGCGGCGTCACCTTATGTTTAGTGGCCCGCCGTGTCGCCGCTCATTAGGGTTTCGTCTTGGCCACGTTAACCTTGCGACGGCGTCACCTTATGTCCGTGACGCCGTCCTCTTGACTTCGGCGTCGTCGGATTGCATCTAGGCCGCCCGAGTAGCGACGGCCTACTCTTCCATAAGCGGGCGTCGTCACTTGAAAATCTGAGTTTTGGGTTGGATCGTCTCAATAATTTTGGGACGGCGTCGCCTTTAGGCCGTCGCCTTATACTTTCAAAGAAGCGTGAGTGTCTCGATCTTGACTTTGGCCATTTTCTTCATATATTCGCCTTTTCGTCCAAATAAGTGCCATTCCCATTTTGCCTTCACGAGACCTAAAAGTGAAAAGGAACGATATTAAGCAATAACGGATACAAAAGTGATCAAATAAGGACTTAAACGACCCTCAAAATGGTACCTTTTAAAACCTTATCACACATGTTTTTCTTAAAACAATGTGTTGCTTTCTTGCAAGGCTCTTTTGTTTCGACAAAAGGGGAGAAAAGTAAAACTACAAATTCAAACTTTTACAATTTTAGCTTTTCCTTAAAATAATTTTATGTTTTGTCATCAACAAAAGGGAGATTGTTAATACAAATAAGCCGTAAAAGCGTTTATTTATATTTTACGATCTTCTAATGTTTTGTCGATAACAAACGTAAAATCATTTTAACGAAACAAATAAAATACGTAAATGGTTTGAACTAATAGTTTTCTAACACACTTACGTTTTCACGTAAAACACTAAAACAAGTATAAGTGAGTTTATGTTTTAGATATACATATGTACAACAACTAGTGTTTACATATTGGGCTAACATATACTTAACTAAGTATATACTAAAATGGGTAAAACTAAGTGTATACTAAAATGAGTAAATACAAGTATATACTAAATGGGTAAAAACTAGCAAATGGTATTGACCCATAACCCATGATTTTATACAAACCACTTAACCAAGTTCATTGTATCTAGAAAGAAAACCATGGATCAACCCATAACCCATGACCCATGACCTATAACCAAAAATACCCATGGGCAAAGAGGAGCATTCCATGGATCCCTAGCTTTGTGCTAGCCGGATCCCTTGTGGAAGGGATCCGTGGGATCCGGGGAACAGTAGATGATAAGGTTTTAAAAGGTACCATTTTGAGGGGTCGTTTAAGTCCTTATTTGATCACTTTTGTATCCGTTATTGCTTAATATCGTTCCTTTTCACTTTTAGGTCTCGTGAAGGCAAAATCTTGGAATGGCACTTATTTGGACGAAAAGGCGAATATATGAAGAAATGGCCAAAGTCAAAATCGAGACACTCACGATTCTTTGAAAGTAGAAGGCGGCGTCGGTGCTATTGGCGGCCGTCCCAAAATTACCGAGACGATCCGAACCCAAAACTCGTATTTTCAAGTGACGGCGCCGGTTATGGAAGAGTAGGCCGTCGCCACTCGGGCGGCCTAGATGCAATCGAGACGACGTCGAAGTCAAGAGACGGGCGCCACGGACATAAGGTGACGCCGTCGCAAGGTTAACGTGGCCAAGACGAAACCCAATGGCGGCGACACGGCGTCACTAAACATAAGGTGGCGCCATCGCAATTGTAATCTTATATATAGAATCCGAATTTTCGGTCTTTGTGTGGAGAGTCTTTGGAGTAAAACCTAAAACCGAACCTAAGGTGTCTTGTACAAGATTTTAGGGTTTTAAACCCTATCTTACATCAAGATAAGTCTTTACTTCATTAATTCAATTATGTCTTTGATTATTTGTGTGTATGCTTGCATGTTCTCCATGTCCGGCTAATTTATTTGTGTGTTTGCTTAGGAAGTATGAAACTTAATTATTGAATATTGATTGGTTGTTTCTTATCTTAGTTGACTAATGATCTAGTAATGCGATAGGTCATTCGTTGTACTTAATGCTTGATTCATCTTTGTGAACCTTAGAGTATAATTACGAGTAATTGTAGGCTAAACCATCCAAAGAGCCTTAGAGTAGGAGTTTATAATCTCTAGTGGGTTTGTAGACAAGACCCTTTGGTAAGTTCAAGAGTTAGGGAGAAACGATACCCTACAACTTTAGACACACAACGCAACTAGGAATAAGACGTGACACTCAACCATCAATAGGAGATAATTAAGGAGTAATACAAACTAAGTAAACACATCTTTAAACTATCATACGAGCACACATTAATTAGACATAGACTCCACAACCCTAGTTTAGATAATTAGATAATAGTAGAGTAATCGGTGAAATACCAACCCCCAAATCCAATACCGAGATTCGTACCTTTCCATTTTCATAAAATATAAAAGATAAAAATAATCTTCCTCAACCTTAACCTTAGCGTAGTAACTCCCTACTAGCATTCCTATTCCCTAGAGAACGATATCAATACCCGTGGCTTACCCTAATTACTACACTACAACGATTAGGTTCCTTCGCCTAGGGTGTTATAAAACTTGCTCGAAGAAAAGGAAGTTCCTTTGACCCCGAACGACGCGTGTAGCGTTATCAAGTTTTTGGCACCGCGGAATAGAATAGCTAGTTAGTAGTCCACCTCGTTTAGGTTTCTTTGCTTGATTCCTATCAAGTAAATTTTTTCTTATTTTAGATTTCTCTTAGTCTATCCCCTTCTTCGTGACTTTTGTTCGTAACACCCATCACTCTTCATCATGGAGAATGATAACCAACCACCACTTAATAACCCAACACAAAAATTCAATGTCACTCAAACCCAACCCAATAACCAACACAACCGTCGAAGCCGATATGCGGTAGAAACACCGACCTTCGAGATTTGCGGAAAATATTCGATATTACAATTAGGGAAGTTGTTGAGAAAGTAGTCGTCATTGCTATAGTTGGCTCTATGATTAGCGATGAATCGAAAAATGGCATGATAAACAACAACGTGGATGTGGAAAATAGTGCTTACTTCAATCTTTACCCCACTAAGGAAGAGGTTGCATACCATCAATACATAATCGATAATCCACGATCACCTATCATTAGGATATGCCCAAAGATTAGAGAGAAATCCACGGAACCTAAAAATCCCTTGTATGATCGGATATGGGGTGTCGACCACGCTTACATAGATACGGAATCCCCATCAATGTAATGTCATCTGCATCTACAATGATATTATGAATGAGCGAATCAATATTAGGAGAGACCCTAAGTATCCGGGAGGAGTTTGCAACTTTGTGGGAAAAGTCAAAGACGTGCATGTCTTTATAGGAAATTTCACCTACCTAGTTGATTTTATGGTCCTAGAAGATGTAGGATCGTCATTGACTATAGCTTATCCCAAGTAGTGCTAGGAAACCGTTTGTTGAAACATCTAGAATGAGCCATAACAAGCATGATGGAGCAGTTAGGTTCAAGGAAGGAACCGATGAGATCACCTATAAGATGCCTTGAAAAAGCAGTGAGTATGGCCACTTGTCCATTTATGATCGAGACAACATTAAAGCTTTTGAGGACAAAAGCAAGGAAGATGTTGAAAAAGGTTATAAATTCATGTGGGAAAGAAGGAGGCATTATTATAAGGATTGCTTAACTCTAGGGCCTAGGTATAGAGTCGATGAAGATTTTGTCAACATGATAGAATTCTCATTGAGGATGCGTGAGGCAACGTAGGAGCACGATACGAGTCTAGCTACAAGACTCTTAAATAAAGAAAAGCGCCGTGGGAGGCAACCCATGCTTAATTGTTTGCTTGTTAGTGTCATATATCTTTTATTAATTGTTTATCCTCATGTTTAAATTTGTGAAAATGCTTTATTTTGTTTTTAACCGTCTTAATTGCATATAAAGGTATTTTACATAAAGGATAAGTGTAGGGAGGATTACACACGTTTTCAAAAGAAACGTAAACATGAGAATAAAAATTAACTAAAAGATATTTATGTTTGTTTGTTCGAGTCAAATGCTTGTATCGAGTCATAATGGATGTTTTGCGAAATTTTCCGATTCTAAAGATGTAAATTTTCGAATTTTTCCGAAAATCGCAGACCGCTTTTTCGGGATAACATGGCGGTGTCGAGATTGCAAACCGACGGCATCGTGAAGGAGTAAAACATCGATTACTTTTTCTCGTTTCGAGCTACTTATAAATTTTGGAATTTTCGGTCTTAATTTTCTTAGAAATTGCAGTAAACATCCATTCCACAAGCATTATATCCTAGTTTAAATCGAGTCTTATATATATTATTACCACCGATTTTTCGCGAAGGTTTCGTTTGTTTTCTTCAAGTGTGCGAGTTTAGTTTGTCAAGAAGAAGTTACATAAGATTGGAAGGAGCTTTTCACTAATAATTCTTCTTGGAAAAAGATTTAACCACCACTTTACACGGATCCTACCGAGCTAATCGGGGAGTATTAGTTTCTTTCATTTTAATTACCTTCTTTTATCATAACTTTGATACTTTCGGGAACATTGGGGACAATGTTGGGTTTAAATGTAGGGAGGAAAATAAAGCGGAACTTAGAAACTATGCTTATCCTTGATTATTTGCTTTGTCCAATTGTATTTGTGTAATAAACCATGAGAAAATGTCGGTTAGGGTAATTTTGGCACCAAATTTAAAATTTTCATGACATATAGGAGTGGGCCATTAGTCTTAACAAAAGCGTCTCATGGATAGGAAGTTGCATGACTAGCACAAAACCCTTTACCACCCAAATTCCACCAAATGTGAGGATCGCCTTAGATTAGTAGGAATTAAAGCATTCATCTTTAATGCTTAGAGTGTGAACCGTAGTATATTAGATTCTAGAACTTGTTTTGTGATGCATTCGAGATCGCAAGTGAGGCTACACTTGTGTAGTTAGGAATAACTAAATGATAAGAGGCATTAGGATAACCCTTGTTTGATACGTAATATAATTACTTCTTCCACTTCGGTTGAGTAATTTTCCCCATACCCTTTGCGTTTTACTCATTTTTAGTACACGATACCCTAGTTAACCCCTCGAGCCTATCCTTTTCGCGGTTCTCGTGATATTTCGGTTTTCGGAATATCAATGAAAACATTGTTTACACCCCACCCCAAATATACACCCAAATCGCCTTAGCCTACCCCTTATGCACTCACTTTTAGTGCAAATGTTTGTTACCACCCTAAACCCTTAGTTTAATTATCTATTTGCTTGCATAAGTTGCTAAGTCGAGTCATATCCTTTGTATCTGATTTTGGGATGATTGGGATTCATGGGAAAAGTTAAAGTTTATGAAATGACGGAAGGGAACGTAATTCAAATTCCCTTTGTTTGCGTAATAATGTACCCCAAGTGTTTTGATCTTTTCAATTCGGGTCAAATTAGTGTTAGAGTAATAAAAACTCAAGTGTAGGGATATGCTGTAAATCCTAGTATTTTGATGTTATCATAGAGGATGGTAGAGTAAAAGTGTAAAAAAAAAAAAATATATATATATATATATATATATATATATATATACAAACGGGCTACCATCCTACATCTATCCTTTAAATTTATGTTTGATTATTTCCATTGCCTAGAGTTTTAGAGTGTCGAGTCTTGGCTTAGCAACGCCATTCTTCATATGCATTTAACATAGAGATTTTTGACTTACCACCACTAAATAGCCTATCCCACCAAACCCTTGTTTCCCTACCATAAGCCTAACGTTACAACCCTTTAAAGACCTCTTTGATAGTCTTTCCTAGGTGCTTACGCCTAAGCGATGGAGGTTTGATCTATTCTCAAGCCTATGGTAATCTATGTACTAGGACCGGTTAATGAGTGTTTATCTTCCATTTCCTATATTGTTATACTTCATATATACACCGAGAGAGATGTGAGTATCCAAACACCCCATGTGAGGTGTTAGTATGTAATTTCGTGCTTGTTATGACTTTTATGGGCTTATATGTGTTGTGGACCGTTTTGAATTAATGCTTCATGAACCCTAACTTATAAATTAATTGGCTAAAAGCACATTTGCTTGAGGACAAGCAAATAACAAGTGTAGGGATATTTGATAAGGTTTTAAAAGGTACCATTTTGAGGGTCGTTTAAGTCCTTATTTGATCACTTTGTATCCGTTATTGCTTAATATCGTTCCTTTTCACTTTTTAGGTCTCGTGAAGGCAAAATCTTGGAATGGCACTTATTTGGACGAAAAGGCGAATATATGAAGAAAATGGCCAAAGTCAAAATCGAGACACTCACGATTCTTTGAAAGTAGAAGGCGGCGGCGTCGGTGCTATTGGCGACGCCGTCCCAAAATTATTGAGACGATCCAACCCAAAACTCGTATTTTCAAGTGGCGGCGTCCGGTTATGGAAGAGTAGGCCGTCGCTACTCGGACGGCCTAGATGCAATCGAACGACGTCGAAGTCAAGAGGACGGCATCACGGACATAAGGTGGCGCCGTCGTAAGGTTAACGTGGCCAAGACGAAACCCTAATGGCGGCGACACGACGGCGTCACTAAACATAAGGTGGCGCCGTCGCAATTGTAATCTTATATATAGAATCCAATTTTTCGGTCTTTGTGTGGAGAGTCTTTGGGTAAAACCTAAAACCGAACCTAAGGTGTCTTGTACAAGATTTTAGGGTTTTAAACCCTATCTTACATCAAGATAAGTCTTTACTTCATTAATTCAATTATGTCTTTGATTATTTGTGTGTATGCTTGCATGTTCTCCATGTCAAGCTAATTTATTTGTGTGTTTGCTTAGGAAGTATGAAACTTAATTATTGAATATTGATTGGTTGTTTCTTATCTTAGTTGACTAATGATCTAGTAATGCGATAGGTCATTCGTTGTGTATAATGCTTGATTCATCTTTGTGAACCTTAGAGTATAATTACACGAGTAATTGTAGGCTAAACCATCCAAAGAGCGCCTTAGAGTAGGGTTTATAATCTCTAGTGGGTTTGTAGACAAGACCCTTTGGTAAGTTCAAAGAGTTGGGAGAAACGCATACCCTACAACTTTAGACACACAACGCAACTAGGAATAAGGCGTGACACTCAACCATCAATAGGAGATAATTAAGGAGTAATACAAACTAAGTAAACACATCTTTAAACTATCATACGAGCACACATTAATTAGACATAGACCCACAACCCTAGTTTAGATAATTAGATAATAGTAGAGTAATCGGAGAAATACCAACCCCCAAATCCAATACCGAGATTCGTACCTTTCCATTTTCATAAAATATAAAAGATAAAAATAATCTTCCTCAACCTTAACCTTAGCGTAGTAACTCCCTACTAGCATTCCTATTCCCCAGAGAACGATATCAATACCCGTGGCTTACCCTAATTACTACACTACAACGATTAGGTTCCTTGCCTAGGGTGTTATAAAACTTGCTCAAGAAAAGGAAGTTCCTTTGACCCGAACGGCGTGTGGCGTTATCGATGAAAATTTTCTCTATAAATAGTGAGCCATTTCTTTCCTTTTAGCTTACCACTTCACATATACTCTCTCCAAGTTTTATATTTCTCTAACCTCAGATCCAAGAGATCTATGTAGTTTGTCTTTTGTTTTTGTGTGATCTTCTAGGTTCCTCTTAAAGGAGAGATCACCACTTCTTGAAGACGTGCAAGCTCAAGTCCATGAGTTGCCATGCTTCGTCATCATTAAGACAACTAAGGTTCTCTTGTTGATAGTTCTTGCTTTCTCCATACATGTTGGGTTGAAGGCATTAGTGAAGAATGCCGAAAGTGTCAAGACGAAAGCATTAGTGAAAGGTGCTTATCGTTCGTGTCAAGAGCATTAGTGAAGAATGCGAACTGTCAAGGCGAAAGCATTAGTGAAAGGTGCTTATCGTTCGTGTCAAGAGCATTAGTGAAGAATGCTATAGGTGTCAAGACGAAGGCATTAGTGAAGGGTGCCAAGCGTTGTGTCAAAGGCATTAGTGAAGGATGCCAAAGAATCAAATCAAGTAGCATTTGGGAAGAATGCCTAGGTCGTATAATCGATGAGGTGCATCGTTATACATATAAGTATTGTTTATTTACAAGGATGGTGATATCCTTGATGGTGTTGTAACAAGGAGTAGATCTCCTTGAGATTAGGTGTTGTGTCTTGAAGGGTAGTAGTTCCTCCATAGTAATGGAACTAGGTGCTTAGCCTAGTACCTAATAAAGGGTAGGCGGCGTTGTGATAGGATTAGTTCTCCTAAGGTGTGAAAGAACTTGGTGGTTAGCCTAGCACCGTATAAAGGGTAAGCGACGTTGTGTTAGGTGTGGTTCGCCTTAGTGTGAAGGAACTCGGTATTTAGCTTTGTACCGGAAAAGGTTAAGCGGCGTTTTGAAGGCTTCTCCGCCATAAGGAGTTGGTGTAGTGTTACGAACTCTCGAGTAGGTGACTCGGGAGTGGAGTAGGGCAAGGAAGGTGTCCTTGTGCCGAACCACTATAAATACTTGTGTCGTGGTGATGTGCTTCTTACTCTTTATCTTTCATTACGCTTATATATCTATCTATCAACGTCCAACATAAACAACCAAATAGATTGACATAAGTCGATCTAAATATTTAAAAGGAAGTTTTAAATTGGTAAAACTATTCAACCCCCTTCTAGTTTTCCACAAGTGTAATCCCATTTAGGCGAAAGAGCTACATGCTTAATAGCCACGATCCCTTTATCACTGAACACTTCATGTTGAGACTTTCGAACCTGGCAGCTCTTGTAGTAGATTCATCTGCATTCTGGCCAATGGTGAATCCCATACATTGCATTAATATCATATTGTTCAACACTGTTAGAAAACATGTGAGTAGCCTTTTCTTCGATGGCTATGCAGTTGGAGTATATGGCTGCCGGGAACGGAAGTGCAAGTGATGTAGCGTATGTCTTTGAACCATCGCTACCGTGTAGAAGAAATTCCAAATCATTGTTGAAGAAGTAGCGGAATGGAATCTTAGGTTGATCTGGTTGGCCAATCGTTGGTAGAGGTTTAGACCAGTCGGTGTATTATGGAGCTTTGTCTTTTCTGGTGAAGTCAATGTTCGCTTCAGGGTTGAGCCAATCGATGTTGTTAGACATGGCTCGTGCTATGTTATCAAGATGGTATTCAACTTCAATAGCACTTTTCGAGCTATCTTTGAGCAATTGAAAAGCTTCATTCTTGATGCATTTTAACTCTGACTTGGTCATCTTCTTCACCCGAAACTTTTCTTGAAGAAATTTAGCATGCTCCAATGTTCGACCTTCTACCATATCTTGATCATCGGTTAGAGGGAGTAGCATCAACAAGTGTGGAAAACCGGTCATATTCGGTGTCATCATCGTCAGCCATGAAACGACATCGACCTTAGGTGACTTCTTCTTCTTTGGCCTAGATGAGGATCTTTGGTTTCTTTGTTGAAGCGGAAGAGGTGGGTTGTTGTTGGGGCTCAGGGACTTACTCATCGTCACCACCAGTGTATTCGAAGTGATCACCAGTTTTCTCTGTCTAGGGTGGTGACTCAGAGTCCTGAGGTTTGTCAGCAGAAGAGCGTGGAGGAGATCGTTGTTGAGATGGAGTCCTTTGGGGTGGAGGTTGCATGGAGGATGATTCACCAGTTTTCTTTGGGCGTTTAGGCTCTTTATCTTTATCTTTATCCTTATCTTCATCGTCTCTTGGACGCTTAGGCCTTTTAGCTTGCTCCTTGCATGAAGTCTTGAGTTGATATTCGGTGAGTGCCTCAAATAGTTTACTTTCATCGAGGTGAAAGTTGCGGATCGTTGAGACATTTGTAGCACCAACTTGGAAATCAACTCTACATCGAAGCTGCGAGCTCCATTGGATTGATCGTCATTGTAACCGGAGTGGATTGCATTGTTTGCTTGACCAATTTCATGAGATTTGGATAGAGCCGCCTCGGTGAACATCTCCGTGTAACTCGAGAACGATGTCGGTAGGAACTTGTGAGTATAGCCCCTAATCATTTCGTTCGGTTCCCTTGAAAATCATGTTGCATGAACTTACGGATATACTCCCTTTCATTTGACATCTTGTCTATCTCGTCATTTATAAGATTGATCTTGTCGACTAGTTGATTCAACTTCTTGTTGGTCACGTCTTTCTTCGACACCGCTTGCGGCTTTGACAATCTTGGTTTTAGCCCGGATATCCAAGAGTCGGTTGGTTTCTTCACGATTTAGATGTGGATCTTGTTGTTCCTTTGGATGGTGGAGGTGAAGAGTGAGAAGATGATTCGATGATGAGGAGGCGTGAGGTGACTCCGAGTCCTTAGGTGGCTCAAGTTTCCTCTTTGGAGCGTGCGGGCTGTCTAGAAGAAAAGTATCATAATCAAGATCTTCATCATTTATAGACTTAGCCGTTTCATCGATCTTAGTATCATCACCGGGAGTTTTCTCGGTCTTTTCCATGTCGGTTCCTCTATGTCATAGTTGATGGAATCCTCTATACGCCTTTGTTGTTGTTCGTGGGTGGTGGTACGGTTTCCATATCGGGTTGATTAACCGCATCGGAGGCTGGTGTGGCTGCTCCACCACTTGACCCTCCGGCCACGAGTTTGATCCTTCTGAATTCATCGACAAAATATTTTTGTCCGAGTTCCTTCAACTTATTTTGATATTCTCTTTCCTCATCAACCGGTTCTTCTTGAACTTTCCTTATCATGCTCAAGCACGTGAGTTTTCCCTTTTCCTTTATACGCTTTTGGGTGGGAGGTTTTGCTACTTTGTTTGAGTGTCATCGGTTGGAGTTTGAGTAGAAGACCTCTTTGTCGATTCGGTATCCTCGAGCTTTCATCCACTAGCTTTTGTTGCGGTTCGGCTTGGGAATAGGAATGGGAATAGCTTCTTAGATGGAACTTTCCTTTTGAGAATATGTGATCTCTTAGGAAAGTTTCACGACTCGATGCTTGTAACACTTCTGCACCGCCTCTCCGGTTTTCCTAGTAGGTGTACCGGAGGACTTATCATCAAGAAAACCTACTTTGCCTTCATCAACTGCTACGGATACCTTTTGTATGAATAGAGTTGTTTGTTGCATCGGTTAGAAGGTAATCCGCAACACCGCACCTGTTTCTTTGTTGTAGATTCCTTAACCGATCGTGAGTGTAGGCTCATACACCATGGAGTGATTGTTGGGGTCATTGAGTCTCAAGGGATATCGTGGATTATGCAGAGCTCTTTGGATCAACAATTTGGTATATCTGATATATGGGATCTTGGAGCCAAGCTTTTTGAGGAAAGACATCATGTCATCCCATATCAGAGCTTCAACTTCAATATGTTTCATGTTGATCAAGGCCCAAAAGATTTGTAGTTCCATGAGCTTGGGATGCTCATAACCACTATCACGTCCAGAAACTGATTTGGTGATGATGTAGAGGTTTCTCCATGGCTAAGGAATATTCTTAAGATCCATGTATGAATGCTTTGTGATTACTCCTGTAGCTTCGTCATAACCAATGTCGATCATGAGCCGAGAACGACCTCTTGATTGGTGTGGCATTGTATTCGGTTGGCTCGATAATGAGAATGAGAAGAATAGCCCTTAAGTCTGCTTTGGTGTGATGGTGACTTGTTTGTGGTTGGCGTCATTGTCACAACATTTTGACCTTTGATCTTTTGCATTATATGCGGAAATGGTGAATGTAGATCTCCAAGATCGTAGCGTAATTGGTAAGCATGTTTCGATAAGGGTGATTTTTAGAATGTCCACAACTATTAAACAAGAAGACTACGGCGGTGAGACTATCAAAATCAACACGAAGGTTGTTCTTTCCTATCTTCATCGGATAGCCATTAGGAAGATATCTTCAACGGTGAGAACGTTTGGTGCTTCCACGTTTTGCATTTGGCGTCCATGTCGTGATCGAAGATATTTAGCCAAAAGAACCAACATATCGAAGACATTACGTTAGTCAACGGATGGTTTTTGTCTAATTATTAAATGTGATATGTCGATGATTGTTCGAGTCCAATGTCACTTGTTAGTCCAATCGTCCAAAGGCGCCGTGATAAGTTTTGTGAGTTGATTAACTTCAAGTTTTAAAGTTTATGTTTTCACTTATTTTTCACAACTTATTAAACATTTAAGCTTATAGTGACATTATTGGTTTCGTGGCGTTATGATTTATTTATTTACAAAAATTGCACGCGTAACAATTCATAATTAAGGTTAAAATTAAGGCGTAGAAATGGCAAGGTTATGCGTAAACAGGAGTGGTATACGCGTAAATGTAGGCTTATGCGTAGGTTCTTGACTTACGCGTAAGAAATATTACGCTTAGGAAAAGAGGACCTTATGCGTAGAGCTTACGCGTAAGCGTATATGGAACCTTACGCGTATGGCTTACTCGTAAGAGTTAACCTTATGCGTAGAGGTTACTGTTTACGCATATCCTTCACAGGATACGCGTAGTCCCCAATGTAGAACCTTACGTGTAAACGTTACGCGTAAGATTTCTCTTACGCATAACATGCTACGGCGTAAGGTGATCCTTATTCAGATGGCAAGTAACCTTGATTCGAATTTTCACGTAGAAAACACGAAATAAGTTCATCATATTACCAATCTTTAACAGATACATTCAATCTTTATCACTCAAACATGAATACTCAATCAAGCAGGTTGTCGTAGAACACATGTTGTCGTAAACCTAAACCCTAAAGCTTAAGAATTACGAGTAAGCAATTTTAACCATGGGAAATGCACTAAACTTGATCGGTAAGTCTAAGAGGCATAGTGAGTTGTTCTATCCAAGTTATAACATCAAAATTAAAGCCAATAAAAATACCCAAATCTTAAGAACATAAACCCTAATTCCCAATTAAAGGGCAATTCGTGTTTCGGGTTGATTCAAGCATGATTATGATCAATTAACTTTGTAAACAACCTCATATGACAATCTTTTTAACAAAAAACACTCAATATTGAAAACGCCCAAAATTACGCATAAACCTTAATATTCAAAATCAAACAATTAGAGTTTCTGGGTGAGTTTTGATGACAAAAATGGTACCATTATGATTAAACAAACATTTTGACACAACCATTTTAACCAAAAACACTCACACATGATTATGTGTTCATACGCTTATGCGTAGAACACAAAATCACACCTAGATGAAAATTTAACCGTTGGTTTAAGAAACGATTTAAAACCCATGTTTAGATGATTACAAGAAACGTTTTAACACTTACAAGTAGATGATCAGAAACACGGATTTGAATGTTGGATTTTACGCGTAGGATATGGTTGGTGAGATATTTAATGTAGGTAGTAAATGTGAATAAGTAGTTGGTGGAGGTGTTTTTGTTTAAAATTAGTTTGAACATTTGACATCTTTAGTCCCTCCACCTTAACCATTTACAACCAATACCCATAACTTCCATTTTGGTTACCAAATGACGAATGTTTGGAAAGAAATTTGACGACACTCCCCCTTGACTTAAGAAATATTGAAATTTTATAAATTTTAGTCCGAGGAGTATCAGTAAACCAGAAATGTGACCACCATTAATAAAGAAACAACCGGGATAAAATAACATGCAAGTACAAGGTTTTATGAAACCGAAAAATATTTGCTTTCTCCCCCTCAACACTTGATCGAAAAGATACTGAATTTGAAAGATTTAAGTGTTGACGGAAGATTTGTACTTGCCATGTTAAAAGAAATATAGATAGAAGAGTATTTTTGTTGTTTTATCATATTTTATATTTTTGTATTTTGTTTTTAAAAAATATTTACAAAAGAGGTTTTGGTGTTTGACTGGTTTTAAGAATGTTTTAAGAGTTCATCCAGTTCCTCTTGAGTCAAACACCGCATACCAATCCGGTGGACCAACTCATTAAACCTAGCAAGAGCTAAGGCTTTGGTGAGAAGATCGCCATTGGTAATCAATACCCACAATGTATAATTCAACTGCACTGCTCCACGTGGTCCTTGATGAAATGATATCAAGATCGATGTGCTTTGATTTCGAGTGTTGAGCGAGTTACACGAGATTGCAATAGCACCGATTGTCGCAAAGACATCGGGATTACATCAAATACATAACCATAGTCTTTGAGTTGTGTTCTCATCCAAATGACTTGAGCACAACACGACACATGGCTACATATTTCGCCTTGGTTGAGGACAATGATGTACGATCCCCTTCTTTGATTGCCATGACACCAATTTGTCACCAAGAAATTGTAATGCTCTCAAGTACTTTTCCGTGAATCTAAGCATCCTGCGTGATCGTCATGCCCTTGGAGCTTGTTTGAGACCGCATGAGCTTTGTTCGGTTTGTAGGCGTGGTTCGGGAACTCGGATCAATGAATCCTTCCGGCTGGTGACATAGACTGTTTTTTCGATTGACCATTCGAGCGGTTTTGACGTCCATCCGAAAGACCGTTATATTCATATGAGCGCGAACGCGAGAAAGATCGAACAGACCTCAAGGCGAGCAACCGGAGCAAATGATTCTTCAAAGTCAATACCCTACGCTGCCTATAACCCTTAGCTACCGGACATGACTTGTTTCGATTACGTTCCTTGACATCAATTTGTTCTTCCAAATCCATTTGAGACCAATGACATAGACCCATGTTGGTCTTTCAACGATTCCCATACTTCAAGGCGTTTAAAGCGATTGAGTTCTTCTTGCATGGATTCAATCCAGTTGTCTTTGGTCATTCGTCTTTAATGTTTTTAGGTTGATTAGCGGGCGGTGAGTACATAAATGCAATGTTCACCATCCGTGTGAAGACGTTGTCTTATTACGATGGTTGATTTGGGTTACCAATAATGTTCTCAAGAGGATGGTCTTTTGTCCAACGATGTGTTGAGGGTTGATGTTGGTATACATTGTGCGATTTTGAGGATTCAAATGGCTTGTTGATGATTCCGCAACATCGGTGCGATAGTTTCATTAGCAAACGGGTTAAAGAACATTTAGATCAAAATCTGCGGTGGGGTACTTCATTAAGAACATCATCGGTTTGGTTTCGTCGTTGGATGCGTTTGTTCAACTATTGTTGTTGAGTCAACGGTGGTGCTTCTTCGGTTTTCCCAAATTTGAAGTTTTTGGGGAAGGTTCAAGGTTTTTTGGGTTTGATTTTTTGGGTTACCCTGGTTTTTAAAAAAGGGAGGGGTAGAGGTTTTGGAAAAGGGTTTTGGGGGGCCCTTTGGAAAAATTTATTGATGGAAAAAAAACCCAACGGGGAAAAAATTTTTCAAAAAATGGGGAAAAATTTTTTGATTTGGGGTAAAAACCCCTTTTAAAAAGGGGGAAACCTAATTTGGTTAAATTTTTAACCCAAAAATTTTGAATAAAGCTGTTGGGGTTAATTTTTTTTTAAATTTTTATTTTTAAAAATTTTTTTAAAATTTTGAGTGAAAGGGTTTGGGGTTTTTTTTAATTTACTTTTCTAAATTTAAAAATTTAGGGGTTTGGGTTATTCCTAATTAATTTTTAAAGTTATTTTATTTTTTTAAATTTTTTGATGGGAAAATTCCGGGTTTATTTATTTTGGGGGTTGTAAATTTCCCCCATTACTCTTTCAAAAAAACCCAAATTAAAATTTAAAATTTTTTAGCAAAAAAAATTTTCCTGGAAAGAAAAAGTTTAAACCAAAAAAACTTTAAAATTAAATTTAAAAAAATTTTAAAAAATTTTTAAACCCTTTGGGCTTTTAGGGGTTTTTTAAAAACAATAAAAAACTTTTAAAAAATTTAAGTTATCTTTAAAAGGGTTTTTTTATTTACGGTATTTCTCCCTTTAAAATTTGGGTCCTTAAATTCATTTTGGGGTTTGGGCCTTATTTATAGGGGCCTAAATTTGAAAACAAAATTTTCTAATTGGGCTCCCTGGGCCCCTTTAAGCGGGATGCCTTTAAGGGCTTTCCATAATTTGTTTTTAATTTAAAATTTTTGAGTAAAAAGGGGGTTTAAAAACTAAAAATTTAAAAAACCCCCATTTTTTTTATTTTTTCTAAAAAGGGAATTTTTCCAAAAAAAATAAAACAATTAAAAAACTCAAAAATTTTATCCCGGGGTTAAACCCGGCCTTTAAAACCTTTACCATGTTTTTTCCGGTTCTTTCACCTTTTGTTTTGGGAAAAGAAAAACCCCCCAAAAAAATTTAGTTTTTTTTTGGGCTCCCAAAAAAGGGGTTTTGTTAAATTTCCCAAAAATTTAATTTTAGGGTTTAATTTTTTAAAATTTAAAATCAAAGAATTTGGTTTCCCAATTTTTTAAAACCCCTTTTGCCAAAAATAAATTTTTTTAAACCAAAAAAATTAAAAGATTTAAAGGGAAAATTAACTTTTACAAAATTTTAAAAAACCCGGGACCCCAAAAAAAAATTAATTTTTCCTTTTATCCCAGCCCTTAAAAATGGGCCTTTTAAAAACCTTTTGCAAAAAAAAAAAAAAAACCCCAATTTTTTAAATTTGGGCCCTAAATAATTTTAAAATTTTTTAAACCCAAAAGGGGTTTTTTCCCAAATAAACCGGGTAAACGTTTTTTTTTAAAACCTAAAAAAATTTTGGCCAACCCGAAAAAAAAAAAAAATTAAAATTTTGGGGAAAATTTTTTAAAACCTGGTTTTCCCTTTAAAAAAAAAGTTTTAAAATTTTTAAAAGAATCTTTGAAATTTTTAAAAGGGAAAACCCTTCGAAAATGGGTTTTTTTTAAAAAATGGTTTAAAAGGGACAAATGGGGGGGGAAATTATTTGGGCCAATTTTTTTTAAAAAACCCAAATTTTGGTTTGGGAAAACCTGGGTTAACCCGACCCTTTTTGGGTTAAACCCCAAAATTTACCCATGGGAAAGGGAAATTCCCATTTAAAATTTGTTTTTGAAATTTTCTTTGGAAAAGGAAAATTTTTTGGGGTTTGGAATGAAAAAATTTTTAAAATAATTTTATTTTTTTATTTTATTTTTTCTTAATTTTGTTCCTTTTCACTTTGGCCCTTTAAAAATTTTTGGGGGAAAAAAAAGGCCGGAAAGGGGGAAATATTTTGAAAATTTGGAATAAAAAACCATCTTTGGGGGAAAGGGGCCCATTGGGGGAGTAAACCTTTAAAAAAAATTTCATTAAACCCAAAAAAGATAAACCCCAAACCCCCGGGGTAAGGAGGGGAAAACCAACCCAAAATTTAAACGGGAAAGGAAAATTTAAATTTTCTAAAATAAAAGGGGGAAAAATTTAACAAAATAAAATTGTTCCAATTTTTCTTTGGGGGCCCTTTAAAAAATAAACCCGTTTTAAAATGCCAAAAAAGGGTTTTAAACCTAAAAACCCAAGATAAGGGCCCCTCTTTTAGGTTTTTGTTATTTATCTTTTAAATTTTTTCTTTTAATTTTTTGGGGTTTCCCTTTTAAAGTAAAACTTTTTTTTAAAATTATTTTTTTGGGTTTTTCCCCTTTAAAACCCAAGAAAAAAACCTGGAAATTTTGGGAAAAAGCGATTTAAAGGGTTTAAAAACCTTTAGAAAAATCGGGTTGGTACCTTTTGGAGCAAAAAGGTTTTAAAAAAAGGGGTTTGAAAAGAAAACTTTTAAAAATTTTAAGGGAAAGATTTAAAAAATTTAACAAAAACCATTTAAAGGCAAAAAAGGAAATAAAGGAAAACCCAAAAAGGGTAAACCATTTTTCAATAACCCCAAATTTTACTATTTAAATTTAAAATTTTTAAATTTAAAACCAAAAATTTTAAAAATTGGGAAATTCCATTTTTAAAAATTTAAAAGTAAAATTAACTAAAAATTAGGTGTTTAAAACCCTTTTAACAAATTTATTTTAGAAATTCAAAGTGGAAATTTTAAATTTAAAAAAGGGTTTTTGGGGGGTTTTAAACCCCGGGGGAAAATTTTTCGGGAAAAATTATTTGGTTTTGGGCCATTTTGAATTTAAATATTAAGCACCCTTTTAAAGCTTTTTATTTCCACAAAATTTTTTTTTTTTAAAAATTTTAAATTTTCTTTTTTTAATTTTTTTTAAAAATTTTTACCAAAATTTGGAAAAATTTAACCCCAAATTAAATTTTTACAAAAAAAAAACAAAAGGAAATTGGGAGAAAAAAAAATTAAAAATATTTTTTGTTATTTTTTGGGAATTTTTTTGTTTGTTTTAAAATTGGGTTTTTTGGGAAATTTTAAATTAAAAATTTGTTTAAACCCTGGAAGGGAAAAAGTGTTTCTTTTAAATTTAAAAATTTAAAAATTTTTGATTAAAATAAACATTTTCTTTAAAACCCTTAATTAAAACCCTTTTAGAAATTTCCTTTTAAAATTTGTTGGTTAAATAAAATTGGAAAAGCTTAAAATAACCCCTTTTAAAAAATTAAACCCCCTGGTTGAAGGGAATTTTATATTTTTCCTTTTATATTTTGGGGGGAAATTTGTTTTGGGGGAAAAGGGGCTTAAAATATTTCCGTTTTTTTGGTTTTAAAATGTTTAAAAATTAAAATTGTTATAAATAAAACCTTTTGGGAAATTTTAAAAAACCCAGATAAGCGTAGGCAAAAAACCTTTAACATTTTTTGGGGGATTTAAAGTTTTAGAAAACACCTTATGCGTAGAAATAAACCCACACTTAAAACCAAGCTTAAAACAATGATCCACACGTAAAGTTTGAAACTTTTGCCAAAAAGATATTTTAACACCTAAAACGTTGAAAGTACAAGAATCTTAGATTAAAAGTGTAAAAATAAGTTTTAAGCGTGACAAAGTGAGAAACTTTTTACGATAAGACCAAAGAAACTAACTTCAAAACAAAAGATGTTCACCCAACTATTTGGCGAATGATACCATGTTAGGTTCCCATATTAGTAACACAAGCATCAATATAAGAAATAGAGATGAGAGTGATCGGATGAACACAATACAAACACTCGACTAAGTAATGGAGAAAAGTTATGCGTAGAGTGAATAAGTAAAGTGAACAACCAACCTTCAATAGAAGGTTTACAAGAGGTATTTATAGGGCAAGGAGCTGGAAACACATCTAGACTCCTTCCTTCTTATGGGCTTGGGCCAAGGCTTATGGGCCTTCTACATAAGCCTTAGCTTAATAATAAACATAAAGGCCATATTAAGCTAACTATTACATATGAATCACTAACACTTGAATTAAGGTTTAGGAGTGATTCCAACACTTTAAGCACATGATCAATTATCTTTGGTTGTTCAAAAACTTTTGTTGGTTTTTCAATAAAAATCTCTTTTTCATCCAAGTTTTCTTTATTATTTTCAACAAAAATCTCTGTTTCACCCATACTTCTTTGAAAGTACTTGTTTGTTCCCCATCGATTTTCCTTCTTAACCCATTTGGTTTTAACTTCGTGTAGAGTCCCTTTATCTAGCTACTTTCTTTGAGTTTAAACGTCTTCTAGATTGATAGTAATTAGATCTCATAGGTTTCTATTCCAAAAGTGTTTGATGAAACCGAGCAAGATTTTGAGAAAGTACTGGTTTTAGCTTAACAAGACCTTGAAAAGTGTTTGAAGGTCTGGGGTTTTGAAAAGGTCTTCTCGGTGAGGATGTCTATAGTCTTGTGAGAAGTTACTATGGTTAACCCTATGTGAATGATTCCGCATCGGTTTATTCTCCCTTGGTTTTGGTTGGCGAACGGTATTTGGGAATTTGCTTAAGTAGTCGAGTGAAAGTCACGCCTTAATCGATGATCGGACTATAACAAACAAAACATAATTTTGACCCATACTCCCAAAATTTCTTCCTTTAGGTCTATGATTAAAAGTATCATGTCTTTTGGTGAATGATGAAAACTGCTTTTGACCAAAATTATCCCAATAAGGTTTAGCAAGATTTTGAAAAGGTTTTCTTAAAGGTACTGTTGATCGAGCAGATACTTTGAGTTGAAGGTACCGCTGACTCTTAACATCATCAACCTTAGGTTTTTCAACTGTTCTTTTGGGGTTTCGAACTAGATTTTCCGTAAGCTTCTTCCTAAACTCTAAGTTGTCTACTCCAAAATGAGAAACATCTGCCCTAAGTGGTTGAAAAGTACCAGTGGGATGAGGGACTGCATGATAACCATTGTCTTTCTTAAACTCTGAAGGTGTTTGACTAACTGATTCCTCATCACTAGATTCGTTATCTACATAATTAATGAGTTCATCATCACTAGTTGTTATATCCTCAAAGTCAAGTTGGTTCTCATCACTAGGTGGGTTTTCCTCTATGCTACTAAAGTCCATACCAAATCCTAGTCCAGTTCTAATGTAAGCTCTTCTCTGTTTTTCAACATAACTAACATGAGAAAGACCAGATTGTCCCCAAGCAGCAAACTTTTCTAGCAATTCATCCCTTTCCTTAGTCGACTTTTCAATCTTAGAAATCTTACATCCTAACTTCCATTCACTTAATTTTAACGATAATCTTGTTGTTCATACTTTTCCCCAAGCCATTTCATTATTTTCATGTGTTATAATTTTGGCTTCCATAGACTCTAAAGTGATTTGGTAACCATCTACCTCGACCTAGCCCTACTATAGTTATCTCTTTCGATTACATAATCATTAAGCACTTTTGATAAAAATTATGACACTTAGAGCATACCTCGAGATAGGGGTAAACTTGATGAAGTAGCTACCATAGCAAGCGACAGGTTCATCTTCATTCTCCATGCTCTAATCAAAACTTCCTAGACCATCTCGGATTTCAAAGCGATGTCCGGTTCCTCATCAAAGGCGTGCTCCAATCATCAAACTCTTTCACCGATTCTTCCATCGCTATCATACAATAGGTTCTTGGTTCATCATCAAACTCGATACTCGGTCAACTTCAGATTCTCTTGAGCAACCAAAGCTTTTGTTTCAGTTATAGGGATTTCCTTTAGTTCAAGCTTAGGTTTGTCAGTCATCCTGTTTGCCTGATATTTAGCAAACTTGCATTCCCTTGCAAAGTGTCTAGTCTTTTGATAGTTAAAGCATTCAATCTTTGACTTGTCAAAGGTGATACCCTGTTTGGGTTTGAAGTCAATGCCTCTTCCTGTTTTCTTCATGAACTTCTTGATCCTAGCAGTGATCATAGCAACTTGCCACCTGATATCAATTTCTTTAAGAGCATCCTCTTCAATTTGTGAAAAATCCTCTTCATAAGTAAGTAAGGTGGCTTGGTGAGCAAAGAATGAGCATACGACTTCATCGAATGGATGGTGTTTGTTGGTTATGATGTAGGGTTGGTCATGGTTGTGATAGAATGAGCGGATATTCAAGATCTTGGGAAACAAGATTTGAGTAGGGTAAGCATACTTTTAGTGGATGTACTACCTCTCTTTCGTAAGACACAAAGGCTATACTATGAGACTTTGAACTTGTTTGGCCATTCATCTCATGCTCATACACCTTCAGATGGTTGTAGAGATCATCAAAGTCCATAACATCCAAACCAGGTTGTCCTCTGATCATAGTAGCAATCACATGCCATGTCGATGGCAAAATCCTTAAGAATTTCAGATTTGCATCTTCAACAGATACTTCTGCCTTGTATAACTCTAGCATGCTAAGGATATTTTGGAATCTATCATAGGCAGATCAAGACCTTCTCTTTCACCAACAGGAAAGTTTCAAACCGTTGTTTCACAGTTTCATGCATCTTCTTGGAAGCATCATTCCCTCCAAATCTAGTCTTGAGAGCAGCCCATAGTTGTTTTGCATCCTTAACATCATGGAATTTGAGTAGGTGACCATTAGGGATAGCAGACAATAGGATGTTGAGAGCCTTTTCTTGATTTCATACAGTTGCTGCTGGCAAGACAGCCTTGGGTTTAGGTTGTCCAGGAATCTCTAATGGTTCTGCAACAACTTCATTACCATTAACAATTACATTCCATAGTGCATGGTCTATAATGGCAATGTACTGCCTCATCTTCATGCTCCATAGATCGTACTCTCCCTTCTTGATAATAGGTATTCTGAGTGAGGTGATGGATGGGGGTGGTGCAGCTTCAGTCGACATCTTTAGGGTTTGTTGTTAACTAGGTTTTAAGGGTTTCATCTTAATCAGAGTTTCCACACTGGCTCTGATACCACTTGTTGGATCGATGTATTCTAACCAAACTAACTTATATAGCTTGTAAGGACTTAGTAACCTCGGATAAATCCTAAGTTTCTAACAAAGAAACACTGAACTAACTCTATTAAGTATGCGGAATTTACTTAACAAAGCTAAGAAGAATTAACTTCAACTTTAACAATTATATTAGAACTCTGAATCTGCTTGTTATACAGATTCTTAACAACTCTAAAACTCTAATATCGTATTCTCTAAAAACTCTAATAATGCACGTACGTCTAATGCCAATCTAGGGGTCCCTTTATAGGCTTATGGATAACCCTAGTCGGTTTACAATTACAAACCTTGTACGCCAAGTAATACTAAACTTAAACTTAGAACATTCTAGAATTACAATATAATCCTTAACGATTTTGCATAGCAGTCCTTTGACCTTGCAGTACTTTGATGATCAGGCAGTACTTTAACTTTCTTCTTTAGCAGTACTTTTGAATCACTTAGAAGTATTAAGTTCATCAATGTTTACTCGCGTTTAGATGTGTGTCTCCTTCCCCCTTGCTGGTTTTGATGCTTCAGAATCAGCAACACATTATACACCCCTATACTGGAAATCTTTTGAGAAGAACATCATTAGCTCAGATGTATCTGTGAGAATCAACTTGCTAAAGAATGTAAGCAAGTCTAATTGAGGATTAACTTTGGATTTTCACTCTCCCCAATTAGTGCTCTCCCTAAACCGACAATCTTTATGATGAATGCTTGAATTAAGAAGAAGTCTTTAGATCGTTAAATGCAACTCGCCTTTAGTCT